>VWYO01008057.1:1512-106006 GCA_013400275.1 Rhadina sibilatrix
ATGTCACTGTGGAGACACAGCCCTTTCTGTACTTTCCCTTTGGGTGTAGCTGAAGTAGGGGAGGGAGCCCTGGATTCGCCTGGGTGCATTTGCAGCATGCAGGTCCTTCCTGGCCTTTGGGAGTGCTGAAGGATGGGATTCCTCGATCCTTGCTTCTCTGTGTGTCTGCAAACGTGGGTGGGTGTTGCTGAGCTCATTGTGGAGGCTCCTGGCTTCCACATTCATGATCCCTGTAGGGAAGGGCAGGGAGTTTTTTGGTGCTCAGACTCCAAAGAGGATCCTGTAACCCTCTGAAGTTGTTTCCACTTTCTCTAGTGCACAGGTACTCTTATGTTCCAGAAAACCTCTGCAATGAATTCTGTTTTATTAGAACCTGAGTTGACTTCATCTTTGTGGGGCTGGTTCTCATTTTGGTGGATTTTCTAGCAAAATCCAAAGCACTGCTGTGGGGGGCCTGCATGGCAAGAGGGACAGCTGCTCCTCTGACTTGCTGAATGCACCAAACTTGTCAAGTAGCTGTAACACACTCTGTGTGTGTGTAACACACTCTGTGTGTGTGTGTAACACTGGGAAGTGACCTGGTGCTGTGTGTAGTATCTTTTGTGTTGTTGTCACAGTAGTAGATTTTCAGCCCAGTAGAAGAAAACTCTCAAAAAAACTTAAATTGAAAATTGACTGAGCAGGTGTGGAGAACACAACAGTGGGAAAGCTTAGGGAGCTACTTTAGGGTGGCTTTGAGGGGGTGCCTCTGGACACTGCTGATGAGCTCTCTCTCTCTCTCTCCACAGTCCACTCTCACAATGATTTCCTCCTGGCTATTCTCACCCGATGCCAGATCTTGGTTTCTGCCCCAGGTGAGTCCTGAGAAGCCTCATTAAACACTTGGTGTAACACTGTGCCTGCCCCTGTTGTGTTTGGGGGGTGTGTGCACAGTACCCCAATGTTCTCAGCCTCAGTGCTCATGGGGGTTTTTGCCACACAGGTGAAAGTGTAGCAAAAGAAGTGTTCCAGCTGATTTCAGCAGAGGTGCTTCTGTGACTGAGCTGCGTGTGCTTGGTTAGAGGCTGATGCTGGATTGCTGCCTGGGATAATTGCTTTGATTTCTGGATTGGGTGTCTGCTGTGAGCTGAAGGGTAAAGGCAGATGCAGCTTTCTCTTTGATGTCCTTTGTTTATCTTTTCCTCTCTCCTCTGGACTTTGTTCCTGTCATTGTGGAGAGCTGAGTGTTCCTGACTGATCTTGATTTCAAGAAATGTACATACCTGATAGAAAAGTGCTTACAGGGAGCCTTGGTTGAGCTATGACCAATTAACCCAATCATCTGCAGATAGTTAACATTCTAACTTTGTGAGCATCTAGAGTAACATTTTAACTTCGTGAGTGTCTAGAATGGCTGTTCAGAAGGGTTGCAGGGTGTGTTTGGACTTTAAAAGAGCTCTCAACCCAGAGCTTGTGGTAGCAAGTGCAAAACTGAGCTGCAGCTGGAGCTGCATGTGGAACTGTTGTGCAGAATGGGAGAGAAAATTCTTACAGCTCACATGGGCTGAGACCTGAGAGATGAGGTTTTTGAGGGAATACCTGTTAGTGAGGTGCCTGTTGTAGCTAGAGGAAATAATGCCTGCAAAATTCATGGATGCCCACAGGTTTTTGTGTGGAAGCTGCTCTTTAATTCTACCGGCCATGCTAATTAAATGTTAATTGCCCCCACCTCCAAACTTGCTTTGTTTGCCCTTGATTGAACTTCAAAAACACTATGTGTGTATTAAACTTGTTCCCTTTAGGGGTCTGGACTCATGTAAATCAGAAGTTTTATGTCTGAATCTGCTGCTCCTTGCTTTTAACCTTGAGTAATTAATTACAGCTGGATTATAAAAAGAATGCACAGGAACAGTGATTCCCTGGATTATCACCTGGAGCTGCTGAGCTAAATGAGGAGGGGGAGGGAGCCAGTGCCTGTTCTCTGAGCTCAGCAGTGGGCTGCTGTGAGTGTTGGGGTGAAGTTCATAGCTCAGAGGTCTTCTGAGAGGCAGTGGTCAGGCTAGAGCCTCTTGCCATGTGACTGAGGTTGGGGATTGTTATTCCTGCTCTAGGCTCAGCTCTACTGAATGTCCTTTGTCTCTTTATCCAGTCTCTTTATGCCACTTAGTCATGGCATGCAGTCTGGTCAGGGCTGGTCAGCAAACTCTCTCAGGTCCCTTTTTCAGGGCTGTTCAGGATTGTGTTGAGGGTGGGAGCCCCAGCACAGAGCAAGGTGCTGCTCCACAGGTGCTTTCCATATGCTCATTATTTCCTGCCTGACCTCTTTAATTTCAAGTCTCTGGAGGTGGTTTTCTCTTGTCCCATTGCAGCTGCTCTCTTCAGAGCCCTCCAAGAAGCCTGGCTTTAGTGGTTCAGCAGGTCAGTGGCAGCATGTGCTGGTGAGCCAGCTGGCCAGGATCCTTCCCAGTGCTGGTCACCTCCAGGGCTTTCAGGCAAGCTTTGGCTGCCACTGTGTCCACAGATTGCATAAGCCAGCTTGAAATAAGTCAGTTTAATCATGGGTGTGTGTCTTAAAGCTGTGGTTTGGTGCTCTGGAGCTAACAGTGCGTCCTGCTAGTTCCTTCTAAAGGCTCAGCTTTGCTGTCTGCAGATCAGTGCAGAGTCTCCCAATGATTTGGGAGCTGAGGTGCCGCTTTCTGGGCCACTGACTGTAGATCTCTTACAGGCCAGATCTCAGTATCAGCTGTGTGTGGTGTAGGGTTGTACGTGCAAGCCCAGGAAAATGCAGTGTGAGTGGAATACTAGCTGTTAACATCTAGATTTCTTTTTCTTCCCCTAGATGCCAGTCTTACACCTGCTCGTTTTTTGTTGTGGTTTGAGTTTTTTTCTCTCTTTTTTTCCCCCCTCCATGTAAGAATGGAAAGCTAAGAGGCTTTTGTCTCAACCACTGTCTTTTGGGTAGAAGGTGTTTACTTCATGATTCATGGAAATAAGTAACTTTAAAGAAGTGTTTTTGAGGCACTTGGCACGCTATCACAAGGGTTGCTGGTGCATGTATTTTCCACCTTCATGTGAGAGACAAGGGGAAAGAACCATCCTTAAAATGTCATTTTTCAGGAGTGATTGTAATCTACGTTGAACCATGCAAACAAACCCATCTGATCCCAAATTTGCTGCCTCTTGTAGTAGTGGTTTCACCTGAGATTTAAGGGAGCACTTGGTGAATGTCACCCTTTTTGAGGATGCTTTGCGTTTCCCCCTCTCATCTGCTCAGGCTGTTGGTCACCCAAACAACTTCAGGTCCCAGTTCCACAGCCTCTCTGGCATGGGACATTTAAGGCTTGGTGGTGCAGAGGGAGGGAGGTGTGTTGTCTGTTCTGATCTGAAGGGTGACCATTCAGGGCCAGCTCTCCTGGCTGTGTCCCCTCCCAAGTCCTTGTGCACTGCCAGGCTCCTCGCTGCTGGGATGGGGTGAGGAGCAACAAAACCCCTTGACTCTGTGCTCTGCAGGAATGAGAACATCCCTGTGTTACCAACATTGCTCTTAGCACACATCCAAAGCACAGTCCTGTGCAAGCTACTGTGGAAAAAATTAACCCTCTTCTACCCCAAACCAGCACACTGGGATTTTTTCTTCCCCAAAAAATTCCATCAAGAGGAACTCTGGTTTAAATCCTTTCTGAACCTTGCATGGACTTGCTTACTAAGCTGACCTTGTTTGTTGGACAGTTGCAAGTGCTCAGGGTAGCAAGGTTTCTTGAGTTAATGTGTATCTTGCCTGAATTGTTCCCTCCTCTGTTAGCTAAATGTTTTAGTGATGTAAGGATTTAATTTTTTTAGTAGTTTTCTGAAGCCAGTTAAAAGATGTTTTAGGGAACTAGAACTCATGTGGAATGACAGGAGCATTTTATTTCGTCAGGTTTGTCCACACGCTTTGCTTAGAGGGCTTTCAGCTTAAGATTGGCTCAGGCTGCTTGTGTTTGCATCTCTCCAGAGCACTGAGAAGGGAGGAAAAGTCAGAAAATGGGAGTGTGAGTTTTTGGCAGAAGAGCAGAATATCAACCAAATATCAGCAGAGCAAGACCAAAACCCTTGTTCCTGCAAGAAGATTAAAACAAACAACCCCCTTCAAACTGAAGATCAAGTAAACAGGCATGGGAAATGTGTGTTTATCTCTGTCTGCTTCTTTCTGTGGTGACCTTCTCAGTATCTTTGTCCTTTCCCCATGTAGCTTATCGGGCAAACCTGACAGGCTCTGTCTGGGCTGGCTGGTGCCATCATGATGGTGCTGTGCAGAGATGTGGCAGCTGCTAGAAATGTGTTTTTATCTGTTGCTGATCTTTGAAGGCAGAGCAGCAGCTATTGCTGTGGCTTGTAAAGGTCTGATTTCTTTGCTAGCAAGATTAAATGAAAGCTGCAGACATCTCTGAAGCCAACCAGCCTTGTCATTTGTGGCCAGGAAGGCAAGCACTGGTTTTCTTAGAATGCTAGAGGGAAATTTTGCTTTCTTCATCTTGTGCAAGTTGGGCTTGGTAATATGAAAACCTGGAAAAGGAACCAAAAAATCTGCTATGGGCTCGTTATAGTGGGGAATAGGAGATTGTATCTCACCTTTTCCTTGTTTAGGTTGGCTAAAGAACCTAAAGAGCCTAAACTGGTTTAACAAGAACTGGCTAAGTTCTCGTTAAATGTGTTTGTTGCGATTCAGTTAAGTAACATCTTTCAGATCTACTGTCAAAGCCTAAAAATTTAGTTGCCACTTAATTTAAAAACTGCTGTATTATTATTTTGGAAGTTTAGACTTGGCTGGAACCTGTTACATTGGTAGAATATTGTCAGAGAAAAGGGTGTTTGCAAATTCCATCTCCATCCATTGCACTTTCTCTGATCACAAATGAGGCTGTGAAGGAGCTGTGTGAGACTTGATGTGATCTCCACAGAGCTTTCCTATGCTCCATTATTAGGGCCTCTCCTGTGATGTATTGATGAGCAGTGACACCAGCTTTATGATTTTTGGGGGGGGTTTCATTTATTATCTTTTAATTTCTTAAATTAACCAGTGGATTTTGACAACAGGGTTTGTAGGCTGCAGGTTTCCACCTCTCTAGCAGGATGTAGCTAAACTTCTTGGTCAACTTTTATTTTAATATAGGGAGAATGTGCCATCTCTGTATGTGTGTAGGTTGTTTCTAATCCCTTCTTAGCAGCTGACCATTCAAAAACTTCACCTGAATCCTCTAGTTGAGCCTGATCCTGTTAGAATTTTTTTTTTCCTTAGCAGAGGAGACAGTGCTTGTGCTCCAGCCATGAGTGTGGGAAGCTCCCCCAAGGCAAGGACTTCTAGCCAGCCTCATTCCTCACAAACAGGGCTGTGGTATAACTGTGTTTATGAATTCCTGACTACAGCAAATGAAACATAGTTAATTCTTGATTACAGCAGCTGAAGCATAGGTGAGACAGCCAGAGATGAACCCACAGAGGGGTGTGAAGCTGGTGAGAACTGTGGCAGCAGGAGAGAACCACAGCTGGGTGTTGGTCAGTGCTCAGTGAGGCTAACCAGATTGTCGGTGGGGAGATGTGGAAGGGCTGCTGTCACTTCTTGTCCCTCTCTAGAGGAAATGGCAAATTCTGGCTGAGGTGTGGCCAGGGGATGTCCAAGATATTACTGTGCTGTCAGAATTGCCTGGCAGCAGAGCTCCAGCCTCTGCTTTGGAGGCAGCTGAGGTCCCTTCAGAGCTGAGTTGTCCAGGGTGGAGGTGGGACATGCTCAGGACATGCTCTGCTCCAAAGGAAAAGGCTGCTCACTTGCAGTGCCAAACAGGGGGAGGAGGGTGCTGGAGGCACACAGCAGAGGCTGCTCTGTAGCCACGAGAGGGCTGTCCAGTCTCTGGGTTGCATTTGTTCTGTCAGCAAGCACACACACATCCAATGCAGTGCTGTCCTAAGCCAATGTTCTGAAGCAATTAATTGCTCACAAATGCTGTAAACCAATCAGCAGGAAATTTGCTAGGCTGTCCTTGCCAAGAGCTGTGTGATTATCAGGAAGTGCTTTGGCCTGCTGTAGGTCAGCCAGCATTCAGTGGACTTTTGAGCTGATGGTGTGACCAAATGTGGTTATTTATTGATGCTAAACAGGACCCTCTTTTTCAGCTCTTTGCTCACTGTAGTGACATCCTGCTCCTGGGCTCAGTGGCCACTGCAGTTCTTCCCTCCTGTCCTCCTCTACAGTGTAACAGAGCAATCAGCTGTGATGTTTAATAAGGATCCCTGACAAAGCTTGCTGAAGCAAAAGGAGAACTGGGGAGTCAGGCTGCTCATTCTGATGGTTTAGCATCTGACCTGATCCAGGAGAGGATGAGAGTAAAACCCACCTCCGGGCAAGCTCTTACCTTCCTGATGGAACAAATGGTTCTTTCCTTTGGATTTTCTTATAGGCTGTGCTTATCTCTCTCCATCCATGGGTTTAACATCTACCACGTGGGTGGTGTGTGGACAGAAATTGCTAAATTGCTGCATAAGTCATGGGTGTTGTGAGTCAATCAAAGTAGCAAGGGGCTACCAAGTGTTCTCCTCTCAAAAGACCTTCCTCTGTGCTATGGCTGTTGATGTGGGCTTGAGGCTTAACAGGGGGCCAAATGTTAAGGGTTTCATCCTGACCCTAAATCAGCAACACCCACTGAGTGGTTTTGGGTTTTTTTGTTTTATTGGTGGGGTTTTTTATTTTATTCTTTTTTTCTTTTCAATTTGTAGAAGGTGCTGGATCTCTGCCATGGCCAGGTGGTTCTGCAACTAAACCTGGAAAACCCAAAGGGAAGAAAAAGATTTCTTCGGTTCGCCAGAAGTTTGATGTAAGTATCTGTGGTTCTCTTTACATGTCTGCCAAATTCTTAAAGCAAGTGATTTACTATTTATTCAGGCAGTCAGACAGAATTCTTGGTCTAACTCTCAAAGTGTTAGAAGCAAGATATTCCTTGGATGTAATGTTTTCAGAAGGTCAAGTTGTTTCAGAACTGAAAATGCCTTTCAAAGGTGCTGTCTTCTGATAGGTGGCACGTGCAAGATGCAGTTCAGTTTGCAACAAAGGCTCTGTTCATCCACCCACTACCATCACACCCCTCTCCTGCAGTTGTTTCTGTGCTGCCAGACCAGTGTGGAGGGGGCCTGGTGTGACAGAGACTTGGGGTGAGGCACTCTCTTCAGCAGGCAGGGTTTGATAAGGTGCACAGTGCCCTTCTAGGGACTTGTCTTGGTTTGGAAGGACAGGTATCTGCCAGGGAAACTGGGGTTTCCCTTCGAATGGGGAATGTAAACCCCTCACCCCCTCCAAATTATAATTTTGCAATCAAGGGCTTTCAGGCAAAGATTTGGGAATAGGAATAACAGTTCTTTACTAGGAATATTAACAATACAAATGTAGTAGGAAACAAAACCACCCAACCAAGCCAACAAACAAACAACAATTTTGGAAAACCCTGACAGAGTCAGAGCTACAACCTGACACCCTGTTGGTCAGGGTGTTAGAAGCAGTCCAAAAGTAAGTCCTCCTGGAGTGGCAGATGTGGTTCTGGTGAAGTAGAGATGATCCTGTAGNGCCCATTATCAGAAGGTGTCAGGCCTCTTCCCCCTTGGTTAGAAGAGATAAAGGAAAAACATCTCCCCAACTGCTTTTAACAGATGAAAATAGAATACACATATTTGGTTCCACAACCCAAGACAGGACTATAATAGGGCACTCTGTGTGTGCTTCACAGACCAGTGTACCAAAGGAATGCAAATCCAGCTGAAGGCTTCTTGTATTTAAAAACTGTCCAATTACTTTGCAGTGCTCACAGTTGCAACCTGAATTGTGATGTTCTGGATTCAGTCCATGTTACCTTACCTGTCTTAAAACTTCACTGTAACTCTTCAGTTCAGTAGATAAGAGTTTGAGCAATAAGTTGTGGTGTAGTGGAAATCTTAGAATTTGACTCACTACCCCAAGGATACACCAGATTTCTAGTGTGTGTTTGTACACATGCTCAGGAATGCTTGGCAGTAAGCACTCTATGAAGTGCATGTTATGATTAATGGGCTTGTCTGGTACTAGTGGAATTCCTGAGTAGTGTGAACTTGGAAGTGCTTTGGTATTTTGTAATGTTTTCCTCACTGGTCAGAATAACAGCTGTGAATGACCACAGGTCGATTCCAGTTGGCTTCTGCTCTCCCAAACCACATTCCTCTTGAGAGTTGCAAATGTTTTGAAGGTCTTTTTTTCCAGGCATGTGACTTTCCTGTAATGAAAGCATAAATCTTTAGAATTATGGGGAGGGAAACCTGCTTTCACATCAGCAGTGGGTGGATTGGTTTTTCACTCTGAGTTAAATGCCACCTTGTCCTTTGACTAGAGCAGCCCCTCTTTCTCCCCTGAAACTAAGATGTGAGAAATCCACTTTGCTGCATATTCATTGTTCGTATTTAAAGTATGTGTCTGTCCTGGTGCCCCCTAAGAGCCCTGCAGCATTCTCCATTCCAGAGGCACTGGAGAGGAGATGGCCAGGAGTTGTGAGAGTATGAGGAGTCTTGTTCCTTTGTGGGTTAGAGGTGGGCTGAGCATGTGGCTGGGCTCAAGGATCAATAATTTCCATTTGCTTTGTTCCCCCCTTTATCTGGGGACTGAGGAGCCACCACAGGCACTCAGAGCCTGAGACACAGTGCAGCCAAAGATTAGTGATGGAATACATGTGGCCTGGGAAATGCCACCTTCTGGTATGAATTCCCGTTCTGAGTTTTTTTTTCCCTGAAGAACCAAGTCAGTTCTGAAAAATACTCATAATCCATTTCAGTGGCTGCTCTGTAACACAGCTCTGCTTAGAATAGTGAATGTACACAGGGAGGCTGGAGTATGAAATTACTGCTGGAACTGGGCTAAGTGTAAAGCATTAGAGAAATGTAAGAATCAATCACACAAGTTTAGGAACATGGGTTTTAATCTGAAGGGAAACTACAGATGGTAAGTCAAAATATACCCTTTTGTACAAGAAATGACTAAATAGATGAGAACTCTTCAGCACAGAGGGTATCTGAGAGATGTGAAAGTCCAGTCACTGGCCTGGGTAGTGTGAAAGGAGATAAAAAGGACAGTCACTGACCACGTTTGGGACTGCCAGGAGAATCAAACAAATCTAGCAGGTGGGGAGGTACAGAGCAGACCAGAGCAGGTGAGTCTTCACGTGGTGTATAGACTTCCTTGCTGCAGTGTCTTGTGGATAGCCAAAGCTCAGGTGGTTTGGGGTGCTACTGGACAAGTCCAGTGAAAGGATACCAACACTGACTTGGCAATTTCTTCAGTCACGAGTCATTGGGGAGGATTTTTTTAGGGTTTTATAGGTGTATGCTTTCTGCCTGGAGAAGGGATGTGCCCTTGATGAACCAAGGGGTCTGAATGAATACAATCTCACACTTTAACGTCCTGTTCATGGCAGCACCGGTTCCAGCCTCAGAACCCGCTGTCGGGAGCCCAGCAGTTTGTGGCAAAGGATCCTCAGGAGGATGATGATTTGAAGCTGTGCTCTCACACCATGATGCTCCCAACACGTGGCCAGCTGGAAGGAAGGATGATTGTCACTGCCTATGAGCACGGGCTGGACAATGTCACCGAGGAGGCAGTGACAGCCGTTGTCTATGCTGTGGAGGTGAGGCTGGGCTGGGGGGCACCAGTGCTCTCAGGAAACCAGCAGCAAAGGGCTCTGTTTGCAGTCTGGGACATTGTCCCCCAGCATGGGGTGGAAACCTGCTGCTCTGATTGTTCTCAAATTGCCCTTTTGCCCCAGAGTAATGTGAGAATGAAGAATCTTGTGCCCTAGATATAAAGACTTGGACTTGCACCTGCAGGTGTTAGTTTTGACATACTTGCACAGTACCCCAGACATGCTTCAGTAGCTGTTGTGGAAAATGCTGCTCCTGTCACTTAAAAGCAGGGACAGAGTGGGAATGCCAGTTTGACCAGTTCTATAAAAAGCAGTCTGTTACAGGCACAGTGTCTGGCCTGGCCATGAAGGGATGGGATCAGGTGATACCTGCAGGTGAAGCTGGTTTAGCTTTGTCCATTGATGGTGCATCACTTTACACATCCCAGGAATGACACAGCCATTGCTTGGAGCATTGGTGTGTGGGTGCTTTTCTGCATTCAGCATGTGGAGTCCAACCCAAGTTCCCCATCTGGGAGTGAGGCCAAATTAAGAAGCTGTTTGCTTGGTTTTTTTCAGACTGTTCCTTCTCCAGCACTTTTCAGACAATTGAAAAAGATGAGTGAGTGGCTTTTCACTGTCATTTCAGGGTGTGTATTTCAGTTCAAGTGTAACATCTGGTGTCAGTTATGAAGTCTTAAACAGAGGTTGGGAATTTCCTAGCATTGAAGACACCCCTTTGACATTTGAAGCAGGACATCACATATTGAAGTATAGTTCACAAGCTGATGCTTATGATACTCACCAAGTGCCATGTCCTCTGTATCCAAGTGCTGGGTAATAAAAACATCCTGTAGCTTATCCAGATATTGGGCTCCTTTCCATCTTTAGGTCCTCGTGGTCATAGCAGGACTGCTGCTCTCTTGCCAGTTGGTGAGGCCCTTCTGGCCATGAGTGAATAATTTAGCACATGTCACAGGATTTGTTTTTCCTTGCAGAACCACCTGAAGGACATTCTGACCTCTGTGATATCCAGGAGGAAAGCCTATCGTTTGAGGGATGGCCATTTCAAGTATGCCTTTGGAAGCAATGTCAACCCTCAGCCATATCTGAAGAACAGTGTTGTTGCTTATAACAACTTAATTGAGTGGTAAGGAGCTGGCAGCACACTGATAATGTACATGGATTTTGCTAGTCTTGGAATTACTCCATGGCTCAGTTTCTTCTTTTATGTGTGTTGATGGTGTCTTGCTTTCACACACTAGGAAGGCATTGGTATGGAGGGAGGATTGTACAGCTAAACAGGGAGCGAGAAAAAGGAAATTTCCCAGCACTGGACTGTAGGGCAGTGTTACATCTCTCTCCCTTACTTCTGCTTGTCCAGCAGTTTATTTCTGCTTTTTGGAAACTTCAGTAATTCTCTGCCTTTGTGGAGACATGGCCATTGTGCCACAGGATTGAAATGTCAGTGAGGACCTGCAGGACACTGCCATCCTGACATTTCCTGCATCCAAATGTGTTTATGGTTCTTTGGGACATCTTTTCAGTTAGCAGGGCTTTGAGGTCCTCCTGACTGGAGTCTCAGTGTCAAAGAGTTTGTGCAGTGCATCTGGCAGCATTTGTGTATGAGAAGGCAGTTTTGTTTGTCTGTGGCAGCTTCTAGCAGTTGACAGGAGGTTGTGGGTGTTTTAAGATTTGATTGCAGCACTACAAACAACTCTGCCTGACGGCCAGTGTTTCAGTTTTATGTTGTGCATGCCTTAATTTTTATGCTGGGTAGAAACTATTGGCTGCAAGTAACAGAAGTTGCACAGCCGAGAACATTTGAGCAGGGCTGGAGCATGCTGAGGGTCAGTCCACACTCCTTGTTAAACTGGAATTTAAAAGAAATTTTTATTAGAGCTAAAATAATTTTATGGACATATGGGCCACAGCTGGTGCAGAACAGCAAGGCCCCTGGTGTGTGACAGCCACAGCTGGTGCTGGTTTTGTGACTGGGATGTTTTCTGCCTGCTCTGCCCCCAGCCCCCCGAGCAGCGCGACGCCCTCGGCGGGTCAGAGCCTGGCCCCCCCGCCCGCTCCTGACGATGCTGAGCAGCAGGCAGCCCTGCTCCTGGCCTGCTCTGGGGACACCCTGCCAGCATCCCTGCCTCCAGTCAACATGTACGACCTCTTTGAGGCACTGCAGGTAAGCTGGTCGTGTCACAGGCAGCGCCGCCCTGGGTGCCAGCTGCTAGTCTTGGGTGTGGTTTACCTGCAAATCCCCATTTGTTTTCTCTTCCCATTGTCTCTTCTTTGCCTCTCAGATTCTTTAGCTTTGATTTGTTCCCACTGTTAACTCATGGTTTAATGCCTGTTCTGATCCCCTTGGTTGCAGAGCTGATGAGGAAATCCCTATCTCAGAGCTGTGCAAGATGGGTGACCTCTTCCTCTGCAGCAAGGCTGCAGTGATTATATCATAACTGAGCTGGACAGATTTTGATGGTGCTGCAGCAGAATAATTTACCTGGCATGGCCCTTCTTACTCCTCATGTTCCACCTGAGTACTTAGAGGAATACTTGGTCCTGGCATGCAGGCCACTGCAGTGTGTTAGCTGTGATCACCCCAACCCTGGGCAGGCATTTAAGGTCAGCTGGGTGAATTTTCACTGAGGATGTGGGGCTGTGGTTCCCTCCCTCTCTTCACAGCTGTAGGGGCATTGCCTACTTTGAATGTCTAAAATTAGCTGTGAGAAATTCCCCCTTGGTGATCTTTGCTGCTGTGAACAGGCTTTGGGATTTTGTCTCACAGCCGTGGATCCAGACCACAGAGCTGTGATCAAGCATTCATCTCATGTTTAGTCAGAATTGTTGTTTCCACGGTTTCAATGACCAATTATTGATTGCCACCCCAAGGGCAGAATGACTGTTTCCTTACTGTGGCACTCCCTTAGAAGGTGGTGTAAGAGGTGGTTGTGCCGTGCTGGCTGCTGTGGCAGTGCTGCCAGGGAGCAGCTCTCCCTGTGGGACTCCCTCTGTTGCCACTCTGCAGAGCTGGCACCCGGAGCGGCCTGTGGTAGAGGGAGGTTATGCCCTGGCAAGGCAGGCTAACACATATGGAAGCATGCAGCTCGTTTTCCAACATGCCTTTCCAGGTGCACAAAGAAGTGATCCCTGCACACACAGTCTATGCTCTAAACATTGAGAGGATTGTCATGAAACTCTGGCACCCAAACCACGAGGAGCTACAGCAGGACAAGATCCATCGGCAGCGCCTGGCGACGAAGGAGGGCCTCCTGCTGTGCTAGAGCTGGGCAGCCCTGCCAGCCCTCGGGGGGCACTTGTCCTTCGGGTGCTCCTTACAAACCTGCTGATGTGTCAGCATCTCCAGGATGATGTGATTTATGAGTCAGCTTTTCCTATGGAAATGGGACTGAGTTGTGGGACACTTCCTCTGCTTCCCCAGAGTCATGTGCCATTACTTGCAGCAATGCCACTGAATTGGAAAAGAGAAGACACGTTTGCAAGGACTGTTTTTAGGGACAATAAATGAGAGAGTGGAAAGAGTTGGTTTTAAATAAGGTGTGCTTTTGTCTTCTTTTATGGGCATGGAGAATCCTCCTCCTTGCCCTCCCCTCTCAGGAAGTTTCCCTCCTGAGCTCAGACTCCAGAGGCCTTGTCCAGCTTCTGTTGCAGCTTGTGGGATCCTTTTCATTAACTGGTTATGGGGTGAGCTCCTGTGAAGATGAGCAATTCTCTAAGCTGACGCTCTTCCTCTTCTACCAGGGGAACTTCTGATTAGAAACTGTGACAAGGCAAAAAGGGAATTGTCTTGGTGTTGGAGACTCCTTGGATTTGCAGCATGAACAAATGTCTCCTGTCACTTTCTTGTAAAAATATGCAGCCTTGTATTACTTCATTATGAAATTATGTGGCCACACCTCTCATGGGAGATGTGCAGATCACTCTGTAAAAAGAGAAATTGCACCTTCTGTGTTTCAGGTGCTCTATTCCTGAGTCAGCTGTGGGAACTAGCTTACTGTAACAAGAAAATTCCATTGAAGTGTCTTAATTACTACATGACCTGGGTTTGACCTCAAACGTGGTACCTGCTGAAGTATGACTCACTGTGCCTCCAGATCAATGGAATTGAAACAGCTTCTTCTGGGGGAATGTGAAAGGGGAAGCTCATGGTTCCACTTTATTCTGGTTTTCCTATTTGGAAAGTGTTTGGATGGGAGACCTGTCATATTTCTTGTGAAGTTTTCTTCTCTGCTGTATCCCCAGGACTGAGGGGGGTGAAGATCCCTGATGTTTCTTTCCAGTTACTGTTTTTATGACTTTCCTGACCTCTGGGACTGTTCACCTTGCACCAGCTTAGTAACAAGGGGCTGTGCAGTTGTGTGTTCCTGGCTTTCCTGCATCCCCCTTGGGATGTGCTGTGGAGTCAGGCATAGCAAGAGGCAGTGTCTGGGCAGGTATTGGTGGCTCTCTTCATGAGAAGATCATTTTAGGGCTGTGAAGAAACTGGGAAAGGCAAGAACACAGAACTGCAGCAGGGCCTGGCAGGATGGGAGCAGTTGTAGCTAGGTCTGGCAGTGTGTGGTTAAGAAGGAGTGGGGGAGAGAAGATGGACGATTTCTTTTGGTCCTCTTCTTTCTACTGCTTTGTTTTTCTGTATTTAAGCTGGTCAGAGTGAGCCTGAGCTTAAAAGTTGACCTCAGTGGCCTTTACCTGAGAGTTTTTAAAAGCAGTGTTTAACCTTCGTAACTGTATGGTGCTGAGATCATCAAGCCACCCAAAATACAGACTGTGAGGTGTGGGAGGGAGATTTCCCAGATAGTTGTGATGCTTCTGGTGTAAAATGAAAGCATTAAGTTTGCTAGAAACTCTGGGGGATGCTGAGATCCTCTGCTCCGAGGATCTCAGATCTGAAGAAAGCACCCAGCCTCCGACAGCATCACAGGCGAGTTCTGAAACAAAATGCTGAGTGTGGCACCAGAATCTCCCTGCTGTTTGCCTGAGCTGTGCCCTGAAGAGCCAAGTCATCTATTCCACACTGACAGAGTGGGGTATTTGGCATGCCTGCTGCACAACAAAGGCTCAGGCAAGGAACTCATGTCAGCTGCACTGCACAGATCTGAAAATTGAAAGGCACACGTTCTCGAAGCACTTTCCCATCAAGTGTGAGGTTTTGTGAGAAACAATGCTTTGTAGGCTTCTTGGGTCGTGGAGCTGCAAGGGTTCACAGAATATTCTGAGTTGGAAGGGAACCACAAGGATCAGGAGTCCAGCACTCAAGGGAATGGCCCATATGGGGGTCAGACCCATTGTGAGCACTGTGCTCTAACCAACTGAGCTAATCCCCGTGGCTGGCTGGAGGCTGCTGAAAGAAGGGCCAAGCTCAAAATTAGAGCAGGTTGTTTATTTCCAGAGATGAGACCAGAGAAGTGGTGTGCCATTTCTAGTTCTGGTGTGTGGCCATGTGGACAGTGAAGGTTTTCCTTGGGCACTGCCCTGAGAGCAGGGTGCTGGTACCATTGTTAGGCTGTGACATGGCATGTCTGTGCTACAGTACTCAGCCCTCTAAAACCAGTAACAGTGCTGAACTTCAAAGCAGCACAGAAATTCATTTGGCAGGGTCTGTCTTCTGCCCCAAGATCCACCCACAACCTGCCAGCTCTGTAGCAAGCTGAGCTTGAGCAGAACTGTTCCTGACAGATGTTAGCTCAAAAACCTTCAGTGGAACTTCAAAGTTCTCTTGGGCAACCTGCTGTGCTTTAGTGGCCTTCACCACTGAAGGCTTTTTCCTCTGACCTGTGCCTCTTGCTGCAGGCCTGGAATTTGTTATGGTCATGCCAGAATATGGAAAGACAGAAGGGAAGGGATGAAACATCACCTGCCATGTCCTCAAGAGTGAGAATTGCATCTTATGCCCTTAACCCCGTAGGAGCTGTGCAGTGTACTGGAAGTTTCTACATTTGGAGTTTCTGTTTGCTTCTGCTTACACTTCTAGATCTGTAGTGAAAAACCACTGGCCACCTCATGAAAAGGGGGAAAAAGTGCTCAAGATCTTCACCAAGCTTGCTTCATGGCCTGGGTTGGGGTGAAGTTGTTCACCTCATCCCAGAAATGATCAATGTGATCTGCATCCCTGGGCGTGTAGGAGTCAGAAAGAAAAATCTGTTACTTTTCAGACAGTTTCAGCTGCCACTCCTGGCTTCAGTCTGACCAAACCTGCGTGCCAAGCAGGATGCCAGGGATGTGAGTGCAGCCCTGCTCAACACCCCCAAACAGCCAAACCCTTGCTCCCCAGACTTTGGCCTTGCCTCGCTGGGGCTGTGTTATAAATAAAAAGCACTGTTTCCATTTGAATTTCTGAAACCAGTTTCCCAGCCATGGGCTGGGTTGTTGTTCATTAAAGGCTCCCACAATCAGATATCTGCTTCTGTGCAATGACAGCCACTTCTGAAATGCCACTGCGGTAAGAGCAACGAGCTGGGGCTGCTTTCATCGCACAGGAAGGGCTGCTGGCCTTTCCATGGAGCACCCTGTAACCACTTTGAATCCTTTGCAGCCTTTTAAACCCTCTTTTGGAATGTATCAGCAGGGCTCCTGCCAACTCCTGGCAGACGTGAGTGTTCTTCCCTGCTCCTGTCTCCACGTGCACAGCTGGCCAGCTCTGCATCTCAGGAGGGGATTTGGCCCCGGCTGAGCAATCTTCCCTGTACTTGTATTTATATCTCACACAGATGCTCCAGATGGATTTGGCAGAGGAGCAGCAGCAGGTGCTTGTCTGTGCAGTGTAGTCTTTCTGTGAAATGTAGCCTTCATTGTCAGATATTTATAGGTTCTTGGTGTATTGCCAACAGGAGCGGCCACTCAGTTTTTCCCTAGAGCAACATAAATATTTCAGACTTCTTTCTTCCATTGAAACTTTAATTCTCTCTACAAAAAATGCTGTTTTCCCACCACAAAGAAAGCAAAGAGCAACTCAGCATGCTTTATTTTCCCCTCTGTCTCTAGCCTCTCCAAAATACTCACCAGGAGTTTGTTCCAAATTGTCAAATGTGGGGTTTAGCTCTATAATAAAAAGAGTATTGAATAACTCCATAATAAATGGCTTCAGAATAATTTTATCCACTCTCTGCATTCCTAAAGACAGGCAAAGGGGGAGCAAGAGCCTGGCTCTGCTCCTGTGCCCCAGGAGTGCCTGGTGCAGGTGCAGCCTTGCTGTTTTTCTGATGGCTCACTAAAGGATTAACTCTGCAGGGTCATTCTCCTTTCTCATGTGTTGGAGATTCATCTCTGAATTCCTCCTGCTCTGCAAAGTGTCTCAGCTGGACTCCATGGTTTTCCCTGGAACCTGTGAGCAGGGATGTGTGAGCTAGGCTGGACCTTCCCTGTAGATGCCACAGTGTGTGGTTCCCTTCTTCTGCCACTACCTCCACCAGCAGTGGAGGGAGGCAAGACAGGGAAGTGTCAGAGCAGAGCTTTGTCTTGATGTCCCTTCTGGAGCTGTCACAGGCGATGCACAGAGCCCTGGGGAGCCATCCTGGGCAACAGCAGCAGCTGCATCTCACAATTCTTTGTGTTGGTAGTGCTAAAAATGGGAGTAAGAAGCCCCTGGAGCAAGAACCCCAAGTATTTACTCTGCTGCCTCAAAGCAGCTTGTACACACTGGTACAGCAAGTCCTAAGTCCTGTTAGAAGAAGGGCAAACTTGGTTTGGGACAGCAGGGCACTGAGCAGCACATCCCAGTGTGGTGAGGCTTTTTTTTTTTTTTTTTTCTTCATTAGAACTATTGGAAAAGCTAATATGGGAAGCAGACAGGAAGGAAGGATAGAACTCAGTCTCCAAACCCAAGGGAAGTGTTGAGGGCAGCCTTTGCTCAGCCAGCTCAGCCCTGTGCAGCAGCTCCTGTGCTTTTGTGACCCTCTGACCTGCCCTGCAAAGGATGTGGGGATGGCTGGGAAGCCTATCACCGTTGCCAAAACAGTTCTCTTGCAATTTCCTGGAGCTTCCCAGCAAAACACAGCAGGCAAGGCTTGATTTAGGGTGTTCTCTGAGGAGACCCCTTGAGCCACAGGTGCAGTCTCTGCCAGAGGGTCACGTCAGTGCCTGTCAGGGCAGCTGCTCCTCTGACCTCGTGGGCTCCAGCTCCAGAAAGTCCCCAGTGCTTGGACACTGAGGGGGGTTTGTATCATTTGAGTCTTCAGGATGCCCATGAGTGGGAAAAAACCAAGAGAGGCAAAGACAGCAGCACACACAGACACCCTGAAAAACCACCTGAGCACAGCCCAGCTGTGGCTGGTCAGCAGCTGTGGGTGACAGACACCCATTGTGCTCATGCCAGCAGGTGCCACTCTGAAAGTCTCTGTTTTGAAGGCTGTTCCCTGCTGCATGGGGGTGTTACAGCTCATCCCAGTCTCCCATTTCCAGCTCCCGAGGATTTGGTGTGCAAGTGCTGGATGTATTTGCAGTTTTGGCATTGTAGAGAGCAAATCCATGCTCTGGATCTGTGTGTAAAGTGGCCTCCTCCACACCAGTGCTCGAGGGAGGAGCTGACCCTGCACACTGCTGATCTCATCAAAACTCAACTTACGCATCCACAGCCAAAAAATAAAGGAATAAAGCAAACAAAGTCTGAAGAGCATCATTAATGCAGAGCAGCCAGAACTGTTTGGAAATCACACTTTGAAGTACTCATATTGAGTCCCTCAAGACTTGAACCAACTTTGCTATTTCTTTTTTTTAGTCGTTAATCAGTGGCTATAGCCAGACAGTTGTGGTTAAACAATGGCACTGTGAATGTTTTAGGCTTGGCTAATCTTTTGTTTTAAGGAAAAGACAATCCCAAGATGAATGAGCTGTCTGGACAAGAGACATCAGGAGTGAGCTCAGCAGCACTGAGCAGTACCTTGGTGAAAGCTGATTCTGACCACCAGCCCCTGCCCTATCTTGCAGAAATGACATGAAAGCCTGAGCAGAGGAAGGAGCAGCCTCCCCAGTGCCCTCCAAACCTGTGGCCCCCACCCAAACCCTCACTGGCTCCTGGGAAGGCGGTGATGGACAAGTGGGGCCACGTCCCTGTGCCACACTGCTGCTGGGGGTCAGGGGGAGCAGGCAGTGCCTGCAGCCAGCCAGGCTGCCTGGGTGGCAGTGATGGTTCACCAGAGGGTGGGCTGGGCTCACCTGTGCTCCTGCAGCCCCAACCAGACCCTCATGCGACATCAGAGTGGCTGAGGAAGGCACACAGTGCAAAGGAGCTGCACCTCAGAGCTGGTGCCCAACCACAGCTGTGCCTCTGCCTGGGCTGTAGGAATCATCTCATGGGTCCCCTTCTGAAGCTGCTTGCTCGACCTCAGGGATGCTTGAGGTCCACTGGGCCAGAGGTGTCAGGCCAGGCGTGGAGCCAGCATTGTGGAAGCACAATCTGCATGTCCTGAGGTGCTGCTGGAGACTGGGAGAGGAGCAGGCACAGCACAGCTGCCATGGGTGTTTGTTGGCATCGTGGTGAGGACACACATCTGCCCCCACAAGCACTCTGTGCCTCTTGCTTTTGCTGTTACTGAAATGGAGTATGTGACAAATAAATGGATGGGCCTGACTGCCTATATGGCCAGTTGTCCAGGCCATGGAGGAGCATCTTGGCACTGCCAGCAACCCTTCACTTGCTGTCTGGTCTCATTCCTATTCCTGTAATTGTATTCTGTTCTGATACTCAACTTGGAGAAAACTCAAAGACCGTTAGTCACGGCTTCTGCTTTCTGGGGCTTTCATTGTTTACTTGTTAATGCTTTCTGAACATGGTAACCACAGGGGAAAATGTGGTCCTTAGCCAGAGGCTGGGCTGAACTGGCTGGGCTGATTTTGACCATCAGAGTTTTTTTTATGAGAACGAGATTTCCAGTTCCTGCAGAAACATGTCCTTGGTTTCATGCTCCCCTCTCTGCTGGGTTGGTATCAGTGCTCTAGGTGTGTCCCTCACCTGTGATCCCAGCACCCTCTGGCATGAGAATGCCCTGGGCATGAGTCTGTGCTCCCTGTCAGTGTAACAGGTGAGAGGGAGGAACTGGAGCTGCTTTTCAAACTGAGACTGAGCAGAAAGAGAAGCACTAGGGGTTTCTTTCAAAGAGCAGAGCATGAGGCGTGTGTGGGCCATGTCTGGGCCATGCCTGAGGCACACGTGCTCCCTGGGCAGGGTAACACTGCTGCTGCCTTGTGCTGCTCTAGTGGAGCAGGTGCAGTTTGCCCCAGCTTGTTTAGAGCCTGGAGAAGTCCAGAGGCTGAGCAGGCAGGAAGAAATCTGCCTGCTGGCAGCCATGCAGGAGAAGGCTGTGGGCAGTGCCCCTGCCTTTCAGGAGGTCTATGGAGCTGGAGATCTGGGAGGCTGCAGCTGCTCTCCTGTGGTACAGAAGGGGGTTCCAAAAGCCCCCTTTTGCTGCAGTGCCCAGGTGGGAGGGGGGCTCAGCCTGTTCCTCTGGAGCAGCTGTGCTCCCTGAGCCACTGGTGTCCTTGCTCACAGCAGCAGTCCCAGGGCTTGTCACGGCTGCCTCACGGCTGCATTGACCCAAAAACCCAGGGGCAGGTGTGGCAGCCCCACTTGGCATCACTGCCAAATCCAGAGCTGCCATTCCAGAGACCTCAATCTATTCCAGGGGCCAGAGAAGTGGTGAGCACACAGGACAGCCGGGCACAAAGGCAGAGGGCGGGAGCAGCCATCCCACCACCATCACTGAACAGCTGTGGAAGCTCTGGGCTGCAAACCTGAGCACGACTGCCAAGCAGCAGCAGTCTGGATGCTGATGCCACATCACATCTCCTCCCAGCCCCTGTGGGTGCCAGGTATGGCCAGTGTCTCTGCTCACAGCTCGCTGAGTGGGTTCTGTGGGGCCATCAGCAAGGGTGCAAATGAACACCCACAGCGCCGTGGGGCCAGCCCGTGGTGTGCTGCTGCAGGAGGCTCCTGTCTGTGTTTGGGTCTTCTGGAAATCCCCTGGCACCCTGGTGGCTGTGTGAGTCTGGCAGAGGCTGAGGTGGGGGATCAGGGAGATGAGGGAGCTGTGGCTGCCACCGCATCTCGCTCTGTTGGGGAAATTCCTTGGCGGTTTAACAATATCTTTACATCACCCTTATCTATGGTTTTGTGCTCACTTCAGGAGTGAGTTTTCTATTTAAGGCACAGCATCTAAAGTCTAATTCCTTCCTAGGATCACCAGGCAGAATCCCATCACCCTTCAAGAACAAAGGCTGATGTGTGTCCTTGGCATGTCCTAGTCCCCCAGTTAAGCTCTTATTTGGGGAGGGGGTCTGGCCTCTCATTTGGCACAAAGATGCTGCTTTTCCCCTTGCTGGGCTGGGCACAGTCAATTACATGTCCATGGAATAATTTCTCATTTGGTGCTATCTGGGTAAATGAGATCTGTGTGTGCCTCCTCCTGCAGTGTTTGTGACAATCACAGCTTTGTTTCAGTCAGGAAGGACCTCTGAGGTCAGCGAGTCCGTGAGCCAGCGCCACCTTGTCACCCAGACCCTGGCACTGTGAGCCGTGTCCAGTCCTCAAACACCTCCGGGGGCAGCGGCTCCACCACCTCCCAGGGCAGCCCATTCCCGTGTCCAGTCATCCTTTCTGTGTAGAAATTCCTCCGAATGTCCAACCTGAACCTCCCCTGGCACAGCTTCAGGCTGTGTCCTCTTGTCCTTACACAAACAGCCTGGGAGAACAGGCCAAACCCCACCTGGTCACAATCTCCTTTCAGGTGGTTGTGGTGAGTGACAAGGTCACCTGAGCTTCCTCCAGGCTAAAAAACACTGATCCCTGGGGGCACCCTTGATGCCAATTGGATGTGACACCGTTCACCACCACTCTCTGGCCATCCAGCCAGCCCTTAACCCAGCCAAGAGTGCTCCTGTCCAAGCCATGGGCTGCAGCTTTTCTAGGGAATGCTGTGGGAGCTGGTGTCAAAGGCTTTGCTGAAATCCAGGTGGACACATCCACAGCCTTCCCTGCATCCACCAGGTGGGTCTGCTGGTGATAAAAGGAGAGCAGGTTGGTGAGGCAGGACCTGCCTTTCCTAAGCCTGTGCTGGGTGGGACTGCCCCCTTGGCAGTGCTGTGTGTGCTGTGTGACTGCACACAAGGTGATCTGCTCCAGATCCCTGCTGAGCACCAAGGCCAGGCTGATGGGCCTGTCATTCCCCACGTCCTTCTTGTGGGTGTGATGTCTGGAGAGGCTGCCTGGAACAGAGGCCAGGCAGAGTTAAAGGAATAAAGGAGGGATTCATTTAAAGGCCTTCAAAGGATGCACCTTGGGCAGTGCAAGAGCCTGGCTGAGGCTACACCCAAGGTGGAGCAGGGCTCACGAGTTTTCACACTTTTGTAAGTTTTGGTCCATTTACATTTTGGGGTTCATTGTCCAGTTACAGCTTCAGGTGATGCAGTCCCATCCTCCCAGACTGCTCTCCTCAACTCACTGCTGTTTGCACTTTTGGGGCCTGAAGCTGCAGTGGTGTCCTTGGTTCTGGGGCTGGAAAAGGATTGTTTTGTCTGCCTGAGGTGTGAGGAGAAGCTGCTAACACTTTACCTGCAGTTCAGAGTTACACACCAATGCAGAACAGAGTCTGGAGAGCATGAAAGCTACAACTGAAGGCATCAGGTGACCCTCACATTGGACAACCTCTGGTCATTCAGGACCTTCCCAGTCATCCAGGATTGATCATAAATGAGGAAGAGCAGCCTAGCAAGCTCTTCCTCCAGCTCCCTCATGACTCCAGGATGAAGCCAGCCAGTCCTGCTGAGCACTTGAGCTCAGATTCATCTCAGTGAGTCACAAAAGTACAGGAGATTCACCACTGTGGGTCCTGCTGAGGCTACCTCTTGACAGGTGCTCTCACAGCCCCTGGGCAGTCACACGTGGTGGGAGATGCTCCTCCAAAGCCTGAGGAAATGCAAATACCTGCACGGGGAATTCCCCCTGGCCCACTCCCACAGCCCATCTCTGGTGATGTGCAGCCCACCAGGACTTTGCTGCGTGTGTGTGGAGAGCTGGAAGAGGCTGTGGGGGTGCCTGGGGGGCAACGAGCTGAAAAGGGGAAACTGCAGTCAGCTAAAAGCTTCCCTGAGGGCTCTGCACCCATAAGTTGGGTCCACATAAGGTGGATGCATGACAGAGCAGTCACCCTCCCACCGCTGCCTCTCTCTGAGCTCATTTCCTGCGGTTTATCTCCTCTTGGGCAACTTGTGTGCTGAAAATCATAGAATCATTCAGCTTAGAAAAAACCTTTGGCATCATAAAGTCCAGACATTAGTTTAGCACTGCCTCACAGAAATGTCATATCCAGTAACTCAAATGAGTTTACATTGCAGGAATGCATGGGAAACCTGAGAAACGCAGATTTCTCCTGGAGTCAGCACCAACAGGCCCATGTGACCTGATGCTGACTGCTGGCACGTATGAAATGCTGCTCCCACAGGGATTTAAGTCATTACTCACTGCAGAGCTCTGCTGTCAGTGACCTGGCTCCCCAAAGAGGCAGCTCTAACTCTGACACATTGGCTTTCCAGCTGTCAGTAGCCTGAAATCCATTTATTAACTTTGTTCCCTCCATTCCAACCACACGACCTCCTGGAGCAAATCACGTTTCATTCACCAGGCGGTCACCAGAAGGTGAGGGGAGCTGATAAAATGGTCCCAAGGTTTCTCAGCTTGTGCTGATTTTGAACCAGGGGAGGGCACAGGCAGCCAGCCCAGCAAAGCCACCCAGCCCTGCGGCCACCAAGGTTTCGCAACCGCGGGTGATGCTGCGGCACTTAGCGGTCATTAGATTTGTTTCAGCTGATTATTTGCAGGATTAGCTGGCAGACAGCAGATTTCCAAGAGATGTTTGGAGGCCAGGAGGCATCAGTTTGAGAAGTCTAAAAGAAAACCACAAAAACCTGGACTGGTGAGGAGGCGAGGGGAGGAGACAGGCGTGGTTGGTTTGTGGGGATGTGGAGGGAACGCAGCTGGCAGGGCTCACTGCAGTGCTTCCCCTGTCACTCGGGTTTGCTGGGGACATCACTGGGTTATGGCTCCAGGGACATTTCTCCCTGCCCCCTGCATAGCAAAGCTGCTTGTTGTGGAAACCAGCTCTTCCTTCAGCTCTCATGAAATCCAGCAAGCACAGAGACAGAGGGATTGGTATTTCCTGCAGAGGCAAGAACTGCTCAAAAATAAAATCTGCCCAAGCAATTTGTGGTTTGAGACAGCTCAGGTGCTCTCGGCTCTCTGATCCTCCAAGGCAGCTCTGGCAGGGCACAGACTCACAGTTCCCTCAGCTGCTTGACTTCCTTCTGAGGCTTCAGAGCAGTGCTGGGGTTCCTTGCCAGGCTTTGAAACCCATCTCAAGCAGCCCCTGCAGCAAGGGCAGGGTGGAGGACAGCCCTGGGACAAGGCTGTGTCCCTGCTCCTCCTCTCAAGGACCTGGTGTTGAGCACAGAGAAACACTCTGCCCCAGAAGACTGCCAGCATCTGACAGGTGGGGTTTTGCTTGTTCATCTTTCAAGATTTCAAAAGCCTTGAGGATGCTAGCACTGGGCTGCTTTCACTTTGGGAAAATCACAACCTTAGGCAGCACATTTTTACCCCAGGTGTGACTACGTGCAAACTGTCTTATTGAAAGCCTACAAAGGACTCTGCATGGGGAGAAGAAAGGACACCAACCCCACAGCTCCCAGCATCAACCCCCCCTGCTCAGCTTGAGGGACGTTGTGCTGAGACAGCAGGGACCATTTGGCACCCACACTCTCTGGGGTGTCTGCCTTAGAATCCTGTAATGGTTTGGACTGGGACCTTAAAGCCCTTTCAGCTCCAACCCTCCTGCTCTAGGCAGGGACACCTTCCACTAGACCAGGTTCCTCCAAGCCTAGGATGGGGCATTCATATCTCCTCTGGGCAACCTTTGCCAGCACCTCTCTGCCCTCACAGTAATTTTTTTTCCCCTAATATCTAGTCAAAATCTACTTTCTTCCAGTTGGAAGCCATTCCCCTGTTATCCTTGCAAAAAGGCTCTCTCTGTGTCTCCTGTAGGCTCATTTCAGGTCTCTTCTGCAGGCTGAACTATCCCAATTCTCCCAGCCCTAGGGGAGCAGGGCTGCCCCAGGGTTGTCAGATGAAGGGGCTCCCAGGCTCTGTCTCTACACCTCTGTCCACACTTCCACTGCAAAGGCACGGGGAGCTCTGCTCAGGAGTGCACATTTATGTTCATGCAGCCCGAGTTAGCCAGAGGCTGGCAAAGCTCCTGGCCTGCATCTGCCTCTCTGGCAGCCCCACAACCCCCTGGCTTTCATTTCAGCTGAGGGAGAACCAGCCATCTCCATTTCAGAGGCTGGAATTTTCCCTCCCCCTCTGCTTTCTCCATCCCAGGGTCTCTCTGCTGGGGTTGGGCTCTGACTGCTGGGGTGTTCTTGCACTCAGGTGTGGCCCTCAGGCAGGGATGGTTGTGCAGCCCAATGTGGTGGGCTCCTGGGAGGCTGCAGACACACACTCCACCTAAAAATTTCCAGATAACTTGGGCAGTTTCAGTTTTTCCATCCTATCTCCTGCCCAAGTCATTGCAGTGTTGATGATATCTCAGGGTGGGGAGACATGACTGCACTGCTTCTGGCACTGTGCAGATGACTCCTCCCCATTATCAGCTGAACTTCTCTGGGTATTTTATTTTATTTTATTTTATTTTATTTTATTTTATTTTATTTTATTTTATTCTTTGTTCAGCCACCCAATACCAGAAGATTTTTTTTTCCAGAAAAAAACCCCAACAAAACTGATTTTTTTTTGCAGTTAAGCCTAAACCTAACCCAAAAGCCATATCAAGCTAATGCTAGAGAGCAAAGTGACCAAAAGGAAGCTCCTCAGACACTCCTGGTGACATGATGAGGTTCCAGGGAGACAGTGACTTTAAAAGGTTCTCCTTCACTCCAGTGTCCCCGTGGGGGGCAGGGTGGGCCATCAGACAGGGCTAAGAACATCACAACCTTGAGACAAGTGGGAGTGCCATGGAAAACCTCAGGGGCTTTGTTTTCCAGCACTAACCATCATCTCTGCCCAGACCTGCACTTACTTTGTAGATGGCAAATGTGCAACTACCAGTGAATCATAAGCACAAATACTTCTGTCCATTAGCAAAACCAGCAAAATTACAGGATCAATGTAACCACAGAAAAATCAGTGGAGGGATTAGAAAATTGACTGGGAGAATCTTTGCCTGAAAGATGGGCATGAAACCTGGCAAAGCACAGCCCAAACCATTTGAGATTTGGTGGCAGGTCAGAGCTGGGTGTGCTGACACAAGCCAGCATCCCAGCAGGATGGGGCAGCAGCTCGGAGGCAGTGGCCTTGCCTTCCCCTGTCCCACAGCCACTGGCCTTGCTCCCAGCAGGGCTCACTCAGACTCAGCTTTCAGTGCCAAGTGGATGTGCAAGAGTGAGCCTGAGAGAGGACAGATTTCCCACCACCTCCGTGCTCAGAGCAGGACTGGCAAAGGTCACAGCTGAGAGCCTGTGGCATTCAGAGCAGAGAAAGCCCCAGCACGGCTGCCTCCCTGCCCTGTCACTGCCTGCCTGGGTGACCCAGTTGAGTCACGGGGGGGTGGCAGCCAGAGACATCCTGCACTGTGGTTGGCACTGGCAAGTGGGGACAGCCAGGGGCTTCTCCACAGCCCCACAGAGCTGGGGGAGAGGGCAAGAGGGCGCCCCGAGGCAGGGCCAGGCTTGCACCCCTGTCATGCTGCAGCCCAAAAGGTTTTTGTGATTTGTCTTCCTCTGGCCAGAGGGAGGATCATCAGCTCCCTCCCAGCTGATGTGTGGGAGAGATGGCACAAGCTGAAGGCACAAGCTGGCTGGTGAGGGAGGCAGGCAGGCTCTGGGTGAGCTCCTGCAGGGCCTGGCTGGGTGCTCACCCCAGTTCAAACACCCCGAGTGTACTCAGATATTCATTCACTCACTGCTTGCCAGTGCTTCTCTTGCTTGAGCTTCAAAGGAAATATATCCATTTATTGAGTCAATGCTTGGTGTTTGAGCTGGTCACTGTCAGCCCATGGAACCCTCCCCATTCCCACATGGAACACCATCCCCCTGGGGGCAGGACATGTTTGACCTCCTCCCCAGGCTGCTTGGACCCGGGGCAGTGGAAGGCTTCTGCCACCAGCAGCACCCCCCACGCACAGAAAGCATTTCCTGGGAAAAAACACAGATTTATTGCTCTTCTTGGCACTAAAGGTTGCTCAGAATTGCAAAAGAAAGACTGAGACAGACCTTTTTTTTTTTTTTCCTCTGAAATGTCTTTTACACGCACAAATGTGGTTTTTTGCAGGCTGAAGGCCTCTCCAGCTATAAAGGGAGCAGGGCTGGGGCTGGGGCTCTCTCTGCCTGGGGGTCTCTCTGAAGCAGTCAGGACAGCGAGGTTTCCCCTCACCTCTGAGGTGCCACAGGTGGGCTGTGGGGACCCTGCAGCCGTGCCCTGGTGCTGACCTGCTCCCAGGGGGTCTGGCCACCACTGCTCCCCCCTGCCTGGGACAGGCACCACCGAAGGAGAGGAGATGCTGTGCACAACAAGGTAATCTGGGGCTCGTTCTCCTATGCCCAGCCTTGAAGGGGGCTGAGAACATAGGCAAGGAAAAGTTGTCTTAGGAGAAGAAACTGTTTTGCTCAGATCTGAATCCTCTGTCGTGTCTGTACTGAAGATGCAGTTGAAACAATTAGCTTTTCTAGGTTCTGTGAAGCTGCAGACACTGAAAAAAACAAGAATCCCTCAACAAGAGATGAGGAAGAGATAAATTATCAAGATGGAAGTGTCATCAAATTCCTGAGGTTTAACTCACTGATTCTGCAGTCATGCAATAAAAACATTTAAGAGCTGTTTGATGTCAGTGTGGGAGTCTGTTGAAAGGACCTATCTGAAGGAAAAGGAAGGCATCAAATGCTCCAAGGATCAGTTTCACATGTGAGCTCTGCTGGCCTGAGGGGGAGAGGACACTGCCTGGGTTGGTGCATCTGCCTTGGTGAGGAGCTGGGAGAGCCTTCCCAGCTGCCAAGCAAAGAGGGTGATCAGCCACAGGCACATGGAGCTCATGGCAGGGTGCTGGGAAGAGCTTCCTGAGACTCCCACAGGACTTGTGGGATGTCTGGGGAAAGGGATGAGGGTGGGAAAATGGAGGGAAAGGGGGACAAAAGGGGCTGCTCAAGTGCCTGTCTGGCCATGCCCTGTGCCTGGTGGTTATAGCACGTCCTGTCTGCTTTCCAAACTCTATTTAGCTGTGTCCCTGCTGAGGGTCTCTCTTTGCTGTGCACAGGAGGTTGGAGTGCCCATGATGGGAGGGATAGCATGGGACAAAGCCCCCTGTGTGCCAGGATGGCAGCATTCAGAGAGAGCAGGGTGTGGGTGGGTGTGCTGGACAGCAATCAGTGAGCCAGGCCAGCTGGAAACCAGCTGGATAAAAGGCTCGGGAGTCAGGAGGACAGAGTGCAGAGGCTGTGCATCCAAGACCAGGAGCTGAAGGAATTTATATTTTGTGTATATATGTTCTGGGCTTTCATCCTGGTAAGCCAGGAGGGGAACAGGATGAGGCCACTGGTGTTGCTTGGGTGAGGATTGTGCATTTTCTGCCAGTGGCACTCTGGTGTGAGCTCCCACCTGACTGCCTGCAGGGAAGTGTCCCCTCTCATGCTCCCCCAGGGGATGCAGGCAAGGGAGCCCCTGAAGCCCAGATATGTCTGTGTGCCGACGGAGAAACTCGGCTGGGCTGTTTTTCACCTAAGGACCGGTGAAAACGGCAGGTGGAGAAGAGAAGGAAGGCAGACCCGACTGCGAGCATCAGCGCAGAGGGGCGGACCGCCCGGATTTCACACCGCGGGCATCCCTGGCGCTGCTGCCCGCGCCCCTCGGGGCCGGCAGCCTGACACGGGCACGGAGCCACAGCCTCGGAGCTGCCAGGGCTGCCGAGCACGGGTGCCGCGGTGTGTAAAACAGAGAAAGCTCTGGCCGGGGTTACTCATCTGGGGCTCTCGGTGCCGCCCCCCGAGCAGGGAGCGGGCGCACTCATCCCCGGAGCGCTGGGTGCGCGCAGCCACGGGCGCTCCCGCAGCCAGCGGGGCACACGGGCTCTGTCTGCCGCTCTCACTGCCCGGGGAGAATGAGACAGCAGCTGGGGAACGCCTGGCTCCTGCCAGGGGCAAACAAACAAACAAACAACCCCGAACCAACCCAGAAAACAGAACATTGAATTTGCAAGGCTCCCTTGCAGCCCCCGGTTCGCACCTCTCCAGGCTGGAGAAGGATGGGCTCCCTTCTCCGGGGAGGGATGGGCAAAAGGAAATCAATAGGAGTTATTCTGCTGCTGAGAAATACAACCGTGCTGCTGCTTAATGCTGTGCAGGCAGTGAAGTTTGAAAATTGAAAGCCTCCAGGACTGATCTGCCAGGGGCACCCTTGGGGAAGATTTTTGGAGATAGGGGCCCTTCCTCATCTCACCCAAAGTAAAAGTTTAAGCTTACAGAAACCCTGTTGTGATGAGAACTTTTCAATCATTCATCAAAGCTGCTCCTAGATAATTCAGTGTTTTGCAAACAAAAGGACTGAAAAGAGAAAACTGAGCCCATTTTTTCCTGCGTGCTGTGTTAAAACAGAGATTGGCACCAGGCCCCAGCAACCTTCCCTCTGCAGGGTCCAGAGAAGGGAACAGTGATGCTGCTGGGAAAATCTCCATCAGGACTTCTTGTGAGACCAAGGAAAACCTTGGGAGAGCTAACCATGGTTTCAGATGGGCATTTCCTAATATTGAAACAGAATGGAACTGTTATACTGGATGCAAGAGTTATATTTGGTGGGTTTTGAGTGCTGAAGTTTTTTAATTGCTGAAGAAGTGGTCAGGATTTAAGGACTAGTGACCATGATCTGACTGTAGTCAGTAGGAGCAAGAGGAGGGCAGCCCCAGCCAGTAATACAGCTACCAGATATTGCAAAAGAGCTAATATAAGTGAGGGGAAATTATGAGCCAAATTGACCAGGTGGAAAGAACAATAGCTAAATGACTGTGAATGGAAAGTTAAAGAACTCTTTAACATGTATTTGAGAGACACCAAAGGAAACAATTTAGCCAGAAGCTTAACCTGACAGCCGTTAGAAATGAGAAAACAACATTGAGAAAACAGAAAAGGAAAGAGTTCACAGTGTTCATGAAGGTGAAGCATCTCTCTAATCAGTGTGGGGTTTTTGACACCAGATCCTAATTCGGTCTCTGAAGTTCCACAGGGAGTGGATTAACCTTTGCTGATGAAGCTGATGGTGAGAGGCAGGTGAAGTGGTATTGCATGCATCCTGATCAGCAAAGGATGCTGAAATATCATCCCAATAAAACACTGGCTGAGGGGTGAGGTGCCTTAAGCAGGAAATGGCACTGCACGTGGATCTTTCTCGCTGGGCTTGGCTGGGGCAGGAGTAACATCTAACTCTTCTCCACCTCTGTAATGCAACAGTTTGAAGTAAATGCAGGGTCCTCACCACTGACTGAAAAGCACAAGTCACCCCAAAACAGAGGCTGGGATCTGCAGACAGAGCTGTTGCAGTCTCCAACCTGTCTCTGTCCTAGAAAGGCCACCAGCTCTTAACTCCCTTTCTTCCTACTGCAGTCTCTGCCTGCCCACCACCCAACTGCTCATGCTTCAGCTATTTAAGGGAATTAATAAGGCTAATAAAAGGAAGTACCTCTGCCTGCAAATCTCTCCCCAAAATCTTCTTGCAATTCCTCTCAAGTTTAAAAGAAGTGAACAGGTTAGAAACACAGAGGAAGACTCAAGAGCTGCAATAAAACCTCATTTAAGAAAGAGATGACTTTGGGACCATCTTTGCTGGCCAAAAAACTCCCACAGGGGTGATTAGGGGAAGCAGCCAGGTCAATGATGGCAGGGCCAGATAGGAAGAGAAACCACTTCCTTAGCCCAGAGCAGAGCTGTATCTGTATCGGGGTCTTCATTCCCCTCTCGGGGGTTTCCAACACCACAGGAATGAGTGGGAATGGGGCTGGGCTACCCAGACACCTCTGCAAGAGCCTCATTTCTGAATGTCAGCTGCAGGATTCTTTCTTTTCTTGTCACAGACTGTTTATTCTCTGTACCAGAAAAGTGTCAAAAGATGTATTTGCTTTTTTCTCTCCTGATATCTTACAGCAGGACAGTGTGTTACAGTGGATTTCTGGCTGAAGCAGCTGTAAGACAAAGGAAGGAAGATGTGTGTGACTAAGTTCACCTCGACCTTTCAGAGGTGGCACACCAAATGCTTATGATGCCTTCAGTTGTAGCTTTCATGCTCTCCAGACTCTGTTCTGCATTGGTGTGTAACTCTGAACTGCAGGTAAAGTGTTAGCAGCTTCTCCTCACACCTCAGGCAGACAAAACAATCCTTTTCCAGCCCCAGAACCAAGGACACCACTGCAGCTTCAGGCCCCAAAAGTGCAAACAGCAGTGAGGTGAGGAGAGCAGTCTGGGAGGATGGGACTGCATCACCTGAAGCTGTAACTGGACAATGAACCCCAAATGTAAATGGACCAAAACTTACAAAAGTGTGAAAACTCGTGAGCCCTGCTCCACCTTGGGTGTAGCCTCGGCCGGGCTCTTGCACTGCCCAAGGTGCATCCTTTGAAGGCCTTTAAATGAATCCCTCCTTTATTCCTTTAACTCTGCCTGGCCTCTGTTCCAGGCAGCCTCTCAAGGCATCACCCAGCCCCGACCCTCTCAGCTGGTGGCTGATAAGGGGAGTCCACTCCAAGGAACAGAACAGCCCAGCCCACAGCAGCTCAGAGAGAGACAGAGCTCAGGGCAAAGACCACCAGCAGCAGTGGGAAATCTCCTGCCACATCCAAAAAAGGCCAGCAGCTGACCTTTGGAGCCTCACAAGTCTGGTGTGAATGGTGGGGGCTGCCAGCTGAGGCAGTGCTGGGGAGGCTGCCCTGCTGCCCACTGTGGTTGTGCTGGAAACCACAGAGGTGGTGTGGAAAGCCACCACTGNAGATAGGAAGAGAAACCACTTCCTTAGCCCAGAGCAGAGCTGTATCTGTATCGGGGTCTTCATTCCCCTCTCGGGGGTTTCCAACACCACAGGAATGAGTGGGAATGGGGCTGGGCTACCCAGACACCTCTGCAAGAGCCTCATTTCTGAATGTCAGCTGCAGGATTCTTTCTTTTCTTGTCACAGACTGTTTATTCTCTGTACCAGAAAAGTGTCAAAAGATGTATTTGCTTTTTTCTCTCCTGATATCTTACAGCAGGACAGTGTGTTACAGTGGATTTCTGGCTGAAGCAGCTGTAAGACAAAGGAAGGAAGATGTGTGTGACTAAGTTCACCTCGACCTTTCAGAGGTGGCACACCAAATGCTTATGATGCCTTCAGTTGTAGCTTTCATGCTCTCCAGACTCTGTTCTGCATTGGTGTGTAACTCTGAACTGCAGGTAAAGTGTTAGCAGCTTCTCCTCACACCTCAGGCAGACAAAACAATCCTTTTCCAGCCCCAGAACCAAGGACACCACTGCAGCTTCAGGCCCCAAAAGTGCAAACAGCAGTGAGGTGAGGAGAGCAGTCTGGGAGGATGGGACTGCATCACCTGAAGCTGTAACTGGACAATGAACCCCAAATGTAAATGGACCAAAACTTACAAAAGTGTGAAAACTCGTGAGCCCTGCTCCACCTTGGGTGTAGCCTCGGCCGGGCTCTTGCACTGCCCAAGGTGCATCCTTTGAAGGCCTTTAAATGAATCCCTCCTTTATTCCTTTAACTCTGCCTGGCCTCTGTTCCAGGCAGCCTCTCAAGGCATCACTCAGCCCCGACCCTCTCAGCTGGTGGCTGATAAGGGGAGTCCACTCCAAGGAACAGAACAGCCCAGCCCACAGCAGCTCAGAGAGAGACAGAGCTCAGGGCAAAGACCACCACCAGCAGTGGGAAATCTCCTGCCACATCCAAAAAAAGGCCAGCAGCTGACCTTTGGAGCCTCACAAGTCTGGTGTGAATGGTGGGGGCTGCCAGCTGAGGCAGTGCTGGGGAGGCTGCCCTGCTGCCCACTGGGGCTGTGCTGGAAACCACAGAGGTGGTGTGGAAAGCCACCACTGAACACCAGGCTCTTCCCAGACACTGCATCCACTCACAGATCCCACAGGCACCACAACAGCTGCCAGCACTGCCAGGGGGCAGCTCCTCACCCTGCCTGGCTGTGCTGTGCCCAGTGCAGTTCAGCATTGTGTCCTCTTGTCCCTTGTCCTGGCCCAGGCACTGTGACAACCAGGAAAAGTGAGACTGCCCACAGCAGCTGCCACAGGTGTGCCCTGGGGAGTCCATCCACTGCTCATCTCCCTGCTCCCATAAAGCAGCTTCCTAGGAAAACACCACTGCAGCACAGTGGGATGAGGCACAGTGGGATTTACTCCAGTGAGGTGATCGTGCCCCTCTTTGGAGATATCTCCACAGAATCCTGGCTCTGCCTAAAGGTCAATATTTTTATTTGTGATTTCAACATTTGCAGCATTTCTGTCTCCAATTTACACTGCCAAAACCAGCCTGCCTAACGTGAATTCCTCCTTACTGGCTCAGTGCCTTTGCTCTCAGACATCCGAGACAAACACACACACCAGCCAAAAAGTAGCTGTACACATGGAGCAAGGAAAAGCCACAGGGAAGTGAAATTAATCACAGAACCATAGAATATCATAAGTTGGAAGGGATACACAAGGATAGTTTAGTCCATCTCCTGAATTTTTTTTTTTAGAGGGACCTCTCTACCTGCCACCTCCAAGAACAACCTTTTGGCTCAGGTTCATAATCTATTTTAGCAATGGAAAAATATATAATATTTTTCTAGTTTAGGATAAACTGGGCAACTAAAACCAGCCAGAAATCAACAGACTCTTAGTGTGCCAGATGTGAAAGACATTTGTGTCTTTTGCTCTGATGATCAAGGGAGACAAACAGTTACTGTGGTTCAGAGACACTGGAGCAGGACTCCACAAACCTTTTAGGCAGAAGTCCTTCACTTTGACAAATCTGTTTTAATTATAAAACACCTTATTTCTGGAGTAGACAGAGATATTAAACTGCAGTTGCTGGGGCACACAAAAATCTTGCCCTCATAAACTTTGGCTTTGTTCCCCCTCAAAGGCTTCCTTTGCTATTCTCTACTCTTTTACTAACTCAAACCATGCCACCAGTTATTCCTGAGGCAAGGACAGCCTTGCTGGGAGACAGGCACCCACCCAAGAGAAGACAGCCCAGCCTTGAGTGTAAGTTGTATTACTGGGCTGCAGCAATGAGAGCAGCTCTCCTGGTAATGAATTTCAAGTGCAGGCCAAACCCTGAAAGTAGAGGTAAAAGGTAAATTACAGATAAAAGCTGCCAGCAAGAGCTGAGAGGCCAGATCTCACCTGTGAGCATGTCTCCCTTCCTGCTTGGCCTGCCAGAGGATCCCCAAAGGAAAGGGCTGAAGGGCTGAAAGGGCTCACACTGAAGCAGAGCAGGTCCAGAGGGACAAGATGCATCCAAAAATCACTCAATCACCTGCTGAGCAGCAGTTTCATACAGACCACGCTTCACAGGCATTATGCAAAGGAAACAAGGCAATTGCTGAAGACACAGTGCATGCCCACAGCTGCTCCTCTGCCCAAGAGTTTTCCTTGCCCCACAGACAGCATCTGGTTTTGTTCTTGGAAGCCCACACTGCTTGCTTGTTGTTTCCTTTTTCCTTGTGGCTGTTTGCAAACAGTTTAATTTGTTCTTCCACTGTGTTCTGAGAAGTTAAATTCTCCTATACAACTCCCCAACCCTTCTTTTTTTGAGGGGTGAGAGCTGGGGTTAAAGGGGATGAGAGCACTTTCCCTGAGAGCTGGGGTTAAATGAAGGTGGGTGCCAGTAAGGGCTGCCCAGTCTTGGTTAAAGGCTTCTGCTCTGTGACTGTCACACACAGAGTGCTCCCCATGGCCAGGGGCTCTGCTCTGTGCCCCTTCCCAGGGATCTTGGGCAGTGCCAGAGCTGCAGCTGAGTCCTGGTACAACCATGACACTGCAGGATTTAGCCTTTGGCTTAAGCATGTTGGTTACAGTCAAGTTTTAAATCACTCAGCTCCCCAGTCTGGGAAAGCCCAGAAATGACAGACTGATGTAGGAGATGTTGGATTGTGATCAAAACCAAAGAAAGCAGCACATCTAATTACCACCTTGCCCTAGTTTCCTTCAGTCCTTGCTGGAACGAAGATCCTGCATGTATCACCAAGAGGCATTTCTTTGGAAAATGAACAAGGTGAGCACCAGAGCACCAGCCTGCCCAAAGCCCTCCCAGCCTGCCTGCTCACTAGAATGATTTGATAACTGCAAAGGGTTGAGGCAAAACCCCAGGAGACTCCAGCTTTAGGGCCCCCTGTGGAAGGGGGACCAGAATAATTCTGATAAACACAGCAGATTCTGGCAAATGCTGGGTGTGTGCAGAGGGTCTGCAGGGTCGGGATTCCAAAGGGTTCAGAGGGAGAGCAGGGACTCTGACAGCCACTAAGTAGCAGGCACTTCCATGTGCAAGGCAGGAGGAGAAGCTGAAAGCAACCAAAACCATGGAAGAGTCTGTGCAAGGGTGTTGGTGATGCCCCTGAACGTGTGGAGCTCTCTCCTGTCTCGGATACAATGCCAGGGACGTCACCTGAAGTGCAGCTTTGGTGTTAGCAGTGCTGCTAACTCAGGCTGCACTGGGGGAGTGTGGAAATGACAGGACAATTCCAGAAATACGTAAGCACAACCTTCACCCACGGGGTTTTTTAGAGTTTTAGAGAGAAGACCAGTACAAAATGCAGAGTCAGGGAGAGAGGAGACGGGGAAGAGCTCACATCTGGTTCAAAGGTGTGTGTGTGAAATGTGAGAATTAATTTCTTCCAAGGGTTTGGGATGCCTTAGCTCAGCACCCTGGCGTTTTTGCAGGAACTAAGCAGTGAGCAGTAAGCCCAAGTTACTTTTCCTGGAAGAAGCAGGTTGGGACCACTCAGAGCACCTTTCCTGGGGAGCTCATAATCCCTAGACATGACATTGCAGATAGAAGCAAACAATCCTCTTCACATCCCTCCAGCCCCAACAGGCCTCTGCTGCACCTCGAGGCATCTCTTCATTCCTCTGCAGGGCTTGGCCCAGCCTGGGTCCCAGCCCAGCTGGTGCTCCAGGTGCTGTGTGGCTGCCAAATGTCACAAAGCACCAAACTCACCCTCTGCATCTGAGGGGGCTGCTCTGGGGCAGCACCAGCCCCCCGTGCTGTGGCTGCAGTCATGTTTCTGGTTGAGGAAGGAGGATGAGGGCTGCTGCTCCCAGGGCCTCTCGTTGGGCTGGGGCTCAGTCAGGAGCTCCAGCACACACTGAGGTGGGAAGGGAAGAAGAATTTCCACGCACTCAAAAGCGGACGATGTGGAAGCTGAACCCTCTTCACTAAGCTGTGGTGTGCTCTCCAGGAAACACCAGAGTGTGTTCCTGACCCAATCCACCCTCGACTCAGCCTGGGGTGTCCTCACAGCAGGTCCTGCCCAGCTGCTGCACTCCCCTCTTCATCTGGTTTATGTTCACAGGAGATCCTCTTGCCTAGATGGCAGAAGACATGAAAGGACATTGCTCCTGCCTCCTCTGCATGCAGGTTACATGTCAGGACATTGCCTCGTGACAGGTTAAGAGGGCACATTTTGGGGAAGGGAAACTTTCTGCCAGCTCATCCCTAGAAGGCAGGCAGGTAATTATACTCCCAGTGGGCTTCATCCTCACCAGGAGAAGGCAGCGCCTGACTTGGGTCACGATTTGGTAAATTTGCAGCAGAAAAAAATCCAGCAAAAAGAGCAGTGGAAAGAGCAGTGCTGGACTGCCCCCAAAGAGGGGTGCAAAGTCTGTCACCCAAAATAAGCACAGGAGATGGTCCCCACTTCAGTCAACTGATATTGGGCAGCTCTGAGTGTCACAAGCAAAAGTCACAAAGAGACAAACCAAAGGTATCCCAAGGGACAGGTTTCCCTCTGCCAGGAGAGAAGCCTGGGTGGCCAGGAGATGCCCCTCTGGAGGCATTTTTTGCACTACAGGTCTCCAAGTGTGCAAAAGAGGAAGTTGTTCGCCAACAGGTCTCAGTTTTTCTCCCTCCCACGCTTTGTACAACATCCCATGGCTTTGAAAGCAGAAGGAAAAAGTGAAAAGGGAAATGCAGGGTTTCTCTCCAATCCCTTATGCTATCCACCTGTCCCACATCCATTCCTATTCATTGCTTCTTTACAGAAAAGGGATCTCAGGAACATTATGAGATGCTAGAAAGGGAGGGAGCCAGCCCTGTGAGCTCAGGCTGAACAGAGAGGTGAGAGTTTTTACTGACAAAACACTGAGTGAAGACACTGTCCACCCAACTCTTTGCTGTTGTTGGAAAGAACACATATCAAGTCATCCACAGTTGAAGATATGAAAGATGTAAACACCTCTCCTTTGAAAGGCCCTTACTCAAAACTGAACTGGGATGCAATAAATCAGCCCCCACACTCACACAGAAAACAAAAAAAAAATTTAAAAAAAATAGAGAAAGAAATGAAAGAAAGAAAGGAAGGAAGGAAGGAAGGGGAAATTTAGATTAGTCACAAAGAAGTTCCCCCGCCTGCCTCTCTGTGCATAAAACAATCTCCTGAAGGCACTGCCTTCACTTCATCTCTGCTCCTGGGACAGGAGCTCACCACCCCCTGCGGGCTCCTGCCGTGCCCTGGGCCCTTCCCCGGGGGCTTCCCCAGCTGCTGTGGGATGGAAGCACAGCCAGAGGCAGAGCCAAGGGCTGGAGAGCAGAGGCACTGCAAAAGGGAACCTGTGGAGGATGAATGCAAGCACTGGCAAGGAGGCCAGCTTGGGAACACGCTGCACCTCGTGTCTGCGGTGGCTCAGTGGATTTTACTGCTTGCCTGCCTGATTTACCTGGGTATAGATCTTCTGCAGCCCTCAGAGGTAAGAACCCGTGTTCAACCCTCTGTCTGCTGGCCTGTAAAGCTTTGGATGGGGCTTTTTTTTTTTTTTTTTTTAGTGAAGAAAAAAAGCTTTTAAGTTTGTCCCTATCCTTATTCAAGTTTTTGATCTCTTCTGTATGATAGCATTTTTTATTATTATTTATTTTATTTTTTAAATTGCCTGTCCTCTAAGGAATATTCAGTTACTCATGGCAAAGTTTGGGCCCAAGTTTCCAGCAGAGTGACTGTTCCAAGAATTCTCTTTTCACTGGCCCCTGGGGGAGGGAGGTCTGGCTCCCTCCCACTCTTCCCCCTCCCTGCAGCCACTTGTGCGTATTTCCACTTCAATAAGATGGTGTGTGTGCATGACACCTCCTGAGGTTCTGGAGAGTGCTAAATGGCAGGCAGATGTGTGAGAAAGCAAGCTACCCTTGTGAGAGCTCCAGCAAACCCCCTGACCCCTTTGGGTGCTCTCAGTCTGCCCATAAAGCAGGGTTAGGAGCAGTCAGCTCCCTCTGTGCGAGGCTGGTGTGTCCAGACAGAGTTTGGTGTGCCCATAACAGCAGAGCAAGCAGGACAAATAACAGCTGCTTGCAGCTCCCAGTGCTCCAGCAGGAGCTGCAGCAAATGCATGTTTGCCTCTCTCCCTGCTTGCAGGCTGCTGGCTGCACTGTCAACAGCCTCCTTCTGCTACTGCAGCGCTGCTCGTGCAGCAGCAATTTCTCCTCCCACTCCTTCTCCAGGAGCTCTGCACCACTTTAAAGCTTGTTGTGCTTCGTTTCACCCGAGTTCATTCTTTCCTCCCACCCAGGCTCCTCACAGAAGCAAGCCAGGCAAGTAACCACGGCCTCATGCTCCTCTGCTGTTTAATGAGAACCCTTGTGCTCTGCACAACTTTCACTCGCAGCAGTTATTAAACTGCAGAACAATGATCCTGATGACACTGAAAGATAACATTTGTCATTCAGGTCAGTCCAACTCTCCTTCCACTACTTTGGGAGAGAGAAGTTGCAGTGTAAGCCAGCAGAGGAGGGCAAGCAATCACAGTGCTCGAGGTGCAGAAACCTCTCCCAGGTCACACTCTGGCTGTCAAGCCTCATCTCTCAGCACCTGGCTCTTCTGTAAAAATCTTCCTCTTCCAGAGGAATGCAGCAGGGACTGGCATTGCTGTCTGTGAGCCTTACAAACCAAAGAGAGCAGCAGCAGGTGAGGGGACTCTGTACATATCTGGAGTTTCCCTTCCTCAACAGAAACAGCTGAAACAAGGGTGCTCGAGGAGCAGCAATGGCAACAGATGAGAAGTCCAGGTCCTGAGAATCACCAAAGGACCTTTTCAGTTTTAAACATTTGCTAACTAGGGTTAGGACTACTTTTTCTATTATTTTATCAGATAGCCCTGGTGTCCTGTTTGGAGTGCACTGTTGTGAGCAGGAATGGTACATGGGGAGATGTCCTTGCAGAGCAATCACAGGGCTCAGTTGGGTAATCATGAACTGATCACAGAAATGGCTCCTGAGGGGCAGCAGTACAAATCTGACTCGACTTTTGGGGCAGTTTAGGGATACTTTATGGAAATAGGGGCACAGCAGTGTGAGAGTGGCAGGCTTGGGAGTGCTGGTCCATGGAAGCTCTCCCTATCCTTGGGAAGAGTCTCCTGTTCTCCAGAGTGCCATGCTAACTTGATTTGCAAGGGAATAATCTCTGTGTTTATTCACAGAGAGACCATATTTGATTCCTTTCCATTGTCCTCATGGAAGCATAGCTTTAAAAAAAACCCAAAACCTTCCTGGACTGTTCTGTGAAAACAGAGCATAAATAATGACTCAGTAAAGTCAGCATCTGCAGCCCAGACTGTGCTCAACCAAAAGGGACAGTGATCTCGTTTCTGTCATGATATCACTTGGAGAGCAAGCCTCAGCTGAGATTTCCAAATGAGGAAGTAAAAAAAATGTCAGGGATAGTGTGCTTTTGTATCTGCAAGTCCCACCTCTGCTGGAATTACCTTCTCTTGCCACAACTTTCCTCTTGCTTGGGAGGTAAAATCCATGATCCTGGTCAGGAGAAGGTACAACCCACTTCCAGAGAACAGCCACCTGCCACCTGTGGGACACCTCCACGTGTGACACAGGTGGTCCCCTCAATCAGCCCTCCGAGGTTTGTGCTTTGTGAGGTCCAAACTTATTCCTGAACCTTCTGCCACGTGGCGTGGCCCTGGACAGTGTCCCAGCCAGGAGGAAATCTCCTGCTGGGGATGCAGAACAGGCAGAAAGGAGGGGTCTGTGTGGAAATGGCACGGGGAAATCTGAGGCTGTCAGGAAGAAGCAGCTCTGTGTCCTCAGCCCTCCTGGCACACCTTCCCACATGCCATATGAAGGCAGAGCAGAGAAAGAGAGCTCAGTAACTTTGCTACGAGCTCCCAGAGCCCTTCCAGAACCACCAATACCTTGTCTCCTGGGCAGGATTTACCAGCAGGTACCTGCAAAGTGCTTTGAGATCACACAGTAACTGCAGGAGATAGGTGAAACAGGTAATTTGCAATAGTGACAACGGGGTTGATATTTTCATAAGTGCAACAAGTTTGTCACGCAGGCTGTCTGTGTGGAACACACCCTGTCCGTCAGTGGCCAGGTGGCACAGATTGTGGTGATGCTGCTTGGCCTCAGACACTCAGTGCTTTGCTCTTGTTGAGAAACTACCCGGAAATCCCGGAGAGAAACGCTTGTGCACTCAGGAATAAGCCCAAGCATGAGATTCAAGCTGAGGCAGTGGAATAGGGACGGTGATGCCGAGGGACACAGTTCTGCCGGAGCCAGCGGGCGACCAAAGCTTCTCGTGTTTGTCCGCCGTCTCCGGGCTCGCAGGCGCGGAGCAGCAGCCGTGGCAGCACTAGAGGGTGCCAGAGCAGACCTTTTCCAGCACAGCAGCCAGCTCAGCTCCGGCACGGAGCGCTCCCAGCTCCCGCAGCCGCCCCTGCCGCTCGCTTTGCCCCGGAGCCGCAGGCAGCCTGTGCCCGCAGCCCGCACGCTCCCTGTGCTCAGAGCTGCTCTGCCCCCTGACACCTGAGCCCAAATCCATGAAATTCAGCCCGACCCACATCTCACCGGCACACCGGCTCCCCTAGGAAGCCTTTGGCACAAGTAAAGGGGAGGACGCAGAGCGCTGAACCCAAGCTTTCACTCTTTGATCGGGCACTATGCTGAGGACTTGTGGTTGTGTAGAGACTGCAGATTTGGGTCTCCTGTGGTTATGACGAGAGACAAGTTTGAGATGCCAAGCTCAGATTTAAAGATCCAGTGCAGAAGATTGGTGGTTTGCATATCTGACCAGTAAGACACACACTTCTCTATCTGCATTCACTTTCTCTGTTACATTCGTACAATACAAATCACAGAGTCACAGAATGATTTAGGGTGGAAGGGACCTTGAAGAGAATCACTTTCCAATCCCTCTGCCATAAGCAGAGAGGACACTTTCCACTATCCCAGGTTGCTCCAAGCCCCTTCCAACCTGGCCTTGGACAATTCCAGGGATGGGGCAGGGCACCCACAGCTTCTCTGGGCAACGTGTGCCAGTGTCTCACCACCAAAATTAGGAAGAATTTCTTCCCGATACCTAATCTAGACCTGCCCTCTGTCATTTAAAACCATTCCCCCCTCCCTTATCATGCCAAACCCCTGTCAAAAGTCTCTCTCCAGCTCTCTTGCAGCCCCTTTAGGTACTCCAAAGTACTTCAAGTTCTCCCTAAAGCTTTCTTTCCTCCAGACTGAACAACCCCAACTCCCTCAGCCTGCCTTCAGAGGAGAGGTGCCCCAGCCAGCTTTAAACCCATCTCAGCGCACTTGAGAGCCTCTGAGAGACACACACATCCAGCAACAGCCTGACCCAAAGTACGAGGAGCCACGGAGGCAGACCCACCTCTTGGTGCCCTGCAGGAGGGTGGGGCAGCACGCCTGGCTCCCTGCTCTGCCAAGGACGCCGTTCCGTTCGCCAGGCGCTGCGAGCCAGCCTTGAGGAGCTCCTGCACCCCGAAGTCCTTCCTTGCTGTTCGCTCTGCCTCGATTGCACAGCACACACACCCAGCCTGGTTTTCTAAACAAAACCACGGGGTGCTCTGCAGGGCTCAGCCCTGCGCTGGGAACCACGCTAAAATAATATTCCATCATCATAGTAATATCAAATCAGCTCCAGATCAGAGCTGGCAGGCAGCAGCTGTGACACCGAGGCTGCCTGCCCTGCTTTTGGAGACGCAGCTGCTCTGCCCCCGGAGAGAACGAACGATCCCGGCTGGGAAACGAAAGCGACAGCAGCAGCAGCAGCAGCAGCAGCAGCAGAGAGGTGCCAGCCCGGTGCCTTAACGAGGATTTATCTGCTTTGTTTTCCAGAGCCAGAGCGACAAAATGCCGTGGACCCACATCCGATACGCAGGTGGGTGTTGGGCTGGGGGGACCCTGACCCCTCGGTGGCCCTCCGGTGTGGCAGCCACCACTGTGCCACATCCCCCCGGCTCCCCGCTCTCCCACAGCCCCCAGGCACCCCCTGTGGCCCCTAAAATACCTACACGGCTCGATGTGCTTGGTGCCAGAGTGATGCCTGGTTCCTCTGGTGCAGGACAGCTGCCAGGAGAGCTGTCAGGGGACAGGGGCCAAGCCCGCCCCAGTGCTGCAAGGGGCCAAAAGGAAACAATTGGGTTTTCCCAGAGCAGAACAAAAAACCTGAAAATCTGCGTGGATTTCTGCAGCCCTCACCTATCTCCTAAAACAATCTTTCACTCTGTGGATGAACAAGAAAGGCATTTTTGAGAATTTGCTAAATGCACACAGAACGCTCTTGGGTTTTTCTGAAACATGTCAATGGTTTCCTGATTCATGAAAAATGCAAATGACTTCCTCAGGAGGAGTGGGTGAGAGCACACACCGTGCCAGATGTGCTGCTCTGCGTGCCAGCTGCATTGGATGTTTGTCCTGGGTCACACCTCAAAGATAAAACCAATTACTAAATATTTTTTTTTTAAATAATGCTGAAAATATTATTGATAGTTCTACTTTCAGTTAAAAGCCTGTGGCAGCAGTGAGTCCAACCTAACAGAAACTCATGTCCTTCAGAGGAAAAACTTGAGAAATTTGGCCTCAGCCCAGAGGGGCTGTGCTCCTTGCCTGGAGACCTTCTGGGTGCCCTGCTGCCAGGGGTTTCAGCTGGTGTGCACAGCAGAGAAACATGACCAGCCTAGCCCTGGCAACTGCTACTCTTCATTCCATGAGAAAAACCTTTCATGCCAAGTTCCAGTTCAATTTCTCCTTATTCTCTTCTCTATTAATTAATTCCTTTTGCTTCAGTCTCTTTGCTGCTCTTTCATCTTTTCTTGTGGAAAAAACAAACAACAAAAAACCAACCAACCAACCAACCAAACAAACAAACAAAACCCAACCAAAAAACCAACAAAACCAATTTTTAAGACAGGGGCTTATGTTACCAGCATCTCCACAGAAAGCACTTTGTGTCTTACAGCTCTGGATGCTTTTTCCTCATCTTATTTACTGTCTTAATTTTCCTGTTCTCTATACAAACCTTTCTAATGAACCTTTTATGAACCTGTGCTTTCTAAACTCACAGTGATGCTTTACTTGCTGCATTTTTCTGTAGTCTAAGGCACGGAGTAAGTAAATAGTGCATAAATAAAAATTTGGAGGAGTAATCCATTGAAGCCGTAAAAGGCACAGCTTAGTTAAGAGTGGGAATCTGTACATTTTCACAGCAGATGATATCTGGCTAGAGCAGATGACATTCTAGCTCTGGGCTCCCCTGTCCTCTGGTTTACTCTCCTTTTTTTTAAATATTTTTCAATCTCCCCTGCAGCCAGGTGGGGTAAACCAAGCCATTTCCTAGAAGCCCTTTGCCATCACGGGTCCATCTTTGCTTCCTCCCTTTGCAGGCAGAAGCACCAGAGGAGTGGCCGTGAATCTCACAGCCGAGCGGGGCCCCATCCAGATCAGGAACGGCTCCATCCTCATCCCCTGTGACGGCCTCTACCTGCTGTCCCTGAGGAGCTCCCTCTACCTGGAAAAGGAGGAGTGGCTGAAGCTGACCCTGCAGGGGACACACGAGGCCAGGAGCAGCGCCCTGTGGGAGCAGACTGTGCAGAGCATTGACAGCACAGTGAACCTCACCACGGCGCTCTACTTGTTCCAGGAGGACAGCATCACTCTGTGGACCAACTCCAGTGCCATCATCAAGGATCTGTCCTGCAGCCTGGTGTTAATAATAATTGACAAGTGCTAGCTGGAGGAGCTGGCGTCTGGAGAGTGCAGCCTTCCCCACCGACCTGCAGGTTTTGTACCTGTACAGGCAGACTGCTCCAGAGTCGCTCCCTGGGGCTGTGGAGAGCCTCAGGGGGAGTGCAGATAAACCACAGTGCAGACAGACTTTATGTAGTGCATGCAGGGTTTGCCTCTTTGGAGCTCTGTGCAGCTGATTTGCTCCCCGGGATGGACCTTTCCAACGCTGGGGGAGGGGATGTGTGGAGCTCTCGAGGAGAACAGAAATGAAAGCCAAAGAAAGTTGCCCAAGCTTAGCTCATACTCAGAGAAACCCCAGGTTTCTCTCTTTACTTGACAGTATCTGTATATAGTAGGAACGTGTCGTACTTTTTCTCAAATAAAAGTCCAGTGAGTCAGGAAGATACCTCCAGTGTCTGGAAGCCACATGGAGCAGGAGGAGCACAAATCTGCCTGGCAAGATGAAAAAAAAAGGGAAGAGGCAGCAAGGGGATGCCTTTGGAGTGGGCCAGACAAAGGCTGTCTGAGAGGTAAAGGCAGTGAGAGAGGTGGTATTTGGAATTGAGCTGACAGGACTGCACTGGACAGCACAGGCCCTGCACTGACTGTGGAGTTTTGGGGAGCAGCCCTTGAGAGCAGAGCCCCACTGGCTGCTCCAGCAGAGTATTGAAGCCTGACCCCAAGGGAGGTCTGGTGGGACATTTATATCTTGAGATATAAGCTCTCAGAGGAAAATCTCCTTCAAGCACACACACACTGGCTTGACCCAAAAAGTGATCCAGGCACATAAAAAGTTGGGCAAACGTGAAGGCTTCTAGATTTGGTGACTTCTCTCTACCAGCCCAGGTGGAAGCTGCAGGTCTGTGCATCCTTTCCTCTGGGAGGATTGGGATGGTTCTCACGGCTGCCCTTGACTTTGTCCCACGGGTGTGCACCAGAGGCACTCCCCCACCAGGCACTGTGCACACCTGCCTGGCTCCTGCTGAACCCAGACTGCTCTCAGTGACCCTGGGCTGCTCATCCCTGCTCTCCCCCAGCCTGGGGCTGCTGGAGACAGGTCCTGCCCTGCCCATGCTGCAGGCAGCACCTGAGCTCAGCGCAGCCAGCAGCTGGGGGACTTCTGGCTGAAGTGAGGCAGACTTTAAGGACGAGTTGATGATGTGTCTCCCAATGAACTCCATCAGCGTTTCAGCCTGTCACTGCTGCCTGTACACTCCCAAGTCTTTTGTTAAAGTATTTATGTATTTAAATGGTAGACATAAGAATGTTACATCGTACAAACACGGGGAAGGGTTCAGACCAGGTTGTCAGCACTGAACTCCTCTTTGAAAATGCTCCCAAAGCTCTGGACTGTTCCTGCTTTGCAGGCACCCAGACCTGGACTGACCTGCTCATCGCTGAGCACTCCTGCAGACTCAGGTGCTACAGGCAACTCAGGACATCCTCCAGGCCTTGGAGAGCTTTCCTGGGCTTTAGGCTAAAGAACTTCCCTGCCTGGGCCAGGCCAGAGCCTCAGGGGAAAGTGGCTGAAGCAGTTCACTCATGTGAACCAAGAAGCAGCTTTTCTCCTCTCAGCTGAGAAGCTGTGGCTGACTTGCACCCACAGGATGCTCATCATTAAGGGATATTTTAGGCTTTTAACTCTGGCCACGCTTACCACCACAGGGACTGAAGGCAGCTGCACCCTGCCCCGAGGCTGGGGATTGTCACACTCCCCAGCAGAAGTGAGAATGTGTTTATCCTCCTAAAAAATAATAAATTTTTCCTTTGCAACTTTTGGGCTTGTAGTGTCCCTTGGAGGTGGGGGCTGGGGGAGAAGGAGGTTGGAAGTGACTGGTGAATTATACATTCAGTGTTTGAGCAGACATTTCCAGTGCTATGAAAACTGTATGAAATTTTCACATACTTCCTTTTTTTTTTACAGTTCAGCTTTTGCTTCAGCTCTCCATGAGGGTCTGCAGGGCTGGTGCCTCCCAACATGTGCTAACACAGGGCAGGCCATGCCAGTGGTGTGTGCAGGGGTGCACAGCACAGCAAGAAAGATGAAGCCTGGACAACACAAAAGGATTGGGCTGCACCCCTTCTTCTTGTTCAGAGCAGGAGAGGGCATTTCACACACTGACCCCACTGCACTTCCAGGCTGACCTACATCTAAACACATGCATGCACTTGTCTTGAAATAGAGGCTGAAACAATTCAGCTCCTGACTTTGATTACTTGATAGACTGACTGTCCTTATTTAGGTTTCCATACCATCAGCTTTTGTTAGTGTTTGGAGAATCCTTTCTTCCACAAGGTTAAAAGCCTCTTTGATATGAGAAACATTAATTTTTGTTCCTGGGGTTGTTAAGGAGCTTGAAGGAGCTCACAGATGGTGCTAGAGTCCCATCCTACAGCTCTGTTCCTCCAGGTCAGTGCACCCAGGGTTTGGGTCACCCCTTGAAGCCAGGGGTGTGGAAGTGCAAGGCAGTTTCTGGAGACAATCCCTGACTACAGAGGGTCAGCACATTTTTTTCCTGTGCCTACTGTCAGTGAAAGGGGACCCTGTGGTCTGTCCTCCCTTTCCATGAGGCCATTTCACAGGCCACAGCCATCAGCTGCGTCATTGCTGGCCCTTCCCTGTCAGCTGTGGGTTTGTTGGACACACGCTGCTGCACAAGCTGCACTGGTGGCCACTGTGGACTCCCTCCCTTCCCTCTCTGCTTTCCCATCTCTCCTCGTGCACATGAAGGGTGACAAAGCTGATGTGAGAGCCTTGGCCACCCCTGGGGAAGGAGCTCCCAGCTGAGAAGGAGCTACTGAGGGTGACACAGAGCAGAATGGGATGGAGCCACTTCTCCTTACACCAGAAATGATGGGAAGCATTTAAAGTCCATTCACAGTGAGTGAAAATCACCTCATTTTCTACCACATATGGTTATCAGTAACAATGGATAATGAGCCTGTGGTTTTTCAGACCACTTACATTTCCTCAGTCTGTGTGAGTCACAGCTCTTGCCTGTCAGCTTCACTGGTGAGAGAGAAGGAGAAAGCTGAAGTGCAAAGCTCAGCTGGCTGCTGCTGCTGTACAGCCAGCATTGTCCAGCTCAGGCAGCAGAAAGCACAGGAATTTAGTTACCTTAGTCAAAAATCAAAATGGGGAAGTATGACATAGCATCAAGGAACCTCCTGCAGTAACCAGCTGGGAAGGTTTTCCTTATTAGACTTTTCTCAGCAACATCTCTAACCTCAGAGCTGTTCTCTGATCCTCTTTTCCAAGGGATCCAGAGCAGCCCCAGAGATGCTTGCTTCCAGCTATGGGATAATCCACCAAAACTACCAAATTGAGCAATACACTCACTGAGGACTGGGAGGAGTTGGTGCCAGGCCAGAGAAGGACAGTGGTGAGAGAGTAGCAGAAGGATCTATCATCCTCTGCAGCCTTATATGCCCTAAGGCCAGGGAGGATCAGGGAGGTTATTTGCTCATTCTCCAAGTGGAAGAGAAGGCAGTTAAGGGCTCCATTTGCCAAGTGGAAGAGGAAGGCTTCCTTCTGTTAAAGGCTCAGTTCTCCAAGCAGATGAGGGAAGCTGTTAAGGGCTGGCAAGCCGAGCAAGCAGAGTGGAGACTGGGGGCACATCTCCTCATGGAGGTGCCAAGCAGTGAGGGAACTTTCTGGCAGCTGTTCAGCATCCCAGAGCAGAACATGCCCCACATGCTGTGCTGGGAGAGGCTCCTTTTTGCACCAGCAAAAAGGAACCTGAGAAGTAGAAAACCCACAGGCCAGGGCAGGAGAGGACAGTGGGGCTGGCTGGGCTGTCCCAGGGGAGCAAGGACACTGGGCACAGAGCCCTGGCAAGCACAGGGAAGGAGAGCTCAGGAGAGATGTGAAGCTGGTAGGGGTCCATGGACTGACTGTCCTTAGGGCTTGAGGAATGTGGGACAGTCAGGAAGCAGGACTAAAGGAGTGTTTCTCCTGTGAGCTCACTCTCAGTGAACCAAACCTCTGCAAACACCCAAACACAGCCACTGCCTCCTCAAACACCCACTTCTTCCTCTTGCACCATCACCTTTTCACTCTCTGTGCTCACCTGTTGTAACAAGGGGGTTTCGAGCCCCACCTGCTCACAAGAACAGGAGCACTCCCATCCCTGGGCCTGCACTTTCTCCTGCCTCTGCATTTCACAGGGCCTGGTAGTCCATCCTGTTCTTTGGTGGACAGCCAAGGCACAGGACAGTTTGGGGCAAGACAAAACTTGATGTGGGCACAGATGTACTTTCCTAATATTTGCTTTGGTTGTTTGCTTTAAGGCAAAACTCACACCCATTTACTGGCAATCCAGAGACCTGTTTCATTTCTTTATACAGAAAAGGTGGTACTGATCACACTGCAAGGACAAACAACCCCGCATAGGATCTGATCCATAAAGGATACAGCAGCCCCATCATTTCATCACCAAGCACATGTCTGACACAAGACATCTCTGGTGTTATGGAGTTCAGAGGACTCACTTTCCTTTGTCTTGTTGTGTTGATTTCAGGTTCCTATTACTGCCAGAGTCTGCTTATTTGGCTTACTGTCATCTGCACAAAAAGTGAGCAGAATGCATACCAACAGACAAACAGATGAGACTTGGTTTCAGACTTTTTTAGGGGTTATGTGCAGCATTTTGAATCATTGGTTGATCTGCTTTTCCCTTTGTTGCTTCTCCCAAGACACAGAGACATTGACACACCTGCCAGCAAGAAACTTCTTTAATGTCTCCTGTGTGCCAGGATAGCAGCTGGACTTGATGGCCTGAAAGTCTTTCCCAGCCTAAATGACTCTCTGGCTCCATATGTTCCACCCTGGAAAATGTGAAGAACTAACCCTGGTTGGTTAGAACAACCCTTAGCTGTTCACCCATGTGAAAAACTCAGATTATCCACTGTCCCCAGCAGCATCCACACTTTACAAGAAAAGGTTTGCTCCAGCTCACAGGAGAAAAATCTCACTGCCTTTCCAGTCAGTTTCAATAACTCAAGTCATCTCCTTGTGTTATGCTTGATCCTTTTCCCAAAAATGTCCTTTCTAGGAGCAGGGATAGGCGCTGCCTTCCCAAGCCAGTGCTTCCTGGCCCATGAGCCAAATCCTGACGTTTGCACTGACTGTGCTGTCACAGATGCAGCCATAAACCTCAGCTGCCCCATTCCAGAAAAAGCAGGGATTCCTCCTTGCTGTTGTGGGTACAGTCACACACACCTTTGCCCCATGCCTGGCTGTGCAAAAATACCTGCAAAAGAACAGATGGAGAGACAAAACCCTCCACTGACCCTGCAGACTTCCACAGGGATCTACACACAGTTTGCACCAGAGAAGCTCTGGCTGTCTGCAGCTCTGTGCTGCAGGTGGTGTTGGTCTGAGCTGAACACCAGTCACACCACTTACACTGCAAGATTTGAGGTCAGCACAGCAATACTGAGTAAAGAAGGCTGTGTTAGACCAGAGAAGAGGCTGAATTGGTGATCAAAACCTAAACTGCTCAGTGATCAGTGGAAACAACTGGTGCTGCACAATTAACACCTGCCACACTTCACATCGTAAATACAGCTGATCAAAAAAGCAGAGAGAGACAAAATCACCAAAGGGTGCTGAGCAGGGAAAGCTCTGAGGGGTTTTCCAAGCAGATTGTGAAAGAGAGAGGGCTTTGCTGGGAGACAAGTGGCTCCTCCATGTGTGTGCGATGCAAGCTCTCGAGCTGCAGGTGAGCATCCTTGTCCTGCTGGGAGCAGCTCCTGCACACAAACTCTGCAGGACAATGTTTGGGATCCTGGGAAAACCTCACTCACAGACCATATCCATGAAGAGCAATGAGCCCTGTAATCATTCCTGGAAGGTTTCTGGGAAGGACAGGCAGGCTGGGACAGTGGCTTGGCTTAACAGCACCCCAGGGCAAAGTGCTAAATCGTACAGCATCAGGAGTCTCTGGAATACAACACATCATATCAAATGCAGGTAAAGTCCCATAGTTTTAAACAAGAATTGTTGTGATGGGAAAACAAGCTAGCTTAGTCAGAGAACGCAGTCATAAGTCATAAGGGAAGAACAGTTCTCTCAAGTAATGACAAATGACCTTCTCTGTTGAGGGCCATCAGCAGCGAGCACAGTAATTCAGCTGTTTTGTCCAGCAGTGATGCCTATCAGATGTCTCACTTCTTGTGTGTATTTTCCTTGGGTCTAAGGCTGTAACTATAACCCCACCCTGAGGGAAATCTCTTCTGGCCTTGTAATTCTGAAGCACAGCTCTGAATGAGTGGCTTTGTGTAGTCACTGTTTGTAATGTTTGGGTTTTTTAGGGTCCTTTCCCAGGGACAGAAAACTGGTACACAAGGTCATATTTTCTAAACTATCTTGTTTTTCACATTCCTCTCTGAAGGAGGGACTTTGCTTGTTTGTCTTTGATAAGACCAATGAGTCAAGAGATCCCACCTCTTAGGTGGGCACATTGTAAAAAGATATAAAACAAGTCTAGACAATAAACCAGCCCCTTCTTGGAGCATCAGCCTTCTGAACAAGACTCAGTCTCCTCATTTGTGTCCAACAGCGACAGCTTTGTCTACACCAGTTCTGTCCTCAGAGACCAGCACTATCTGGTCACTGTGGCCCCACGGGCATGTGAGAGCAACTGGGTTTTCATCTCTTTGTCCTGTTTTGTGCCCTCTGAGCACAGTGAGTCAGATGTCGAGGTCTGAAAGTTTGTTTTGCTCCTTGTCCTCCTGACCACGATCATCAAAAGCACGAGTATGTTAAAATACTTCAAATGAAAGTACATTTGGTCTCATTCTTGCAACACTTTTACACTTGCACTTTCTCCAAACCCAGGAAACTGCAACAACAAATGAAGACAGACTGAGCAGGGACTGCGGTTACGGGTATTGTGTCACAAATATCTGAGGATTGCCCATCTCAGTTCAGCTGTTTCTGAGTCTGTCCTGCAATGCTTGCACACCCTTGCACACAGGTGCAGATATGCCAGGTGTATCACGTTTTCCTCACAGCTCCTGTGAGACCAACTTCAGCAAACAGCAAGGCAAGAATTCAGCAATCTGGTGGGAAAATGAACCTGCAGACTCACAGTTTCCTTTGAACTGGTCCTGAGGTGCCGTGGTGGCTTTCCACAGTTTGAAATACCAGCCTGGTCACTGGGGGGTTGCAGGAATCACTCTGACACCATCAGGGGGATGGATGGAGAGTTCTGCCTGCTGCTGTTGTGGTCACAGCCAAGGGATGAACGCAGCAGGAGGTGGCACAAAAAGGCAAGGGGCAGAAGGCAGCCTCGGACAGGCAGGTCCCCATCAGCCAGAGAGCTCAGAGAGCAGCCAGCACAACCATGACTTCACACACACACACACACTGCCTGCAGCCCCTGTGCCCCCAACCCGAGGGCAGTGGGAAAGGACACGTTGGCATTGGAGTTCTGCTTTTGGTGCTTAGCCAAACCAGGGCCTAAAGCAAAATCCAAGGAGGATGTGCCACCCATCACAGCCTTGCAACTGGAGTTGGGTCCCTCTGGCTCCTTCTGCCTGTCCCATCCCTTTGCATGGTGACACAAGCTCAGCAAGGTTGAAGTGGCTGCCATGCAGCAGTGAGAGAGGGCTCACTCTGGGTGCATCTTACACATAGGTAAAACCTTACAAAAGAAAGGCCTTGTAAAACCAGGCCTTGCTATTTTGGCTAAGTTAACAACTAGTCTGAAAAGTTCCTGTGAGAAAGGAATTAAAAGAATGAGGATCAGTTTGTATAACAATCTATTCTTGTGAGAAAAACAGCTTGCACCTGTAGGGAAGAAAATTCTACCCATATAAAGCACTCACTTCCCAGGAGACAAAAAACATAAACTATCTAAAAAAAGAGAAAAGTTTGATAAACATCTACACTAACTGCTACCAACCAGTGAACTGACTTTCAATAAATTACTAGCCAATTCAATTCAAACACGGCGCCTTCTAATATTCCTGTAAAGGTGAGCTATTTAAATAAAGGTTCAACTATTCTACATAATAAACAAATATCTTATCCATCTCTACCGTGACAGGTGCAAGTCTTACCCCAGGCTGAATGATACCTGTTGCTTGTCTCTCACATGTGATTTTCTCCCCCGAGCAAAAGCAGGGCAATATCAGTGGCAGAATTCAGTCTTTGCCTGAATTTTCAGATTTCCCAGAGAAATGAAGGTTTAGGTTGTTTCCTGTCTCCATCCATGTCGCCTTGTTTTCTAAAGTTCTTCTAAAGCCTTCTGATGTTTACATATTTGTAATGGAGTTCCCCACGCACTTTTCATGTAAACAATGATCCTTTCTGGAGGAGGAGAGAATTGATGGACTGTTGGGTTGACCAGTGTGGTTGGAGAGGACAATTTTCTTCCTCCAATCCATGGTGACTGTTGGAATTCCATAAATGTCGAGGTCTGTAAATAACCTGCCCCTTTTCTGCCTTGGACATCTCAGTGTTGTTCATTCGTGTCATACTGTGACACATCCACATTGCCACAGAACTCAGCAGGGTGAGAAGAACCTGGCATTGCTGAGAGCAGGCACACTGAGTGGTGCCAGGGTGAGAAAATCAGCTGCCCAGGGAGCTTCAGGCTTAACAGAGACCCTTCTAACTACAGTACATGTGTCTTTGGTTGTGGAGCCAGAGGTGTGTATTCTATTTCATTGTTGAAAGCAGTTGGGGAGATGTTTTTTCTTTATCTCTGGTAACTCTGGGGGGAGAGGGGCAGATGCCTTCTGATAATGGGACAACTGTTAAAACCAGGTAGGGCAGTGTTTCTTATCTCTTTCACCAGGGGGATATTTTTCTGCTAATGGGCCATTAACACCTCCCCAAACTATACCCTCCCCAAAGCAGTACATCCACATTCCATAATCCCATTGTGAGATGCATCACATCCCCCCTGGCAGTGGGGGGAGCCAACCATTCCTACCTGGATAAAACTGAGACACAGGAACACCAGGGATCTGGCTTCACCGATTTTTGGGAGGAAGAGAATCTCACCATCACTGGACCCCATCTCACCATCACTGGACCCTTCTCACCACCCCTGCACCCCTTTGCTACAGGATCATCTCTACTTCAACAGAACCACATCTGCCACTCCAGGAGGACTCACTTTTGGACTGCTTCCAACACCCTGACCAACAGGGTGTCAGGTTATTCCCTCTGACTCTGTCAGGGTTCTCCAAAATTGTTGTTTGTTTGCTGGTTTGGTTGGGTGGTTTTGTTTTCTACTACATTTGTATTATTAATATTCCTAGTAAAGAACTGTTATTCCTATTGCCAAATCTTTGCCTGAAAGCCCTTGATTGCAAAATTATAATTTGGCAGGGGTGAGGGGTTTACATTCTCCATTCCAAGGGAAACCCCAGTTTCCCTGGCAGATACCTGTCTTTCCAAACCAAGACAACATGGCAGTAAGCTTGGGCAGTCTTGGGGGGAAGAGGTGCCTGGGATCCCCCTGCATTTCTGAGATCTGGATATCTCCCGATGTGCTGGCAGGTGGTGCACACACGGGAAGTGGGAGCTGGGATGCGTGGGGGGAACATCTGGACCTTTGTAAACCAAACAAGCACTGCAAGGATGTGGAGGTGGGAGTTCCCAGGAATTGCTTCATGGCAGGAGTGAGAGGGAATGTCACAGCCCTGCCATGGCAAGACCTTTCTGGAAGCAATTTCCTGGGATGCCCTGAGGTCGGAATTCCTGCAACCATAAAAATGCCCCTCCTTTCTGGCTCACCTCCCCTGCCTGCTCCTCCTGTGTGTGTCCTCACCTCAGGAGAGGTGCACCTCGCTGGGGCACATGAGATCATCCTGCCAGGTGCTGTGTGGGCAGCTGAGATCTGTCAGCAGCCTGGCCCATCTGTAAGCCCATAAGTGACATCTGGCTTAACCGAAAGAAACAGGAAAGAAATTTCAGCTCTTTTGCCTGGGAACACTGGTGGGAAGGGCTTCTGAAGGAGGCTGATAATTGATGGAATGCAACAGCTCCCAACTGGTAATGCCAGCTCCTCAGTTTCTGGGCTGGGCAGAAAACCTCACTATGGCTGCAAACATGACAGAAACCTTAATTTTTCTTCTGCCTGAGTCTCAGTCAGCTTTTCTGTTCTGACAGTAAGTGGACAAGGCAGCTGAATAAACAGAGAGGGTCGGTTTTCACTTTCCACCCTGCAGGCACCACATCAGGTAAAATGCTGTTCAGCTGCTTGGCTGTGTTCCACCTGAGCTGTGCCTGGGGAATTGCCCTGTCCCCTACTCCCAGCTCCCTGCTAAAACAAACTCCACAATGCTGGTGCCTGCATCGTGGCTGGGGCGTGCAGAAGCCAAGCACAGGTTGCTGTCAGACCTGCCAAATAAAGAGATGGTCCCAGTGGAGAGAAGAGGGTCAGGGAGCAGGGGTTTGAGTACACAAAGTACTCAAGTGGCAGCTCTTGACAGTCTCTGGTCTCTCAAGCATCATGCCTTTGAAAGGTCCATTGACAGGTTAGATTTTATGATAAGGTTGGTGACTGTCCTTAATCAGAGGAAGCATACTTGATTTGGGTGAAAATCCCTTAATTTCTGCCAAATCCTCCAAGGGATGCAATTCAGTAATTGGATAGAATCAGTGGAAGGGTTGGACTGAATCCTATTAACATAATTTTGATACAAATGAAGACACATTCCCTCAGGCACTATTTTTCTCTTAATTCCTTTCAAGATTGTTTCCATGATTCATGTAAAAAAAAAAAAAAAGGCTTAATTTCAAAAATAACAGTGGGTTTTTTTTTTCAAAGCCAAACAAATAAAAGCCTTAAGAGCAGAACAAAATATCATACTCTTATGCCTGAACTTGTAACATTTTGTCTGCAAGGAATAGCAGAAGTTTTTCCCTCTTGATCTTTACAAGTTTTCAGTTCATAAACCAGGCAGTCACACACTCCCAGGGAGGTTTTACGTACAAGTCCTGGGATCTGTCTGGGACATTTCTCAGATGTCGGGAAGTCTGTGCAAGGAAGCACAAATCTGGGGAACTTGGCAGTGAAAATGCACAAAGGTGTCTGAAGGGATGGATTTTTTTTTCTCCTTGTTTCTGGCCTGGGCTGAGGACGATTCCTGTTTTTCTAAACCTTGCTGGAGACAGCAGTAAGAGGAGCTCAGCCCTGGGGAGAAAGGCAAAAGCAAATGTGCAGAGAGGGTGGGGAGGCTGCGGGCCTTTGGTGGCAGAGCTGGCTGAGCTCAGTGAGGTCCAGCACTGAGGTCAGTGTTTGGAGGCCTCTTCCTCGGCTTCTTGGCAAGCAGGAGGGGCTGCCTTGGGTGGTTGATGGGGATCCCCAGCCTGCTTTCCTCGAGGCATTTCCACTCTGCTGGCCAGCCTCTGGACAGAGCTCAGAAACCATCCGCCAAGCAAGCATGGGAAGGAAACTCCTGCTGAGGAGTTCTGACCCAGAGCCACGGGGTGTCCAACAGCACAGCGTGGTCACTAGCTGCCAAGTCAAACCAGCTCAGAGCAGGAGAGGCTGCTGTGGGTCCCCAGTCCACCAGCCAAGCCAGCCAGGGGCTGGTCCCAGGCACTGGCCACACGCATGTGCATCCTGTCCCCAGGGAGCAGAGGCAGGATGAGGGACAGGAGACTGACACGTGCCTGTGGTCCTGTTTCGAGCACATTTGTGAGGATGTGGGCCACAGCACAGCATGGCTGCTGAATTTATGACAGAGCTTGCTCACCACAAACTGCACAGGAGGCACTTTTTGCTCTTCTGGATGGCGCAATGCTACAGCTTCCAAAGAACCCTGCAGCGCTGGGTTATCCTAACTCCTTACTCCAGAGATTTTTCTCCACCAGGCCCCTGCCTCTGCCCCAGGATCATGGATGATCAGAGAAGAAAGGAGCATCCTGAGCTGCATCACTCTAGGACGACCAAAGAGGACCCTGCAGCTGCAGGACCCTGCATGGACCCTCGGACCCACAAGCAGCAGGAGGGTGGCATGGGATCTGTGCTGGCTGCTCCTTACAAAGTGAGGTCAGATAGAAGGGAGCATCTCATTAAATGAAAAACAAGGACTTCCAGAAGTTTTTTCATGCAATAGGCCATATAAAATAACTTGCTGAAGTCATCACTATAAGAGGAAGCTAAAAGGTTAGACAGGCTCAGAAAGGGGCAGATTCACACACAAGGAATCCCTCAGAAACCACTGGAAAGGAAAGCAGCAGAGTACACATCAGACCTGGTGTCTAAGGCAGGATACCACACTGGATGGGCTTCTGAGCCCACTCAGCTTAACCACTGCTGTACAAGGTTGAATGGAAAGGGCAATACTCCAAAAACTGGGTCCCCAGAGCCGGGTCCTGGCAGGCCAGGCTGTGTGTGCCCAGCGTGGGCAGCTCCGTGCCGCCTGCTAGGACTGGATGTCCCCTTGGCAATGCTCATCATCTGCTGCCCTGCCAGGGCAAGAAATGCCCTCCTGCAAAGCTCATGTGATTAAGGGCAGGGAGCTGTGCAGAGCAGCACTGGAGGTGCTGACGACACCGCCCTGGCTCCATTGTGAGGCAGTGGTTCTTCGAATGCACGGAGGAAATAAAAGCAGCGTCTGATGATGCAATGGGGAGGGAGCCAGGAGGGGGAACTATAAAGACATCCATGCACGAGGATAAGAGGCTTTCATTAGCACAGCCACCCTCCAGCAACGCTGTGGGGAGGGCCCAGGGCAGGGGTTGGGGGCTCACCCCACAGCTGGGCTGTGCCCGCTGGGGAGCACTGGGGAAGGCAGGAGGTGCCTGGCTCACTGCAGAGAACCCTGACCTTGCTGAGCTAACAAGCGAGCCAGGTTTTCAGCCAACATTTTCAGAGCTGGGCTTCTTGGCAGGCTGGCCCAGAACTGACAGGCAGCTCCAAGGTGAGTGACCTTGGAGCAAGTGCAGGGCAGTTTCATTTTACAGGGAGGGCAGAAGCAGAGAGAGGCAGGCTGCCAGACACTGATGCAACGTGAGATTCTGAGCTCTAATCTTTCTGAAGGATTAGAAGAAGAAAAATGTCAGCGTCCGGTTGGGTGATGCAAGCCTCCCAGCCCTGGGCTGGGGAAGAACCATGCCAAGGTTTCACAGCTTTCAGAAGGATTTCTTCTTTCCCATCTCAGCAATCTGGGATCTCTGCCAGAGGAGGAGTAGGATGGGTGACTAAACAAACAGTACTTCGCTTTGCTAAAGCAATTTGTAAGGCAAGTGAAAGGGCCAAGTGAGGTAGCCACTGCTCTTTTTCCTCCTCCCTCTGGGCTCCTTGCCACAACATGCCCTGGGTATGCCAGGCACTGGTGCATTCCACAGCATACCCCAGAGCTCAGAAATGTCACATAAAAACCGAGTCCCATCCTTCTGTACACAACCTCCCACGCTGGAAAAGACATTGCTACATACTTGTCCCATGCCAGAACATTACCACCCTCATTGTAAAGAATTTCTTCCATACATCCCATCTGAACTGACCCTCTTTTAGCTTAAAACCATTACCCCTTGTCCTGTCTGTCTAAAATGTCAGTCCTCACCTTTCTTATAAGCCCCCCAAAAGTACTGAAAAGGCTCAATGAGGGTTCCCTGGACCCTTCTGTTCTTCAGGCTGGACAACCCCAGCTTTCTGTCTTCCCCCACTGGAGAGGTGCTCCATCCACATGATCATTTTTGTGGCCCTCTTCTGGACTCACTTCAACAAATCCACATCTTTCCTGAGCTGAGGGCCCCAGAGCTGGATGCAGCACCCCAGATGGGGTCTCACCACAGCGGGGAAAAGGGGCAGAACCCCCTCCCTTGGCCTGTTGGTCACGTCTCCTTTCATGCAGCCCACATTTTCCTACAATCCATTTGGATTAATGTGCTGTGTGCAGGGCTGGCTACAGAAGCACAACTGTAGGCTCTCGAGCCTGGGCATGAGAGCAAGAGTGCCACAGAAGGGCAGGGTGAAATTCAAATAGTCTGGAGAGAGTGCCTGAAAAAATGAGACACAACTGAGGAAGAAGAAGGTGCAAGTTCCTACTCTGCATAAGCAGGGATGGTCTGCAGTAGAAATGCAATAAGGAGTGAATAGTTGGTGACAAAAATAGTTTGTGAGAAAATCTGGGGGCTGCAGGCTCCTGAGACCAGGCTGAAGGTGACACTGGCGGGAAAAGGCAGAAATCACTCTCTATATGGAAGCCTGAAGGTGTGTGTGGGAGGGCTGAGTCTAGAATCAAGTATCCCACTTCCTGAAAGGGCATGAATCAGTCACACATAACCAGAAGGAAAGCTGGGATGTTTGGAGATGTGGGAAACATCTCCCAAAAGTCCCACTGTCCTCTGAAAAGATTTATCCATAAATGACTGATGCAGAGAAAAAGGAATAACCTGACCATGCTGGATAGAAAAGGGGCCACAGGCTTAATCTGGAAGCCCGTGAGAGACTGAGGACAAACTCCACATTGTTAAGGACAATGAAGACTAGAGCAGAGGGCCTCTTTGGGGTGTTTAGTTGGACAAATTCCTCTCAGGTACCATGCCGGAACCAGCTGGTGCTCCTGCCTTGGCATGGGGTGAGGTGAGGGGGCAGAGGACCTCCCTGGGCACATGATGCTGGCAGCTGAAGGAGTGAACAAGCATCAGGTTTCTGTGACAGCTCTACTGAAACTTGGAAAATGAACTCACCCACCTATCTGCAAAAATCAAACAGATTTTCTGAGACTGGTGCAGAACCAATGTGATTTTCCAGATTAGCCATGATCACTGGTACACTCTGGGTGAGGAGAGTGCAAATATGTGAACAACCACTTCTCTATTTGGTGTCCTCAGAAGACCATAATTAGCACCTTTTCATCCTGTCCCATTCACACTGTTTCCACTTACACTCACGCTCTCACGCCACAGCTCCCCCACCTTTGCAGCAAGAGGCAGCAGAGAATGAGGTTGCACTGCTTCCTCCAACCCCAGTGACAGGGGCTGACAATCAGGAAATACTTGGCAGAGTTCTGGACTAGGCAAATCTCTCTTTTCCTACAAGGTGTCAGACAGAGGACCAGCTCCCTCTCTGAAGTCCTCTGCTCCTGTTTTGGTTTCAAGGCAGGACATGGGCAATTGGAATGAGACTCTCAACCTCTTCAACAAATCTGCATTTGCAACAAGAGACTCAGAGTGTTATCCCTGCAGTGTTGACGGCTTAGAGGGCCCTGACATCCTTCACCCAAGCAAGCACTTCCAAGAGCCTGGAGCAGATCTCCCTCCACTTGCACCCCTGGCCCAGAGGGCAACCCTTACCTGTCACTAACCCCAGCACATGCTGAAAACACAGTCAAAGGCAATATCACTCTACATTTTCTCTAGATCTCACTCTTTTTCCTTAGGCTGATGAAGACACTCAACCCTTGTGGCTGTACCCAGGTGGCAAATTTCTAAGATCCCATTTAACACGAGACAGTTGCTTCACCCACCCCTAATTTCGGTTACTGCTCAGATCATGCCCCTCACCAAGGGGTGAGCAGCCAGGGGTTGACTGGAAAACAGACAGATGGAAAGCAAGGGCAGACAATGCAGGAAAAATGAGCCAGGACAAGGTGCCAGAGAACTCCAATCACTTCCTTCACTCTTCACACCCAGGATTCCCACCGGGGGACTCGCCACTGCGGTGCCCCCAGTCTGGCACTGAGCCAGCTGCACAGCCTGTGCCCCTGAGATTGGGACTCAGAGTGCCCAGGGGCTGCCCCAAGAAGCAGCCTGCTGTGGCTTCCTACTGGCATTTCCCCCATGGAGCCTCGATTTTTTTTTCTATTTTTGCCCATTGATACTGTCGTGACCCCAAAACACTCGGTTTGGGAGAAACAAGGACAGCAGGAGTGCCCAGACACAGGGTGCAACAGAGAGATCTCTAATTCAAATGAATCAATCTTTCTCTTTCTCTGCTCCTGTGGGCTAGGGCTGAAGCTCCACTAGGGCTATCCTATGCTTCTTGAGCCTCTCTCATATTCCTGGAAAGCTGTGGCAGCTGGAAACATGCCAGTCTTCCCCCAGACACACATGAATGCAGGCTGCACCACAAATCTTTGTTTTGACAGAAAACAAGCTGGTCAGGACTCGAGAAACCCACTTCAGGGTTAAAGCCAACTTCCTACTCATACAGGTGGTGCCTTTATCTGGTGATGAAAAATGCAGATATTTATGAGGCTGCTGAGGCTTTGGAGGGCAGCTGCCCAGAGGACAGGCTGCAAAGCCACAGTGTGGTGGCATCTGAGTGAGAGGGGCTGGCACAAACGTGCTAACAGTGCCAGGAAGAGTCATGGAAAGTTCCTGCCTGAAAATTCGTGTGGTAAATTTGCTACTTCCAGTCTGCCTGAGGCATTACCACAAGTCCCCAGGGCTGGGCTTAGGCAGAGGAAGTGAGGCCCACAGTGGAGCACATGATACTCCCTGTAATCATTTGAACAGATATTTTGGATTAGGAAATTGGCAGGGAGTCAAACACCTGCACCTACGCACTCCAACACAATGGAAAGTCAAAGCCAGAAATGAACTTCATGTACTTTGAGCTGTGGCATTGCCAGTGTGAAGCCTGCCAAATACTTGTTCTAAAGATACCTGAGAGGGGAAGCAAGGCCAAGAAGGCAGGTGAGAGTCATACCCTGCTCCTTAGAATCCTTCAGGTTGGAAAAGAGCTCTAATATCATGGAGCCCAACCATTAATCTAACACTGCCACCACTAAACCATGTTCCTGTGTCCCTTCATGCAGAGCACAACTGCTTCTACACTAAATTTGTTTCCATGCCTCCCTAACAGGCTGTGAGGAGGGGAAAAAAAAAAAGGATAGACAACAACAACATACAGTGGGCATCCTGTCAATTTACACACTGTTGCAAAATCCCATTCCGAGAGCTGAGGCTGCTTTTGAGAAGCGTGAGAAATGAGGAAGAGAATGAGCCCAAATCTGGTTGTGATTGCATCTTCTGCTCTGAGTCTTTTTTTTTTTTTTTTTTTTTTATTGAGAGCAACAACGTTAAACACTGGCTGAACAAAAACTGCTGGGGTTTATAGGCACAATCCAGCTGAGATGCAGCCATAAATATCCTTGCAAGGAAAGAGAGAGAGCCTTCATTTAAACAGTGATTTCACTGCTCCCAAGCCTGGCTGAGGCTGGTGGGAATGAAATGCTGCTTGCTGCCTCCTGCCAGGGCTCCTGCAGCCCTGCAGAGGGCTCGTGGCATCCCTGGCATGCTGGCACAGGGCTGCAGTGCCAGGGCTCTCTCCCCACCATGCACTGGCAGTGCAGTTACAGATAATCTCCACAATGGAAAGGAGATTTGCAGCCCCTGGCCACTGCCCTCCAGTGCTGCCCCTTAACAGTGGGTCACATAAGCAACTGGAGCCATGCTTAATGCAACGTGATAGAGTCAAAAGAAATAAATATAATAAAAATAAATAAATTTATAAATATAATGAATGAATAAATGAAGAAATGAAGAAATGAAATGAAATGAAATGAAATGAAATGAAATGAAATAAAATAAAATAAAATAAAATAAAATAAAATAAAATACAATACTAGCTGGGCTCAAGGTAGAGTCCAGCCTGTTCAGTATTTGGAAGCATTCAACTCCAGATCCTTTTTGGTCCTGTATGACCCCACCCTTGCATGATCATTCCCATTTAAACCCTGTATTTATTGAAGGGGCAAACTTTACATACCAGGAGTGACATTTTCTGTCCTGAGCTCTATTTGTGGTAGCAATAATCACTCTGTGATTGATTGAAAACTCTCCCCACACAGGCCAAGTCCTTAAGTGATTTTCTTTGGAAGGAGTTTGTGGAAAGTACCTTGTTTCCTTGACATCAATCATGTGAAATTGCTACCAAGTCAGGCAGGAAACCTCCACAGGCTGCGGGGGTGACACAGGAAAGTCGCCCCGAGGCTCCCAGGGGCTTTCCTTTTCCACAGATTGCCCTAAAGCTGCCCCCAAAGAGTGCCCTGAAGGACAGGCAGCTCACCTCCAGCACCACACACAAATTTTGGTTTTATGCAGCCAGAAGAGCTGAGGTTTCGCCCATAGGTTGGGAAGAGGCAGAGAAGAACCAAGAGTAAAGTTTAAAAAGTTTATTTTTTATGCATTCCATCCCCAGAAAGGGAGTGCAGAAGAGATGCCAGAGATCTCTCAGTGACATCTTTGTGACATCAGAATTTCTTTTCTAAATAAACACCAACGAAGAACACTTTTGCATATGAAAACTCAAAAGAATGTGCAGAATGTAAAAATAAAAACTACTTTCAAGGTTGACAGCTAAAATATTTCTTTTAGATGTTTTTTTAGATTTTTTTTTAGATACATTTGTTTCTTACTTCTCAAGCCTCTTTGCTTTTTTTTTTTTTTTCCTTCTCCACACAACACTTTAATTACAGTTTTGTTCCCACTATGAAGAACTCAGAAAGCAGGTAAGAAAAAAATATAGAAAGAGCAAAGCCAAAAAATATTTCAGGAAGACCTTGAAAGTCAGCTCATTTCAAACTACAAATTGAAAGCCATCTACAAAACCCCAGCTCTCTTCCTGCTGCTCTTCCTTGTCCTTGAGTGGCATCAGGGGGAAGTGGAGGCTGGCAGTTGGATTCCTTTTGCTGTTTCCATTTGCTGCCAAGACTCTTGCGTGGTGTCACATTCTGGAGTGTGTGTAGTTTCACTTTTGCTGAATGAATCACGTCCCCTGGGGAACTGGAAAAATGCCCTCCTGCCATCAGCACTCAGGATCTGCTGTCAAAATGAGAACCAGATCCCATCTGCTGCCAGCTCCTCAGCTAGGAAAGGAGGCAAGTGCTGGCACCTCCAGAGACAGCAGCGGGCAGGGTGAGGTTCCTGTGCTTGGCACCTCATCTCTTCATCCCTCATGCAGCGAACTTTGTGTTCCCTGGAGGGTTTTTAACCTCGACCCCTTGCGCTGAGATTCCGAGGTGGTTTTTGGAGCCTGTTGCCGGTTTCATTTCAGGCCTCCCGGGCCAGGAGCCAGATGAAAGCTCCCTGCCTCAGTTCCGTGAGGAAGTGCTAACTCACTGCCTTCTAGCCCAGGCTGATGAAACTTGGTGGCTCCTCCTCTTGGCCTTATTAACGAGGGGAAACCGCCAGCATAAAATGCTGTCCCATGTCCCGCTGTGGCAACACGGACCTCAGGAATTCCAGCAGTGCCTTCCTCAGCCCTGGTGCTGTCTGCATCCCTATCCTCGCCTCCAGCTGGAGCAATGAGCAGCATCATGGAAGCACCAGCCATGCTGGAGGATGGGAAGGCTCCACGGAGCAGGAGATCCATGTGCTTGCAGGTGGCTTTTTATGCTCTCATGTTGTTGATTATTGTTTCAGCCCTGGTTCTCACAGGCTTCTGTTTGCTCCACCATCAGCAGGTAAGGACAAAGCAAAATTCTTAACTCTGCAGTGTAGTGTTCCTAATTATTAACAGTGCTGTGTTGATGCTATTGGCTAACTCCAAACTAGTAGTTCTCTCCTCTTTGAAGAGTGCCAATGCTTTTAGTTTCCAAGATTTCAGCTAATAATGTTTTCACCAATCCTTTATTGCCTCACTAATTCCTAAAGGTCTTCAGTGTTTTCCATTCATCTCCTTAAGTTTAAAAAAAGAGGTCAGGTTTTATTTCTCTGGTTTTTCTTCTGCACTAATGATGTTCCAGTGTGATACCAAGTGGTGATGCTCTGTAGGGACCAGAGAGGCTGAGAGGTTGTGATAATTCACCAGGCATAAACCCTTTTCACTCTTGGTTTTACCAATCTAGCACAAAAACCAGTTACTGAGCCAAGTTTTGTTCTGCACTTCATGAGCTAATCCCAATGAGTTTTTTCTAACTATACACACAGTACTAAACAAAAATACAGGGTGAGCTAAGTGATTCATGTGCTGAGGGCCAGCTTCTTATTTTCTGCTTTTCAAATTGTGTTTCTGTGTCCTGGAGGAGCCAAGAACTAATTTGGGATGCTGGGTTGAGATATCCTGCTGTAGTGTACCTGTCTCCAGTTCCAGTTCTTCAGGAACACAAGGAAAAGTCTTCCTTCCTTAGCTTCCTTCTGTTTAGAGGAAGGGTAGTTTGTTCCCAGTTTGTTCTTAGTTTGTCTGGGAGCTGCTTGGGGCATAATGATGCCAGGAACCCCTCTGAGGACTGATCCTACAAGGCACCGATTTTTTAAAAATAAAATACGAACTCTGCTAAATTCCCACAAGGGAGGAATGTTCTCTGCACCTCATAGGAGAAAAATATAAGAAAACCCCAAAATAAATGAATTGCCTTTAATCCACTTTTAGCCCATAAGCCACAGCTTCCATCATCTATTTGGGAGCTGTGAAGCAGCAGCTCTGTGACCTGCAGTCACAACTGCACCCCTTTGATGGCAACGAGCACAAAGATGTTCACACACATTCCACTCCTTCCCTTCTTTTTTATTTTTTTTTTTTTTTTTTTTTGGGGGTTTTTTTTTTTTTTTTTTTTTTTTTTCAGGGAGGTTACTTTAGTAAACAGAAAGTTTCTTTAGTAAGTGAAGGAATGCCTTCAGTCCTGCTGATTCCTATCATTGGGTGAAAGCAGGAGCAGGCAATGAAAGCCTTTCCCTGCAAGGCAGCCAGCAACCTCCCCAGCACTCAGGACAGCAACTTCCCAAGGAAGGAATGAGACTGCGCTCCAATAGCAAATTTAAGCATTTCAGAGCTTGCATTCACTAAGATGTGACAGGTGTGAGGCAGATTCAGGTCCCTGTATCTGTGAGCTGATCCCACAGCTGCTTTTTACGGGCTCTGCCAGGGAGAGAACGGAGCTGCTGTGTAGGAAGAGCATGAGCTCCACGAGCAAAGCCCAAGCCATGAGTCATGGCAATAGACTGAAATCTCTCGCCACTGACAGTTTCTCATCAGGGCACCCACGGAGACACCTCCATCCCTGGGCTGGAAAGACACTGCAGAACTGACTACTGCATCAGCCTGTCACCCTGAGCTAAGCACATGCAGCAGTTAGAGAGAAGAAGGATTAAAAGTCAGCAGCTGTCCCCCCTGTTCTGCCTATCTGCTGTGATAGTGCTGATTTTATTTGCCTGAGTGATTGCAAACCATTCTGCACAGAAGGAAAGGTTCATGGGTTTAATGAGGGTGAATTAGCACAATGCTGTGCAGCTTCCCAAGTTTATGCACTGGCTTTAAGTCAAGTCCTTGTCCACAGAGTCATCGCTTGTGAGCACCCACAAGAGCTGAGTCCAGGGAGGGAATGAAATCCTGTCACCCAAGAGAAATGTAGAACTTTTACCAGGTCTACTGCAGGTCACTGCTGATTGGTTGTCTTCTTTTCTTTTTAAAATGTGTGAAAATACCACCAAAATGGATATGAAAAGAATGGATCTATTTCAAGCATTCCGAACTTTGTTGGGAAACATCTGTTTTTTCATAATGAAACAGTGCTTGTGTTTGTAATGATGGGTAGAGAGATAACTCTTCTTCTTGGCAGAATGCTTTTGTGCTCTTGTAATGATCATGCCCCTCTACTGAACTCACTAAAAAATGAAAAATTACAGGAGAAAACACCGACCGAGCCCTGCTTCTTCCCACAGGTGCCGGGGTCATGCTGGGCACATGGATACTGTAAGTATGGAGATCCCAGACCTGCTTTCTAGCTTGTGCTGTGACACAAGATGACTGTGTCACAGGCCTGGTGCCTGTTTAAGGACAGGGCTCAGCACTGACAGAGCCCCCAGGGCACTGTGGCAGTGACAGATGGAGCTGCCCAGCTCTGCAGCCAGGGCTGGCAGCCAGCAGCCACCTCTCTCTGCGTGAGTCAGCTGCGTGCACCTCCCCAAAACCAGCCTGTGAAACCAGCACTGCAGTGATGCCTTCAGTCGTAGCTTTCATGCTCTCCAGACTCTGTTCTGCATTGGTGTGTAACTCTGAACTGCAGGTAAAGTGTTAGCAGGTTCTCCTCACACCTCAGGCAGACAAAACAATCCTTTTCCAGCCCCAGAACCAAGGACACCACTGCAGCTTCAGGCCCCAAAAGTGCAAACAGCAGTGAGGTGAGGAGAGCAGTCTGGGAGGATGGGGCTGCATCACCTGAAGCTGTAACTGGACAATTAACCCCAAATGTAAATGGACCAAAACTTACAAAAGTGTGAAAACTCATGAGCCCTGCTCCATCTTGGGTGTAGCCTCGGCCGGGCTCTTGCACTGCCCAAGGTGCATCCTTTGAAGGCCTTTAAATGAATCCCTCCTTTATTCCTTTAACTCTGCCTGGCCTCTGTTCCAGGCAGCCTCTCAAGGCATCACCAGGGCTCCTCAGATTTACTGCTGCTGGGTGTTAACCACCAGCTCTCTAAGCAAACCCCAGGGCAGTCCTCAAGTAACACCCCATAGAGTAGCTGAGACCTTCAGAGAGGTTTAATTAATTCAATGAAAAACTTGATTTCAGCTAATGACTGCTCCCCTCGTGAAGGGCTATAACCACAGCAGCCAGCAAGAAGATTACTGTAATCCTCATCATCCTCAGATCCAGCTGAAATTCCATCTAGGAATTTTTTCTTATTAGAGACCAACTGAGACCCAACCCTCAGTCCTGAAGATCCTCCATCTCCAGGGTGCTTTCCACAGCTAAGCTCTCCAGGCAAGGAGCACCTCCAAGCCACCCATAGCCACAGAGGTCCTTCACAGCCTCTCCTAGCAGGTTGAGGCCCCTCTCTAGCACTTCTTAGAAGTCAGTAAACTCAAAAAGAATGCTTAATAACAATTACAATAACAGTGAATAATAATTATTAGAAAGTCAAGAAGCGAATGGGGAGCGAGAGAACGGGGCAGGGTGATAAAACACGCTCATGTACAGAACAAGGCTATCCTTGGACATAATTAATTGAAGTGTTCCCCTACTCTCTGCCCCCTGGTTTGCCACTAGCTCAGAATTTGGGGAGGTTTGGGTGAGGGGATCTTCAAGATAGAGAGAAGAAATCCAAAAGAGGCTCCTTACCTCGAGCGTATTCCAAGGTTTATTCCAAGAAGGGCTCCCAGGGGCCAAAGAGGAAGCACATGGAGGGATGGGGCTTTTTATCTCTTTTGGGCTGGGGGGTGGGGTTACCTGGCTCAAGGCCATAGGTCAGAGTCAAGGGGCAGGTGGGCTCAGACCAAAGGTACAGTCTCAGAGGGGGTTTCAAGGGGGAGACCAAACACTAGGGGGATACAACAATTAATCACCACACCATTTTGTCTGTGCTTTCCTCAGTAAAAGACTCTCCTACACAAAACTCAGAAGGACATATGAGCTGGGACTGGAAAGTAGAGCACTGCAACGGGACGGTGCAGGACCTGGGGGAGTACCTCGTCATCCAGCAGAGTGGCAACTACTTCATCTACGCTCAGCTCTACCGCGAGAAGACGATCAGAGCGTCTTTCACGCTGATGCTCTACAAAGAGCCCCAGATCATCCTCCACAAGGCTGTGGGACGCGAGAACGGCACAATAAATTTTGCGAGGCCCTTTTTCCTGCAGAAGGGAGATAAACTGTACTGTACGAGAAACAGTGACAAGGACATTGTGCTAAGGAGTCAGACTTATTGGGGCCTCTTTAAAATGTAGCAGAACTGAGTCAGCTCCTCCCTTATTTCCTCCAGGAAACCTTAGGTCGTGGATGAAGAATCTCTTTGGGTGGAATTCAGCTTGCTGGAATAGGTGCCGTAGTAAGCTTGTATCCTGCAGTGACAGTGAACAGCAAACTCTGGTAGTGATGGATGGCTTCTGATGGACACAAAGTATGAGCAAAAGATGGAGGGAAAAAAAAATCTCGATGCGTTGTGGGGCTGACTCTGAGATCCTGGAAAAACAAGTCCCTATATTGAGTCTGTTCTGAGCTGGGGAGGAGCTCGACTCTGCAGCTGGCTGCATTTCAGAACTGGGTACCTGTCAGTCCCTCGGGTCCCCGTCTAACAAGAGGTGCTACACGAAGACAAGATATTTTATATCCTGCCCGCACAACCTGCCAGTGAAGCAACGCATCCACAGCACAGGGACGAAATGGTGCAGAAACAACACAAGAAAAGCTTCTCAGCCCCACCCACGGCTTTGCCACTAGCAAGGGAAACATGCCAGGGAAGCTCCATCTTCACGGGTAGTTCAGAGCACAAGGAGTTTCCCAGCAGTGTAAATCCATGCCAGCTCCATGCCACGGTCCAGACAGCCCCACCCCAGGGAGCCCGGGATGCAGCCCATGCAGATGCCTCGGGGGGATGCATCACTGCTGGCTCAGCAGCACGAAGTCGAGGTTGCTGAGTGTAACAGAGGTGGTAGAGGAGAGCTAATGGTAGAAAGATGCATTTGAAGAGAGTGAGCACAGAGTGGAGACAAGAGGATGGAGGCTTGGAGAGCTGTTCCCAGAATTTTCTTTTTCTGTGCTGTGTAGTGGGTGTTGCAAACAGGGCAGGGCTGACACGGTCCTGCCGTGACATGGGGGAGGGCTGAGCATCCCTCCCTGACCACCCCCTTCCCACAGACACAGCTCTGATACCCAGCACAAAGCTCTGCCAGCACCACAGCAGGGAACACCTGAGCTAGCGGGGAAGCAGGACACCCTTCACCTGCTCACCTCAGGGTCTGTCTGCAGTGCTTCCCCAGAGGAGCATCCAACCACCTGCAGACCACAGGGACACCTCCAGACCTCAGCAAAGGCCAAGTGCTCTCGAAGAGCAGGGGCTGTGGCTGCAGGACAGCCCGGCTGCCTCACAGCCTGCTTCCTCCTCTCCCTTGCCTGGGCAGGCTCTCCCAGGGGCTTTGGTTTTTGCTTTCCTGCCTCCCAGCCCTTCGTGGGTGACTACTGCTACCATTCCTCACAGCTGGTCACAGCCCTGGGGATGGGCTTTCATGGGAAAGCAAAGCAACTGAGAAGCTGGATGGAAATAAATGACTATTTGGGGTGGACTGAGGCAGTTAGGAGTGCTATTTGCTCTTATAATTTTATATTCTATGTATTGTAACTTCAGAGAACATAGAGTCAAGTTTTTGCAGACATGTCTGCAATCCTGTGTTCAGTTTCATACAGGCTGTTACCAATTAAAATTATACTTTAGTTCTTACATTGCTTTGTTGGTTTCCTTAATTTAAAATAAAAAAGGAGAAAACCAAAATAACACCCTTACAAACCGCAAGCATATCTCAGTTCTTTGATACAGGCTGAAAAAATAACTGCCTGACGCATTTCTCTACCCTCTGCTTTCACTAAAGGGCCTCCCCTTCTCCGAGAGGCTGGCAGTGGCAGCACAGAGTGAGATCAGTTTGCACTGCAGTCTCAGGGCAGAACTCAGACATCTTCCCAGCACACAAGGGAGCTCCATGCACCACCCGCCCTCCCCAGTCACTTTCTGAGGCAAAGCAAGCCCAAAAGGGTTGGCTGGGGATGAAGAACTTCTTGTTCTGCACATCAGCAAAATCCCAGACCCTGCAATGGCTGGCCTGAAGATCTGGCTCCAAGACTCCAATGATCAGCTAAGCCTGAGGAGAAGAAAACCATTACAGTGCACCAGTTCCTCCTCTCTTTTACTTAGTGAATCAAAAATCACTCAGGCAGCAGAGGTGGAGGCAGTGTCCTGTACTTTTAGGCAGAGACACAGCTAAGTCCTTGCTGGGATGAGAACAGCCCTGAGCATCCCAGGGCCCCCAGGCAAACCAAGGAGCTCCAGGCTCTGCAGGGACAGGGTTCACAGAGTCCCCTTGGAGGACTCTGGTAGGGACAGGACAGTCCAGGCTGCTGGGTCCCCAGCCTGCCTGGGTCTGGGTCACAGCCTGTGGCCAGCTGTGCCAGGATGTTAATGGTTAAATGCTCCAGAAACTGCCTTGGTGCAGAGCACGCAGCTTTACCCAGGTGCTCCTCCAGCAGGAACTGAAGCCACCAGAGCTCCTCTCCCCAGCCACCCTGTCCCAGGCTCTGGCCCCTGCATTTATTCTCTTGCTGGACCCCCATGCCCATTTCTTTCTCCCTCTGCTCCCCAAAAGGCAGGTAACCCCCCCTTTGTGTCTCCCTGGATCAGCCTCAGCTCACTTTTCTGGGGTCCATCACCTGCAGAGCTCTCCTGGTCAGACAACCAGGAACCCACCAGTGCTGCTGACACAGCATCACAGCTCCAGCTCCTTCCAGTGCTAAATGGGTCACACTGTTGAAACAAATATTCCCAAGGTAAATGTATGAAGCACTGCAAAGGGGCAGATATGGGAATGCTGCAGCATCCAGAGCCTCTTTGTCCCCTGCAGCATCAGGCACCAAAGCACCAGCTGCAAAATTGGGATCTGCACATGTGGCAAGTTCCTGCTTGTCCCTGGCCATTCCAAACAGTCCAGCCTGGCACTGCTGGACAGCAGCACGTGGTCTTTTGGCTTGAGCATTGATCCTGACCTTAAAAGAAATCCAGAGACTATGGATTCAAGGAATACAGAGGCACATTTGTTCCATGGACCAGCTGCATCCTCTGCCTCCAAAATTCTTGTTGCCTCACAGCACCAAATTCCTTGGTGCAGCCTGGAGTGGGATCTCTGAAGTCACAGCTGATTTGGCCCCACGAACAGCTGCAGACCCAGTATTTCCAACCTGACAGGCACACTGCAAGCAGCCCCACAGCTGGGCACTGGCAGAGCAGCAGCAGATTTGGGGGACAGAGGTGCCACCCCTCACTCACACTCTCATTCTCCAGCCTGGCCAGTTGAAAAAGCCAAATGGACATTGACAGATAATGGCTGATGACCAGCACTCGAATGCCAGTACTAATTGCTTATCCTTCTCTAGGAGTAATCAATGCCAGCATGAACCAAATGCCAGTGTTTGGATTCCTTCAGCATTTAAGTGTTCTTCCTTTCCTCACCCCTGGCATCTAGGGATGCACAGCAGATCTGAAAGACATGTTACCCCACACAGCTCAGGATGGAAATGCTGCCTCTCTGAAAAGAAATCTTATGCAGAACTGTCAAATCAATAACTTATGTTAAAACCCCTCTTTTTTCAACATTTTGAAATTAAGACTTGCCTCTTGGAAAGCCTTTTCACTAAGGTGCGGGGTTGTGAAAAAGTAGTGTATTTCTTTATGTCTCCATGCATTTTAATTAAATGTGCTTTCAAATCTATGGGAAGTATAATTTAAAAGAAAATGAATACATCATGAGATTAACTGTATAAATAGATAGTCATGTGCCTTCAACCATGAAAAAAATTGTGGTTTTTTTTCAACAGGACTAGGGGATTTTTCTGCTTTGCCAGAAGCTTATTACCCTGCACAGCCTCCCCAGGACCAGAGATGCAAATGGCCCTTGAAGGAGACATTTCAGTCTCTTTAGAAGTTAACCAAAATTTAGTCCTAAAAGAGAAATAATCAGATTTTTAAACAAATAAATACTTGAATACAAGTAACCACAATATAATCAGCAGGTTTTTTTCATTCAACAAACAGCCACAGGCATCTATTACCCCCACACCCTGGTACTCTACACTCTCCACAGTCAACGGAGGTTGTTCAAGGATGATCTCTGAAAGTTCATCCAGAAAGTGCCACAAAGCACATCCAAACCAGCACAGGAGGCAGAGACATTGCTGATGATGCTGTGCAGATCCCCACTGTTGGGGATGCTTTCCCTACAGACCCTTCTCAGGCTGCTCTCAAAGTCACCACACCAAGCCTGGCAGGTGAAGCAGTCCCAGCTCTGAAGTGCCCAAAGACACAGTGGGTTCTGCCTGTGTCTCAAAACAAGGGAAACTTCACTGGATCAGTGAAATGGGTGGGTGGTGCCATCCCTCTCTTCACAAACCACGAGCCCAACCAAAGGAGGAAGGGTAAATGAAAACCTTTAATTTGGGTTGCTTCAAGTGAACTACTGAAGATCCAATTTCACAGAATAGCTTCTACCGTGTAAGCAGAACTATCATTGTTTTTGGTTCAAACCTCCAGTGCTCAAGGCTTCTGCTGCTCAGTGCAATAAAATGATGCAGATAAGGGTGTTGCAGCTAAGAAATCTGGTTTTGGTCCCGGAGGGATGATGGCTGCGCTGAAAAGCCTTTCCTCTGGACAACACAGCCCATGCCTCCAGGGCAAAAATGTACTGTCCCAATAGGATTTTTCCAAGGAAAAAATTCAGTCTGGCACCATAAATTATGGACTGGTAATTTCAGCTCTACAGACAAGTGCATGGAAAGTTTGAAACAGCGTGCCAAGGGAGCCAGTGAAGGTGTAACTTTGTTATTCCCTCCCCTGCAGAGTGACAACAGCTTTTACCCATTTAATCATTTATCCCCTAAATCCTCTTCAGGTGAATGAAGCTGGTCATTGTTTCACAGCTGAGTGGAGGTTTAATGGTGCCACCCAAAAGGCACCAGGTTTCTGGTGACACGCCACGCACCCCAGCTGAGGCACAGCACTGGTTTTCTGCTCTCTTCTCCCAGATGAGAGAATGCTTGCACCATACACAGCTTCTCCACCACCCAGGCACACCAAAAGCTGCCTCACCATGGGAGGTGACAGGAGCAGGGGCTTTGTGAGGAACCAGCCACACCCAGGTTTCTCTGTGCTCTGGGGGTCCACTGTGCTGGGCACAGCAACTTTGCTTGTTGTACAAGAGAGCCTGTGTCATCACAGATTTTGATCTAATAGGCAGAACACCACTTGGAGAGGATGAAAGTATCATCAGCACTTTAGAGATAGGGAAGAAAGCCACAGCAAGATGATGTGATTTTCTTAGGGTCACCAGAAGAGTAAACAAGCAGAGATTAAACTTGACCACGGGACTTGGGGGGAAGGCATCCTCTCCTGTTAGCAGGAACAGTGTGGCCAGCAGGACCAGGGAAGTGATTCTTCCTCTGTGCCCAGCACTGGTCAGGCCACACCTCAAGTTCTGGGCCCCTCAATTTAGGGTGGATCTTGAGATGCTGGAGCATGTCCAGAGAAAGACAACAAGGCTGNTCTGGGTGACAAGGTGGTGCTGGCTCATGGACTCGCTGATCTCAGAGGTCTTCTCCAACCAAAGCGACTCTGTGATTCTGAGGTTCTGTAACCAAACATCCTCATCGTGGACCATAAAACAGTGGTAAGAGCACTGAGGAAATAACTCAGAGAGTGCCACATATGGACTCAATTATCAATTTGTTTTTCCTCTTTTGAAGAAAACTGTTCATTCAGAACATCCCAGGAATGGACCACAGTGCCAGGAACATGACTGTGGTGCAGCCCCAGGTGGTGTTACCAGGCTGGCCAGCACAGTGCTCACCCACCACTTCTTCTGGCCTCCTTGGACACCTGCCTCTGCTGTGGAACCCTGGACTTTCTCCAGCACAAGAGCAAGCTCCATTTCTGTTTCATGTCTTTTGAAGTTGGATTTCACACTGAATGGCTCTCCCAGCACAAATTTGGCAAATCCCATGTTTCATCTCATTTGAGATGGAAATGGACAACAGCATTTCTTTCCTTTGCCATACAACTTCAATCTGTGAAGAAGAAATTCTGATTTCATGGCATCCCTCCCCAGAGCACCTCAGCTGTCAGTGCCTGCACAGCAGCCACTGGGTACTGCTACCTCAGCCTTTATTGCACAATGCAGAAAACACCTCTGCTTTTGGACTTTCTGATAAACACAAGGGCTCCAGGCTGGTTTTGGGAGAAACTGGAGAAATTGCTCTGTGGCATGGCCCTGCTGCTGCAGAAGACATCTTCTGACATGGCCAGCAAGCTGCCTCCTCTTCTGGCAAACCTCTGAAGAAGTAGAAAGGATTTGGAGGCAACACATCCTGTCCTTTGCAAAGTAAACAATTCACAGAAGAGCCACAGAAGGGAAGTCACAGGGGCATGACTCACTCCTAGTATAAAAATCAGACAAAGTATTCCATTACATGATACTGTCAGAGGGGTCAGCTGGATGCTCTCTCATCCTGCAGTCCCCTGCTCACTTCTTGCTGTCACAGGTAACACCTTGCCCCCAGCTCCATCCTTGTTGGTTCCCTGGCTCTCACTTTTCCTTTGGGTCATTCAAGTCCTTCAAACACTTCCAGGAGAGGGATGATTGGTGCTCTCTCCTCTGTGCACAAGACTTCTGCTCCCAGTGCTCCTTGACTCTCCTGGAATGGTGACAGCTCACTGGCACCTCTCTTCAAACACTGCCACCACATTTTAAACAGGAGCCTTGCCACTGACTTCTCACAGCACCAGCTACCAGCAATGCAGGCTTCAATTAAAGGGTTTGCTCTTCTCCTGAGAGGCTTTGCAGGAAAATGAAAAAATAAAAAGAAAACAAGGCACCAAAAGATTCCAAGATAGCAGAAATGAAGTATTTTGCTTCTGATAGTCTCCAGATTTTATACCTGCTTTCACAATATTTGAGGCCTTTATCACAAATTTTCAATATTTGAGATGAGCAATAAGAGAAGATCAAGTAAACCATGTATACTAAGGTCTATATAGTTTGGTATACTATATACCAAAAATACAAGCAATATCAAGTAAACACTTAAGTGTTCCCTGCTGTGGACTCCATGATGAGATTTAACTTTGAAAAACCTACACAGACTTTTGAGATGCATAGAAGGTGTTATAAGATGTGGTGAAGAAAGGAATACAACAGCAAGCTCCAATTTTAGCTGTTTTTGTGATCTCAGCAGCAGTAAATTCTCAGGAATTTACAGGGGGGGTGGTCTTGAAAAGAATGCCAGTCAGGAAATAACCCAAATTCCTTCAAATATGTGTCATAACTGTATAGCTGTAGCTGAATGATAAGAAGATCTTTAAAATTCCAGATCTAAAGCTAATCCAGGAACATGCATTTTACACCAGGGTGATTAATACCACTGGCTTGTTGACCCTCATCAGACTTAATTTTTTAAAAAAATATTTGCAGATCAAGTCAATTGTACCTGCAGCCCTTCTCCTAGAGTGGTGCAAATTCTTCCCTCCTGAACCCTCCCCTCACATACAGCAAACCTTCACCCATGATAAGAGAAGTGAAGTAGGGACAGAGAGGAAACACCTGAACAGAACCTCATGATCTAGCCAGTCATTTAAACACCTGCCTGAGCAGCAGTACTGAAATTTGGGGATGTGTTTAAATACTTTTAAGAAAAGAGACTCCAGAAAAACTAGTGGGGATGGAAACCAGGGGTGAATCTGGTTCAGAGCTAAGTCTTGTTTGGCACAGCTATTTTTCTGAGAAAAAGCTGAAAAATCTTACAGTGGACAATGAAAAATTAGAGTTGGCTTAATTCTTTACTCCTTGGGCTTGGAGGAAAAGCTTTGGACTGTAGAAACTGCAGCTGGGATCTAGTGCTAAAAATAGATACAGCTCTGAGGGAAGCCCTTCCAGAACTTGGAGCTCACACTGTCCCGTGCACTGGATTTCAACTGAGCTCTGTCTTGTACTCATCAGCCCTGCTGTGTCAAAACTACAGCAATTTGGAATGATTCCCCTTTCCAACTGGGCTGATATCAGCTGTGCAAAATAGGTGGATTATGGTCAGTACAGAGGTTTGGTACAGAGACACATGCAGAGAAGCAGCCCACTATCAGACTCCTTCTAACCCTAAAGAATATACAGCTTTTTCATGTAACTGATGTTGAAATCTTTCTGGAAACTTAACACTTTTATAAGCTTTCTATTCTCAGCATACATATGCCTTTTGATCTGATGTTCCCCTTTATGTGGAGAAGATGACAATTTATAAGTAGCTTAGTTGCCTGTGAAGAAACACAAATATTTGAGGATCTAGAACAACATGCACCAAAATCTATTGTTCAGCCACATACTGACCACCTGACAGTGGGAGCAGGAATTTCTTTCTGCATTGTTAAACACGGTGCTCTATGAAAACTGTATTACAGACTGAAGAGTGGTGAAGACTGAAAGCAACATTCACATTGATTTCAGAATGATTCCTTTGGTTTTTCTGTACCTGCCACAAAAACCCTGCAGGGAATTTTCATCTTACTCCTCTGGAGAAGCTCTGTGTGGCTGGGAGGACTTCAAGTGAGCGACTTGCAGTCACTCTGCCCCAGCCCTGCCACTTACAATCATATTTATATGCTCTCATATTTTCACTCCCTTTTTATTCATTGATCAATACGTGTATTTTCTACCCTACCAATGGAGCTGCTCATTGCCATCCTCCTTTGTTCCAGAGCCACTGAAGAACTGCTCAGTTTGATGTTGAAGGCACCACAGCCAGATCCAGAGAAGCCAGCTAATAGCCAGCTTCCCTTTCCTCTCACTGCAGACTATTGTCTAGACAAGCACAAAGCCAGAAGTGAGACTGGGGCAAAGGACAGAAAACCCTGTGCCATAGGCTCTTGCTGGCACTGGATAAAGAACAGACCTTGTTTCTCTGCCACCTGAAGGCCCTCAGTGCTGCCCATGAGTTGTTCTGGTGCTGCCTGGCAGCTGTAGCAGGTGCCCAGGACACCACAGTGAAAGGCTCCCATCCTCCCTGAAGGGCACCACCAATGTGAAGAGATAAGAATTTTTTCAGATGTAAGAATGTTTGATTCTCATCCCTCCCTTTGAGGGGCTCCACAAAGAATATGCTCAGATGAAGCTGCTACCTCAGACAACAGAGGCACAAGCCCTCAGACAAGCATCAAAAGGAATTCAGTCCTGCTGATCCCCTCTCTGGGATGGAGCCTCTACCTCCAAGACAGGCCAGTAGCTGCACAGGAAGAGCAGAGACAACAAAGACATCTTGAGAAAGCACTGAAAAAAAGCCCATCCTAGGGACCACACCTACACCAGATTTTGATGCAAATCACTGTGGCTTTTGTTCATTCTGAAAATGAAAATGCCATGAGGTGCTTTAGGCTTCCAAGACTTTCAGGCTTCAGCCACAGGGAAGACACCCAAAGCCTGCCAGGCTGGAGCCAGCCAGGAGCAGACCTCAACCCTGATACAGCTGGGCTAGTGACAAGGAAAGGGAAGATATCAAGGAATCAAAACATATAGAAGTGCAGGCTGGCTTATGAAATCATTCATCACCAGTCTGAGTGAAACAATTTGTTTTCACTGTTGCTGAAGATCTATAAGGAAATACTTTTCCTGGCTGCCAACATGTTTATATGTATGTTTTTAAAATATGAGATTTGTTTATGTGCTGAAATTCAGACAGTTTCACAACAGCCTTGACATTGGAAACACAGCCTGGGTTCTATACTAATATTACTGGGTGGGGAAATCCATATAAACAATTTCTCTCTAACTGTTTATAGTAATTCTTACGTAAGTTGGGGGAGACAGAGGACATCAATCCAGCTCAGTAACATCATCTTAACCATGTGGCCTTTTCATACGTGGGGGCTGAGGACACTGCCCTGCCCTCAGCAGTGGTCATCCTTAGCTTTGTGGTGAAAGTTCATCTGGATAACTTTAAAAGGAGCAGAAATTTAAGTATGCCTTTAAGGGCAGAGAAAAGGTGAATTTTTACTAGTAGCTGTTAAATAATTGTTCAGTTGTTACTCTTAATTAGATGTGCAAAGAAATGCAATAAGGATATGGTTCTTATGGTTAATTCAGTGATTTTTCCTGGAATCCCATTGGAGTACTGCAGCCCAAAAAAGAGCTGTCCTGACTCTGCTTGTGATGGACTTGGACCACTGCTATGAACATAAGATCAGAACTGAGAGCAGGAGACATTTCTGCAAAGAGCACTCAGAAATTGGAACTGGATTCCAGAATTGCTGGAATTTGCCTGCATACTTCATCTGAGCTCTGCTTGTCAAGATTGAGCAGGTAACTTAAGTCTCACCTGCTCACTCGTCTGCTTATGCCACTGGTGGGACAGTTCCTGATGTGCCTGGAGGGGTCCCTCCCTCTTGGATTTGCCCCCACTTACTCTGCCTCTAGTTTGTTATTGATGCAGTTTCAGTGAAAGGGCTGTGGTAAGTAGGACTGCATAATCACGAACTCCCTGCCCAAAATGCCTTCTGTTCTAAGTACAGAAAAGGGGAATTCACATTCCAGCTCGTAGGGAAACAAAAGTGGTTAAGTGATGAGCATGAAATCAGATGAGCTGAAACAGATCTGGGATTAGAGCACATCTGCCTTGATTCCTGAGCCAGGACTTCAGTGATGGCTGTGTACCCACTGTCCCCCTTCCCCTCAAAGAGCTTTATTTCACTTGTTCAGAGACAGAGAAAAACTATGGGGACACACAAAGAAGATGAACATCTAATATTCAGGTGTAGCCAGGAATATGCAGAAGATGTGACCCCTGCAGCACCCTGCATCTAGCCTAGCCATTAATCCCTTTTGAGTAATACTAAGCAACAAAGACCACACCTTCCACAGAGCACGACCTTCTTGTCACTGGCTGCAGCACTTAAAACTGGCAGACTGGGAATTTCAAGCTGCTTTGAGAAGACCCAAGTGTCTTACAGTAAAGACATCCTCTTGATTTTTCCCTTCAAGGCAGTGCTTGTCTCTCCTTTCCCTCTCCTTCAATATTACCATTATTTCCCCTTGTGCATGATCTCCTGTGTCTGTGTGTCTGGAAGGACTCAAAGTTTCCCAGTTTTTCCTCCTATACACTTCCGTAGGTCTGTTCCCACTTGGCTGAGCTACACGAGCAAAGCACACAAATCAGGGGATTCTGCATGTCTGCCTCCTCCAGTTTCCTGGGAAAGTAGTTTAAAGTAGACAACATTTTCTTCTGAATGCCTGCAGCTGTTACACATCAGCAAGAGGCTCCACAGGTGGGGAAAAGGCACCGAACTGGAGATGTGTCTTCCTGGGGCTTTCCTGCTCACCCTTCTGCTCTTTCCAGAGTGCAGGTGACAGCCAAAGAGAGTCTCTGCTCTCTTTAGCCACAGGCAGTTAGCTCCTGTTTCTTCACTTGGCCAAAATTTTCTCTTTTTAAGATGCTGAAAATGTCTGGTGGGTAAAGCCAGACACCGTGAGGCAGCAGGCAGTTCCTCCTCCACCCCAGGGCTGCCAGTCCTGCTTTCCTTCTCTTTCAGTGTGAGCTGGTGCTGCCCAGCCTGATTTTTGTCAGGGGTGGGGCACAGAGGTGGCTGCTGTGAGAAGCTGCTGGGAGCTTCCACCATGCCCAGCCAAGCCAATCCCTGATGGCTCTGAAGATGGATTTGCTGCTGGCCAAGGCTGGGCACTTAAATCTGCTCTGTGATAGCAGATTTAAGAAGAAAATCAAAACAAAGGGGGCACATCCAGTTTTTTTTATTCTAGTCAGAGAAGAGGAGGAGATGAGAACACATAAGGGAAACAACATGGAGACACCAAGGAGAAGGAGGGGCAGGAGGTGCTCCAGGGGCCAGAGCTGAGATTCCTCTGCAGGCCATGGTGAGACCATGGTGAAGCAGCTGAGACCCTGCAGCCCATGGTGATCCACAGGGGATGCAGAGATCCACCCCCAGCCCATGGGGATCCATGGGGAATGCAGAGATCCACACCCAGCCCATGGGGATCCATGGGGAATGCAGAGATCCACACCCAGCCCATGGGGCTCCATGGGGAATGCAGAGATCCACACCCAGCCCATGGGAATCCATGGGGAATGCAGAGATCCACACCCAGCCCATGGGCATCCACATACATTTTTTTCCTCTCCTCTGTCCAGCTGTGGCAGGGGAGGGTGAGCTCCTTGGTGCCTGGCATTTGTATCAAACCTCAACACTGTTAATACAGGGGTACAAACCAAACATTTTAAAAGAGAATATTTTCACATCACCAGCTCACTCAAAGGTGAGGAAACGTTAGAATGCAAACTGCTTTGCAAATGCTAAAGAGAATTCTGGTTATCTGTGTGCAGGTGAACCACACATTCTCAGGACACCAGGTCTCATTTGCTGCACAGCAAATATCATCCATGAGGGGTGGATCTGATCCAGTAAGAAAGGAAGATCTAGTCTGTCTATATTTGCCACAGAAACTGGACCATACATGGGGCACGGAGCAGAGGACTGCAGGCTGACAGACAGCAGATTCACAGATGGCTTCAGGATAATTTGATCATTTTGTTTTATCCCTCCCCAAATAGCATATTAATGTGTTGCTGAGCAAAAAACAAAACCAAAACCTCTTAAAAGTGACTGCTCATGGTACATTCCTCATTCTCTGAGATGCCTCTTATTTTCACAGCTACACAGATCCATAGCTGCAGGTTAAATTAAAAGGTCATTTACATTCTGACAAATAAAATAAAATTAAGGAACTTCCTCACCCTTGCCCTGAAGGCAGTAAGTCCCAGAGCATGCAAACAGAGCAAGAATATGACCAGTGAATAAAAGTTTGCCCTGACTTCTGTACACAGCAACCACGTCCAAGATGCAGGGGCAGCTCTAAGGCTGTTTCCCAGTTTGTAAATGCTCGACCCATTAGCCTTCACAGTAATTTAACACACAGGTGCAGCCTGAGGTATTCAGCAGAGATTTCTGCTTTGAATTTGATGTGGGCACTGCTAGTTTTAATTTTCAGTTCTTCAGTACCAGTAAGGATTTGACACAGCTCACAAAGATCCTTCTTGTGCACAAAGACCTGCTCAGTCAGCATGTACAAACAAGAAAGGAATGGTTTCTGATTTAGAACAATCATACCTGTGCTCTGTTAGCTCAGCTCTAAATACAGACATTAATTCACACATACAAAGTAAAGATACAGCCTTAGAGCCTGCCTTCTGCTAATCTGATCCTCGGGCACCTAACATTAGACTAAATTTTAAGCAAAGTACTTAATGCCATCTCCACATCCCACTCAAACCCCAAACCGCAATGTCACACCCAAACACTGATGACACCTTTCTGGATGTGAAGTGGCAGCTGCCTGTTTCACTTGTAGTTTGAATGGAGTCTGTCCTATTGGCATAGGCATCCTCCTGTCCAAAAATACCACCAGCCCCTGAGGATCAAGCAGAATCCTTCCTCCTCAAGCCATTTGCAGACCCAGATGTCAAAATTTCACCTCTCTTCTTCCCTGATCCAGCTCCACAGGGATCATTTCAAAGAATAAAACAAACAAACCCACCACAAAAACACCACACCCACTGCCAGTTTTTACACTAGGAAAATCTGGGACTCAATGTTCTTTCTCCTCTAAACAAAGCCCACAGCAGTTTGAAACAATTAATTGTGGGTGTACTACCCAAACCCAGGACAGATGTGAATCACAGACCACAGACATGGTACTGCAGACAGCAGGGATAACTTTGGGATGACAACTGCTAATGACAGCAGGGATGGGTTTTTCATCACCTAGAGTGGAGAGAGTGCAGAAGCCAGGAAGAGTTCTTCCTGTGGGGAGGCATTTGCTTACAGCCCACCATTTGCATCCAAGTTAGCACAGGTGTCCTTTCAGTTGTCTACGTCTCATTTACGCCAGAGTTCTTGTTCCGAGAAGAGATTTACAGCTTAGGGCACACAGCAAAATCAGCAACTTCAGCAAGAGTGGTTCCCCTTTCAGATCCTGATGAGATGAGATTCGTTACATTCCTCCCTTCACCATCAGATGGCTTCTCTGAAACTACACGTGAGAATCAGGGACCATCAAAACTCCACAAATGATTGGCTCTCCTTTGGCTTATGAAAGTTTGTGACCAAAATAGATAGCAGCATCAAACAGCACAAGTGATGGCGAGGCTCTCAAACGGCACTGAAAAAGAAAAACACGCCGCACACTTCAAACACAGAAGCTTTCTGTGTTTAAATCTCAGGTCTTGGGTTTATTCAACATGAAAACGACTCAAATACCTCACAGGCCGTAACGTAATGACTAAGACTGGGATTGCAGGACAGCACCTAAAAGAGGTGGAATAAAACAAGCCAACTGAAATTGGAAACCACCTTGTACTTTTAAGCCCTTTTTGGAGCATTCATTGGGTTTATTTTTAAAAAGGCTGGTGGCTCTGAAACAATACCAAACAGACATGACCAAATTCTCTGTTTCACCTCGCCTTTTACAGCTCAAATCCATCACATACAAATGACTACTGTTAAATTTGAAATGTACTTATCTAAGATTTTAACTAGTTTTAGGTGTGGGGTATTTGAAATAGAGGCAACCCATTATCCTAAAATCCTATTTTGCCCAGCAACAAAGGGATTACCAAGGAAATTATGGCATATCCTGACAAAACAGTAACAGTTTTATCCATCCCTACAAGTGGATTTCCCCCAAGCCTAGAGCTGGTCTGTGAATCAGCAAAGGATCTGTGCCAGGAGATGCTTAAACAGTCTCTGTCTTGAGTGTGTCCCACAGATTTCTTCCCAGGACTGTTGGCTGCAGAGATTTTATTTGACGTGGGGCCATCAGTCAGATGGTGCAAAAAGCCCTCATTTCCTGGTGAGAACAACACTTCTCAAGACAGAAAAATTCTATTTGAAAAAACCCCAGTTTTTAACCTGCAAGGCCAAGTCCTCCTGCAACAGCCTCAGCAGAGCTCGGATAACTTACACAGGCTGTCAAGTGCTTCATTTACAAAGATTTCAGGGGAATGCAGGGAAGCATCCTGCCCTGCAACTGAAGGTTGTTCAGGGACATTCTGGTTGCAGAATTTTATATTTCTGCCTTATTTTCAGCCCAGCACCATTCCTGGTCTTCTCTGCAAGGAGGCCTGCATGGAGCAAATGTGTGACACCCTCACAGGTCCTCCCCACCAGAGGAGGGAAAGCTTAGCTGTGAGGCAGCTTGTGAGGGCCTTCCTAAGTACAGAGCTCATTAGATTTTAGACTTTAAATTTTTAGATTTTTAGGAATAAAGGTTAAAGAATTGCCTGTCTTTGAGAGTGGTTAGCAGTCTGTTACAGCTGCAACACAGCAGGCACCAGAGATCCCAGAAAGGTTTGTGCAGATCAAAACTGTAAGAGCAGCTCAGATCAGGGCTTTGTCATTGCCAAAGGGAGCCTGAACTGAATGTCTCTTGCTGCAGTCACCATGGTTGACCTTAGGGAGGGATTCAAAGATCTTCTGAGAGAAGAGATCAGCAGTTGCCCCTGTGTTGGACAGAGAAGAGTCAAGAGTGAAGCTGAGCCTGGAGGAAGATTTTTTTAAAATTCTCTTTTTTATTTCTCACTATCTCATTCTGGAATTAACTGGCAATAAATTAACCAGATCATCCTGAGGTCAAATCTGGTTTTTTCTGTGATGGTAATTGGTGAGTGATCTCCCTGTCCTTATCTTGACCCATGAGCTCTTCCATCTGAGTTACTCCCCACGTCCTGTTGAGGAGGGAGACAGAACGTGGCAGGGTGGGCACCTGGCAGACAGGCAAGTTTAACCCAGCAGAGTCAGCAAAATGCACACAAATCCCTAACAAGAGCAGCTGTGTTCTCCCTCATTTGAACAATGAGATAATTCAAGTCACATGGAAATCACGCTCTCTCCATTGCTTTTGTTTCATTTCTGTAAGACACTTCTCTTTGATTTCAGGGCATGAAAAGGGGATTCACCCAATGGGGATGAGAGAATAAAGAAACACGTGTCTGGAAGTCTCAGCAGCATCTCCACAGAGGCTTGGAGAAGAGCTGGAACTGTCTGTGGCTGTCCATGTCTTTCTGCATGATTGCACAACTGTCCTGCACAATTTGTTGTGATTATTTGGATCCTGTGCCAGCTCTCACACCTTGCAGTAAGGCCATTGGTCATAGAAAGGCACATGGAAGTTGGGCTTCCAACACAATAAAACACAAGGAAAATAATTAAATCCTAACTTCATCATCTGCTTAAATAAGTGAGGCTGAGGAGCCCTTCTTACTTCTTGAAATGCTGCTTTTCTCTTGAAGCCTATATTTGACAGGTTAGCAAGGGGGAAGCACTGAGTACAAACTAAAGCTTCCAGGAGAGTGACAACATTCCTCAGGGTATCATTTAATTCCTTATTTTACCAGGTTGGAAAAAAAGTATCTGCCCAATTAACTTGCACAGGGGTTTACTTCCCAAGGACAAGGTGGGAATGCATAGCATGTTTCAGTGTTGCTTCTCATACTCTCTTTTCTTCAGAAAATAGGAAGTAAAGAAGGAAAAGTAAGAAATCTTTCCAATGGAAATACTGCATGTGAAGAACCCAAAGGCTGTATGTGCTTCCTATGCAGCTGAGTAAATTTTTAACAGACTCAAATCCTCCTCCTCTCTACCATTTCCAGATGATGAGTTTCCAAGAAACAGCTCCCCTTCTTCATATGGGCCAAAAGAGAAGCCTCCAGTCACCAGGTTAAGAGATGCTTAGAGACAAAAAAAATGTTCTCTATTTGCTTGGCAAATTAAGGAAATTTTTCCGGTGGAAGTCCCTGCTTGTGGCTGGGATGAGTCTGTGCTCCACACTGCAGTCGGCGTCAGTCTCAGAGAAAAAAAAATTCCCTTTTTTTCTGCAATAGGGCCATCTGCCACACCAGAAATGCATGAGTAAGGCAGATCACTGAGCATCAGAGCCTCTGTTCCAGCAAAAGATCCAGCACACCACAGTCTTCCTCCTGGCTCCAGTGGTCACCCAAGTCTTAGACTGGCACCAGATGCAGAAATCAGCTTGTACCAGGGAGAAAAACAGGAATCCCCTGGCTTCAGTGGGTGACTAACAGAATCCCCCAGCAGACTATCAGCATTAGCAAAGATTAGCAACCGTTAAGTACCCTCCCATCCCTTTCTTACCACATCAAGCTCTCCTGGCAAGCCAAGCATCGGTGCCATTAAAATTTCCACCCCTTATTCCAATATTACCCTCAGATTATCTCCTCTTTTAAGGAGCAACAACCTCACAAGTCTCCCAGAAAGCTGTTCAGAATGGTTACAAAAGTTTTGGCAATTTTCAGCTCCATCTATTAATGAGCTATGAATTTTGGTTTCAGAATTGACCTTAAACTGAAGGAAGCACCCTCTTTATATGTTTATAGAGAAACTTGGCCTGCTTTGTAAGTCCATCATCTGGCTAGGCTTAAACAACAAAAACTCCCCACTCTTTTTTATTTCTTGGAAATGAACTTCTGAAGGCTGACCTGGCCATCCTAGGAACCCTTCTGCACCATTCCAGGTTATTTAGGTATTTAATTTCTTTTAAATATCAGGGATCAAAACTGTATACAGTACTTCAAAAAGATTCTATAATTATCCTAATACTTGAAATTTGTCTCTACTAAGAATTTAAAGCCTTCTAAGGGTCATCTTACGTCTGAGTCACAGAGGCAATCCATCCTTTTCTCCCCTACTCCACCCTGTCTCAGGAATAACTTCCCATGATAATTGCAAAAGTTCTTTCTCCTTTTATCCTAAAAGAGCAATTGGACACTTGATGTTGTTGCCTTCAATCTTCAGATCAAAGATACATAGTTGAGTTCTCTACAAAACAGTTCTACACAGTAATGACATTAATCCCAGCTGTGTCATCTGCAAACTTCATGGCCAAATTTTTATATAACCAAGGAATATAATAAACAGGATCAGACCTAGCTTGGATCCTCCTGGTGCCTAACTTGGGCTATCTTTATCTTGTAATTTCCATGATTGTTTCTGCCACTGAAGAGAAGATCCTTATGGAGGTTACAGAGCAGCATTTTGCTTGACTCTTGGTTATGTCCATAGCATTACCCTATAAGAAGTTAGCAATCTTTTTGCAAAATGTAATAAATTGGTTCTAAAATTACTTCCCTTGTGTGTGTGTGTGTCTGTGTGAATATTTTTTCTTTATCCCCTTCGACTGCCTCCTCACCCTCAGTCACCCTTCCTCTCCCATGTCAAGAGTTGATACATTTAGCAGAAAATCAGGAAATGTATAAATTTCAGGGCAGGAGATTTTCCCATTTTTGAAGATAGGCAACATATCTGCTACTTCTCTGTTCCCAAATTTAGAGATTAATTAAAAAAAAAAATCTCTTCCAATCCATCTACAGTTTCAAGTGCCATTTTTTACAGTAGCCAAGAAAAGTGCTCACTCAGGGACCATCATATTTTCATAATAATTGGCCTAAATTTTTCTTCCATTCCAGAGGTTAAATTTACCTTACCACACTTACATTTTCACTGCAGACTCTAACGTGAACTTTATGTATCAGTCTTACCGAAAACTGAGTCAAGGCATTAACTCAGGATTTGGGCCATACCTCAACCTACACAATTTCCTTCAAGTACATCATCTCCGCTTCCCTCACAGCTGTTCTCCTTCAGTTTATGAGGCCAACTTTTTTTTCCTTCCTCTACTCATTCTTTCTTTTTGCATGTTTCATTTTAATTTTTTGTCCACAACTATCGTGTGTGGTTCTTAGACATTCATTCTGTCCTTGCACTCCATGGAGGTCCTGGATTTCCCCTTGCTTGGGGTTTTTGCTCAGTTGGGGAGGTCCATCACTGGACTTCATGGTACCTTCTTACTTCATGGAAATGACGCTGAAGCTTTGTGATTTTGGCTGAAATTCTTTGTCCAGAGGCTGATACTCCCACTTCAGTTTAAGCTCAGCCAGATGTTTCTGTGTGCTAACCCAGCCTACCTTTAGAACTGACAATATCTCTTTGTGCCAGGATTTTCCCCTCCGCTTGCCATCTCCATGTAAGGGCCAGCATCCACAGTCTTTTTAGTTAGATTAAACTTGTTGTGATGGACCAAAGGAGTATTAACCTCACCATGGCTATTGCCAGCAAGCCCCTTCTCTCACTAAGGCAAACAGCTCTTCCTCACAAATGTAAAACAGCATCAATCAGTTCGGAAGGAGCAGGTCTGATTTTCATTTTAATGCATCCAAAAGAAACCATGCTTTTCATCTTTTAGAGTCTAAAGGCACATTTGGATACAAAACCAGTTTAGGCTTAACACTTCCTAGTTCCTTGCTGAAATTAATCTCTCTAATCAGGACTCATCTTGACTTTCTTGAATTGTGTTTTCCTTGAACCTGTGATTCCCCCTTAACATTATTCCAAAATGATTGATGAGAAGGTAGGATATAACACAACATAAAAATCTAGATAATTTTGCAGCCCTGGTATTTTTAGCAAACATGATGATAAACCACAAAGCCCTTTGGTCTCCTTTACATTTCTCAAAGCTTTCTGGGATTGGTGTTCTTGCAAACAGATCCAACCTGCTTCTGCTGCAGTCATGCACAAGTTGCCCACCTCTCTTTGCCTCACCTGAAAGGCCAAACTGATGAAACAATTTTTCAGTACAACTTTGGGAAGTTCAGCTGCATTTTATTCCCCACTTATACCACAGGTCTCAGCAGAGAGGATCAAAGAGCTCAGGCTGAGCAGCCCGGGCTGTGTGGCACAGCATTGCACACACTCCTCCATGGGCATCCAAGCCCAGGTGGTGCCTGCTGACATGGTCTCAGAAGTCATGGGACTCTGCAGTGTTCAGACATTAGAAAGGCACAAAAATGCTCCACGGCAACACAAAACCAGAAGAGCCAAGTGTTAGAAGCACCTCTGTTGTGGGAAAGAAAGCACTGGATGTTTCCTCCTATCTTAAAGGCTGATGAAAAAAAAAAAAAAGGGCATGTGAAGAAGATCTTGGGTGGGAAGATTTAGGTCATGTTCATAGCATTCCAGTTAAGAACACCCAAAGTGTTCTTAAGAAGAATTTTGGCAGCAGCTTTAGAGGAGAGAAGGAACCCACAGGAAGGCAATAGTTTTGAGATGCTCTCATTCTGGTTTTGGCAATCAGAAAGGTTGGAAAGGGGAAGTTTCTAGACCCACTCCGTGAAGTTGGCTCTTTCACAAAGAGGGTCAGGCAGAAGCCACAGACCCTGAGATCTTTCAACCAAAGAAGACCCAGATCTTTCTCGTTTCCTTCAATCACCTTGCTGATTTTTGCACACCTGCCTTTCACATGTCACAACAGCTCTGTGGTGCACCACAGCCCTTTCTAAAGACACACATTGTCTCTGCTGACCCTCTCAGCAGAGGGTTGTGCCCTCCCATGGGGACTCAGAGCTGTACACAACTTCTGTGTACTTTACACCTGAAAGTAACACATCTCCCACAGGGTTCCAACCTCAGCCAAGCCATCCTGGCATCACTGTAGCTTGAGTGTTGCTGGTAAAATCTTCCTTACCACTACCCCTTTTTTAGCCTTGGCCAGACAGTGAGGCCCAGCAATGGAGTTCAAGTCCCAAGTGCTTTCAGAGAAGTGTTAAGAGTGCCAGGGTACCCAAAATTCCAGCAGCTCAGGTCTAGATGAGTTTCTCTTTTGCTCATGACTTTCACTGCACTTGTTCCTTGGACTACAGCTGCTGCTTTCCTTCCTTAGCTTCTCCTACCTCCTTTGTGATATCCACACTTGCCATTTCAATGGTCTCCTTTCCATCCCTTTTGATCCCCACCTACTTACAAAGACCATGGGAGCATCAATTCATTCTCATGTTCCTGCCACCCTCTTTTCAAAGGGACAGCTGTGACATCTCCACATTCACTGACCTAACCAGAGATAAATGCTGCCATTCAAGCCAGAAGAGTGAACAACTGAGCACATGAATGCAGGCAGCACAGAGAAGCTAGACACAGATAAATCCTTTGGGAAAGGAAGGGTCATTCTATTCTCTGAATCAGCAAGAATTCAGCCTAGAACTTCTTTTGCCTAGAAAAGTGATTTGGGACGACATCACCAGCTGCAACCCCAAGGCTTTCTGCTCATACAACATCTGAGGGAAATCCCTGGGCAGAATGCTCCAGCCCCCTGACTCCCTTCTATTCACTTGGCTTCTATTCACTGCCTGCATTTCCAATGCACAGCTACACTCCCAAAAACAGAAGGAATGTGGTCCTCAGATGAGAAGTTTAATATTGCTTTCCTCAGCTTCTGCAGCGTAAGGACTTGAACTCTTTATGAATTAAAGATAGATAGTGGGAAAAAAATCATCCAAGCCCACGGAGTGTCGGACAGAAATTCTCTCCAAGCCCACAGCAAGATGCTCATGGCAGATATCAGACATGCTTGGCACAACCTCAGTGTGAACTGCCTGAAGTTCTGAATACCCATCCCCTTCCCTGATGGATCTGAATCCAGCTGGTGTGATGAGCCACCAGCCCTCTTTGGCTGCAGACTCTCTTTGAGCCCAGAGGAGATGGGTGGAAAAGCAAAAGGAAGGGTTAAGCCCCATCTCCTCATTTCCCATTCCAGGCTTTTGTGACTGAAAAGCCCAGGACAGATTTTACCTTTCCTTAGCACAAGAAGGTGCTTGTGGCTGCATGTGAGTTTGGGACAGGACTGGTGTCCCCAGGGACACAACATTCCCCCAATGCTGCATTTCTGCCCAGGGCTGTACCTGGAGAGTGTGGTCCAACCTCTCAATGTGGCAGCACTGAGCTGCTGCCAGGTCCAGCTTAGCAACCAAGGCACAAATACAAAAAAAATGGTAGAAAACAGAAGCACTCCCACTTCCTACTGCCAGAACTCCCTCCTTGTCACACAAGAACAGGAATGCCTGCTCTGGCAGAGTGGACATTTGGAGAAATGCAATATTATGAGCCACCCACACACTGACAGTGTTTTGCCACCAACACAAAAACCCCTTTACGCTGACTTGAGCAGTTTTCTACCCTCACTTCTCCCATGATGAGACAAAAGCTGGGTGGGCACAGGGAAGCTTGTGGGATGGACATCAAAATGCTTGGAAACCACCAGCCTGCTCAAGGGGTCACTGCAGAGAAATGGGAAGATCTTCAATCAGTTCCTTACCAGTTACTGGGCCCTTTGGTGGTGATCATGACCTTGATGGTTTTGGAGAAAAATTTTAATTGAATAATTCACTTGATGCTTTTTCATTCAGGACTCATGCACCCAGTAAATATTTGATTAATATAAGCATAAGCTATGTGATTCCAACAATCCCATTTAATATCAGAATACTCTGGTTTTCATCATTGGCCACCTCTCAAGCTGGGTAACATTTTGTCATGCAGGGCATTTTGAAATCCCCACTCAAGCTGCTGCAGAGTAAACAGCTAATTATACTAAAAATCCCGAGATCCACTCAGATCCTTTTTTTTTTTTAGATCCAAAGAATTCTGAAAGCCAAAGACCAAGGTACCTTGGTGCCAACATTGACTTGCAACCAACAAAACCAGAAGTTTTCTATGACTTATGGGTGAATTTCAGCATGGACACATCATATTTGCCACTATCCTTTCTGCAGTCGTTGCAAAAATTTCTGAGATGCATCAAATCCAGGAACTAAATGAAAAAGGAAACTGAAACACCAAGCATGCGGAAAACTGAAGAGGACCTATTATGTAATTATTGTTACTGGCACAGGAAAAAGAGAAACGGATTCTTTCCATCAAAGAGGACAATGCTGCAGACAGAGTGCCCCTTCAAACACAGGCAATGGTAAGGAAACATTAGCAGGATAAAAGAAGCAGCTGATGTAGCACACAGCAGAAGGGACAGTTCAGGAGGACATGAAACAGAATGCCAAGTTTTAACCACAACCCATTGCGGTCCATTCTGAAATCCAAACAATTACACCAAGGAAAATTAATTCATTTTGGGCAATGCTGGAAATCAGATTTTTGCTCTGCAGCCCATCCTCACACAGTAATACTTGACTTAACAATTCTCAAGATAATTTGCACAGCTAGAATCATTCATGTTGAAGTGAGGGCAGGGTAAAAGGAGTTAGGAGGTTGTTAAAGAAATAGAAAACCACATCAAATACTGCAGAGTGTCACTGCTCCCACTCTGCCTAGCGTGGGAGAGGTTCCCCGGAGGGTGATCTGCACAGCTCTGCCTTTACTTCTTTAAGTGCTGTATTCCTGCTTTGGCTCAAGTCCCCTTTGTCCTTCCCTGTGGCAGAGGTTCTGCCTGCCTGAGTGCTCTTACAGTGAGACCATCCCCAAGCCTTCCCAAAATGTCAGAAAGAAAAAAGAAAAAAGGATTCATAATGAATTGGATGTTACACAGTAGAAATTGATTCCATTATTACAAAGATCAAAAATACAGGCATGGTCAACAGTAGGGCACTTAATAAAATAGACAGAAATCAAAAAAGGCAACCAAACCAAGCAATTAATAGGAGAAGCTTAGAGCCTGAATACCCACCCCCAAGCACTGCTCAGCTGCCTGTCTGCAAAGCATCACAGTCAATGGAAACAGCAGAACACAGGAACCCTCTCCCACTCATTTCATTGCCAAATCACAACTTTGAAACTGAAAAGCATTCCTTTTTTCACAGATGTCAGAGGACATCTGAGAGCAGTACGTTATCTGGCTAATAAAAAATCTCATATAAATAAAACCAGGAAAAATCACACACACTCTTAGGGGGTTTTTTAGCTGAGCACACCGAAATCTTGTTTTCACTAATTCTTTTGATGTCTGAACCACTCTGGCCATGTCTCTGAAGAGCAAGCCTTCCTCAGAGGTATTCCCAAACAGCTCAGTACTTGCTGTGTTAGTAGCCACGTCAGTACAGCATGTTTGTGACCTCCACAACATCTCATCCACATGGCATTATCACACAAAGGTGTTGCTTCCTTGAAATGTCAGGGCAGAATTTGACCACTGATCACCTGGGAAAACTGGATCCACTTTCAAAATCATAGTCCTTACTACTGTGTGGCCAATACAGCCTCACCTATGGTGTTCAAATTCTGGCAATCCCCAGGTGCTTTATCCTCAGAGCTGACATGCACTGGCTGCACTGTGGTTCTGTGTGATAATTGGGTCAATCACCAGCCATCAAGCTCAGCTTGCAATCAGATAATTAGGGGTGGGCAAGCCTCCAGAGTAACTCCACGTTTAACAACTGGAGCATTTTCTGACTCTTGTGACAATGAGGTGTTAAGCATTTGGTGGGTGGAAGCCTGGGTTAATTCCTGATGCGGCAGAAGAAGGTTAAGAGCAGCAAATCTGAGAGCAGGAAACCTGCTCAGGAGCTGTGGTGATTCACAGCCACACTTCTGGTCCTTGCTGCAGTTCTGGTTGCAGGAGACAGCGGATGATGAGACAGAGGTGGAAGTGGCCCTTTCCCACTGTTTTTTCTGACCTTTCTTTCAGCACTCTGCCAGAGCCCTGAAGGAATTCTGAGCTCACAGGCACAGGAGCTTCCCCAGCTCTCTCCATCCTGCAGCCTGTGTATAAAAGCAGCACCATGCAGCCTCACACATATTGCAAAGAACTTTTCTTTCCAAAGAGGCTGAGCACCTGTCCCTGGTGGCTCAGAACACCCCATTTCCAGCTCACTGCTTAGCTTGCACTGTGGCAGTTCCACTTTCCGTGCACTGGGATATTTTCATTGTCTCTTTCCCTTCCACACTCCCGTGTTTCCCACATGATGAAATACTTGATAACAACACCAAGGTACCAGAAAAGCAGGACAGGCTGGTAAAGGACACATGAGCTGTTCTGACACTCTTACTCATGCCAGGATCTTTCGTTGCACTGTCACTTCTCAATTTATTTGGGAATTTCCCAGCTCAAACACAGGGACTGCACGTGTGCACACCTGCATGGGCTTAGCCCAGCAGCTGGAAGGGAAGTGTTCTGTTGACATGGTGCCTCTTCTCCGTGCTGAAATAGCAACAATAGTTGAAATAACAAAAAGAACAGCACCACAGATTCACATAAGCATGCACCAAGGCACCAGGACACAAGGAATACGGGGCAGTTCGTGACAAAGGAGAAAGCCTTGCACAGGAGAAATCAAACAACTCAGAACTTCCTAATGGAGTGAAATCAGTGCAAGAAGGGTGTTCATCCTTTGAGAGGATGAAGGGGATGAGAGTGCAGCTGCACTTTTATGTGCTAATGAGAACATCTGTCCTGTGTACCAGCAGCTGCACTTGCCTTGTCCGGAAAAGCTGTGACTTTGGAGCCTCAGCAGCTGCCATGGATGACTGATGCCAGTGCCTCACACCATCCTTACTACTAGAAGACATCTCCTCCAGCTCATCACCTTTTTTCCCACTCACAAAGGATCTGGAGAATAATTTACTTTCCTGCACGTGGTTATTTGCTTGTTTGAATATCTCCTACCCCTACTCATCCTTCGTTTCTTACATGGAATAGTCCCAGGTAATTTGAGTTACAAAAGCATGTATTTAGGACCTCCACAGAAGAACAAGCAAGCTCCTGTTCCACATCAGAATCAAGAATTGTCAGGCTGAGTTTGTAAGGCACAGTCTTTATTTCTAGTGATGACATGAGCTCAGGCAGCCAGTGACAGGAACTCAGGCTCCAGATCTTAAAATGAATTTAGTAGCTAAGAAGCTCTTCCTTTTAAATTAAACATCTTCAATCTGAAGTTAAAGACAAACTAAACATGGAAACCTAAATTCATTCCTCTCTGCAGGATCTACATCAGGCAGGTACAACAGAAACATTCATGTTGTTGACAAATAGGAAAAAAATAAGCCTTCCGATAGGACTTTATTTATGCTTCTTGCTGCTATTTCTGGGTCCTGAATTGCTAACAGCACTCAGAAAAAAATGCAGGCGGGTTGCTTCGGAAAGTTCAACTCAAAACAGCTGCTCAGGAGACATCCTGTAAGCAAAGGAATGTCTTCTGATCAGACAGATCAGAAAACCCTGCCACTGTGCAGCCTGTGTATCCCAAAGGTTGCACAGCTTTTCCTGACTCCTGGCTTGCTCCTGCCCAGCTCCTACACAGCCCTGACACCCTCCACACCCCACAGTGGGACCACTGCTCCTCAATAACCTCACTGGCAACACCAGCCCCCTCTCCCAGATCCACACACGCAGCAGCTCTTCCACATCCCCACACAGAGATGCATTTTATCTACTTGCCACTATAGGATTTTCCCCTATTTACAGGGGGAAATGCTGGGAGCATTGAGAGGCCCAAGGCAACCCCTTGAGCTCATAAAAAGGAAAATTACTTGACGCAGAAGAGAAATGACACGGCAAACCCACAGTCTGCATGTGGAGACAGACTCCCAGACACAAACACTTGGCTGCCAAACAGGAACTGCTGAGGAGATGCAGACAAATCCTCTCAGTCTGGTTGGCTTTGGAGTCATTTCTGCTTTAGTTACAAAAGCATGCACAGGGTTATTCTACCAAATTCAAATGGGTGTTTGTGGGGCAGAAGGAAAACCCTGATCAGGGAAAACCCTGATCAGCACAGGAGCTGCAGAGGGAACAGGTTGTTCTCTTCTGGGCAGAGCTGGACAGTGGCAGCTCACATCAGTAAGTCTGGCAGACTGACAGCTAACTGAACACAGCATTTAATTGGAAAGCATTCCCATTTCAGCAAGAGACAAAATTCCAGGGAAAAAGTGTACTGATTGCTAATCACCTACTAATACAGGAAACTTGATGTGTGTGCACACAGTTCTAAAACCAAGAAAAACTCTCAGAAGTCTTTACAACTGACAAATAGTTGGAGGGATTTTTGAATGCTTGAGATACACCTACCTAAAACCCAAAAGTTAGTTTTAGATTTCATTGTGGATAGATCTGAAAAGACACTAACAACAACATAAGACACATCAGGGGCTGAAGATTAAAAATGCCTCTTTCCCCAGAGGTTTCCCAAGAGTTTCAAGTTCTCAGTATTCTAACTTCAGCAGCTGAAATGTGCATTCTTCACATTGAAGATCAATGAAATTCAGGGTGATGGATGAGATGATGAATTTTGCTGAAATATTCCTAATAGTGACATATGACAGTGAATTTGGAGAGTCACAGAGGGCTCTTGTGGGCCAGGGTAAGTGAACAGCAAACCAGCAGACAAAACTCAGTGTCAGCAAATGCTGTGTATTACAACTGGGGGAGAAAACCTGCCAATGTACACGTATGCCAACAGTTACTCAGCTAATTGGTAAGGAGAACCCAGTGTCCTCACACAGAACACTGAAGGCAAACTCGTGACTCATGAGAGGTAATGGAACATTAGGAATTACCCTTATGGGAGATGCACTGCAGGTTAGGCAAAGAGAGGGGCAATTAAAAAAAAAAAAAAGAAGAAGAAAAAAAAAAAAAAGCTTAGAGGCTGAATAAGGATTAGGCAAAGCAGAATTTCTCACTTTGGAAAACTTTACTCTAGGAAGAAGAGACAGCAGATAGACGTACAACTATAAGTGACAAGAAGATTCCTCATTGCACAAAATCCAAGGGCAGCCAATGACTTTTTCAGGGAGTACATTTATAAGAAACAAAAAGAAATGTTTTGCTTTACTGCATACTACTACGCAGACTGCGTAAGCTCCCATGGGAAACTGCAGGGGCTAAAAATAAAAGCTGGTTTGCAAAATAATTGACATCATCGTGCAGTCTCCTAAAATCCATAACCATCATGCTGATAAGCATGATGCAAGATGATGTAAACCAGAGAGTGCTGCAAGTGAAGGAGTGCATATGCTGCTCTCCTCTGACAGCATGCCCCCATCCAGAAGGGCAGGATGCTGGGATGCTGTGTGGGTTGGAGGCTTGCAGGAGAGCCCTCCTCCTCAGCAATGGACATTTCCATATTTTTCCAGATTTGGTAAGTAAATTCTCTCTTTGCTTTATCAAGCACAGGTATTAACTGAGCTTGAATTTTCACTTCCATGTGATTTTCTCGTGGCAAGATAAAGCACATCTCCCAGGAAAGGAGGTGGCTCTTTTTATACCTGTGCCAATAGAAACCTGTTTCCCTGAAAAGAGCTACTTCCACTTGAATATGCCTTTGGGATTTTTGAAAGCTCTGGCTGATACCTGAACACCAAGTTCCATGGTTCCTGCTGGAGAGTTAACACCATCTCTTACCTGGGAGGAGAACAAGGCCTGGGGGGTGTTCTAATGGCCTGTATTTCACAAAGGCCATCAGCTCTCAAAGACAGAAAAACAAGGAGACAGAGGAGAGCAGGTGCAGAGAGACACCAGGAGCTGAACAATCATGAGAATGTGAAGCACCAAAGGGCTAATTTTCTGTGAATGAAGCTGAAATATTTTTCCAGGGTATGGGTTTTGCAAAATTGTTCAACCTCAAGCAGCACTTCAGCCTCAAAATAGTGGCCCAAGCAACAGAAATTTGGAGGAAACTTCAACAGTTGAGAAGGGGAACTAACAACGAGTGTGCCTTGCTGCCCAGTCTGCAGAGGCTGGGTTGTTCCTCAGGCTACCCCAATTTCAGTACCCCAGGAGCCTCTGAAGGCAAGACTTTGTGTTTTGGTTACTCCTGAGGTCATAAGAGCCCAAAACAATGGATAAGCCTTGGTTATTTGTGTTCTCTTAACAATGTGCAGGTATTCTTACGGTTTGGGGAGAGGGACTGATGTGAGTCACAGTGGTAGAAGGAAGTCTCCAAAGCAAGGTGAAACCCCTTATTTTCCATTTCCCAAATCCCAGCTCCTGCTGTGTGCTGATGCCTCGAGCAGCCCAGCTTTTACAGGTGCAAGGGTTTGAGAGCAAAGCCTCAAACTACAAAACAGAATTTGTGTGGAAGGAAGATGCAAAAAAAACTGCATGTTAGTAAAGTAAGTGAGTAGAACACTGAAAATCTCACCTTGGCCCTCCCTTCACGGGTGATATCACATCCCCACTGCCATGTCAATGACCAGGTTAAGCTTAGTTGATGTAGCTGGGGATCTGTCTGACTTTAAATTGTCAAACTCCCAGCCATTCCCTAACACCAAATCTCCAGCAATGCTAAAAACACAACAAATATTTCCCTATGAATAGGGCAGCCCCCCATGAGTTAAGTAGTTCCTTATACACAACTCCAATAGGAGTATTTAGAATTTACTTAATAAACATATAAAATTATATGTTTCGATTCCGGGTGAAGTAAAGGTGGCCCATCCACCCGGTCAAATTCAAATTCAATGCCCAAATATGAGCTGAGACGTGGTATGAAGGATGAACCCCTCCCACCCCAAACCAATTCCAACTGTCCAGCTTTAACCACGCAGGGGAGGGGCCTTCATTTATTTACAGGTACAAGCAGGTGAGCTTTGCTAGTAAATATATGTACAATGTCAACGGAAGAGAAGAGCACTCTGGATGAGATGCTAGGCTCTGGGGAATCCTCCCTAGCCTCATCTTAGAGAGGCCCAGGGCCTGTAGCAGCTCTGAGTTCTCCTCATACCACTTTCCCCACGCTCCCAAGGGAAAGCCCAGGAACTTGCTGACTGATGCATTTGTAACATCACAAATTTGAGGGAGGAGGCACAGATACTTTTTGGCCTTCTCAGCAGCAGCCTCTTTCAAGGATGAGTTGCTGTGCTTGTATCTAACTGTCACACCCACTACAAATGCCTTTACTCCCTTTACAAAGATCAAATCCGGTTTATATAATTTGTTCTGGTCATCCCTCAGGTGTGGTTCCTGAAAACACCGTCCAATCCTCCCTCTTAGCCTTGCAGCTAAGAGTTTCACAGATGGAATTGTGCCTTTTAATCCTGACCTCTTGTGTGATTGGACAGTTCCAATGGGCAGTTGTTTCATAATGAACACCACAGTGTCTACAGGATCTGACGCAGACATCATGCCTGTCCCTTTCCAGGAGCTCATGTGTGGGGCAGATGTTCACTCTTAATTGCAATGCTGTTATGAGTTTTCTATGACGAATGCCGTGGTAACGCACCAACCACCCGTTACTGATGCTGTCATTCTCAAAATTCACAATACTGCGGCCCTGGGCAACCGCTTGTTTCCATTTATTGAGCTCCACTTTCCTTCAATCACAAGGTTTTGGAAAGTGGGTTCTGGGACGGGGAGCCTCCCACTCCAACAAGACTTCACCCACTCCTACAACCCCTTCTCTCTCAGAGATAGGCTCCCAAATTGGTGGAATGGACTCTCTTACTTCACCAGCACACAACCATAATTCCTCAAATACCAGCTCAAGATGTTCACCCTTCACCATCCAAAGATTGAGTCAATTTGTGCAATCTTCACACTTGAATACTTGGTATAAGCGCCGCCAATTTGATGAGTCCCAGCTCTCCATCTTTAAACCTTGAATACAAGACAGCATCACATGTACTTGGTGGGAGGTGAAGCCACTCCCTGACCACCTTCTTAATCAACAGGTCAAGGGATTCAAGAAGCCCAGCTCTTTCTTCAGTATGGTCAGCGAGATATATCAGTCTTGGAATGGTATAAGTCCTGAATATATCAACTTTCTGAACTGGCTTAAGTGGTGCATCTCCCATCCGATGGAGTTTCCTCCAATTCCTCCAGTTTCTTGGATAAGCCTGGATTGGCAATGCCAACTCAGGGGTCGATCTGGACCCTCAAGATGTTTCTCTGAGCACCCCAGGTCGATCATGCTGAGGGGAGACCCATTAATCTGCCAAGCAGGACAGTCGTTGATGGCATACGAATCCTTTGTCGGCTTGATGTAAAAGCCATGGCATTTCTCCCCTTGGGTCTGGAGACCAGTAAAGCTCACAGAAGGTCTCCAGAATCTTGATGTTATGGCACGTGCTGTCCCAGGAGCCACTCAAGTAGCACCAGACCATCAGCAAAGGCCATGGCTGTAACTTTAAACCCACCATGATGGAACCCTTTGCCTTCTGCTTCAAGTTTACATAAAAGAGGGTTGAGTGCCAAATTGAACAACAGGGGCGACATAGGGTCACCAGAGCAAATGTTAATTGGGTCCATTTTCCCTTAGTGCTGATGTACATTGTGATGCCTTTGTATATCTCACTCACCAGATGGACTATGTGGGCATCAACCCCCCTCTGCACCAGACCTGCAATAATATGCTGATAACAGACAGTGTCAAAAGCCTTGGCAATATCCACAAATACCCCCAAGATCTCAATGCTCCTGCTTAGTGCATGTAACCAAAAGCTGTAACAGCTTCAGGATCTCAGAACAGCCAGAGGCACTAATGAATGAATCCCCATTGTCTGGGGTTGATGGGACATGCTCGGGCCAGCCTCACCCTAGCGATCCTGGAGAACAACTGAAACACCACAGATGCAGTGGTGAATGGTCTCCAGTTATTGATATCACCAAGACTCTCCTCATTGGAAGACCTGGGTATCAAGACTGGCAGTCCTGTAGTGAGTGCATCTGGTACAGTTCTCGTAATGAGCCAGAGGTAGAAGATCTCTTTTAACTGGGAAAACTTAGGGTCTAATTTGATAAGATGACCCAAAGTAATCCCATCTGGCCTCGGAGCAGAGGTTTTACATACCTCATTCACATTTTTACCAATCTCTTTACCCATAATCAGGTCCTGAAACAAGGTGTTATCCACACCCCTATAACACAGGGAAGGTTTCATAAAACAGCCCGATGCTTCCCATCTCACCTAAAACACATTGTGGACAAAGCCAGATGGTAACTGGCATTGCAGGGCTTCCGTGTTATCCAAGGTGACACACGCCAACTGTCCAATAGGGGCATTTAGAATTTACTGCATAAAATACAGAACAAGTCTCAGATTTACTCTCAGGATTCCTTAGAGACTTCCTTTCTCAGAACCAGTAAAACATGGGAGGACTGAACCCAGAGTCAGGAGGAACTGAAAAGCACTGCGGAGTAGTTTTGTGATGGCTAAGATGCATTCTACCCACCACTACTAAAATAGAGAGCAGGTGAAGTCCCTACTCTCAAAGGAAATTAATGGCAGTGGCCTGGGTAGGGTCAGGATTTCTATAAAATTACAGGGACAGAAGAAGACAGTAGGAAAGCAGGTGATTGGCAGATGATATTCAGATGATGCACAAGTTGTAGCAACACTGCACTAAGCATTTATAATCTGTGGTTTGTTTTGCTCAGCTTTCTTCAAAGGAGAAGTGATGTGTTCCCCCTCAAGGCTGGATGGAACATAATGGCAATACAGTTTTCTCACAGGAAAACTGAAGTTTCCACAAAAAAATCAGACTGTCCCCTCCCTTTTTTTATCTTTAAATTTTGGTTTGAATTTCTGTGAAGAAAATTATAAAGCAAAGTTTTGGTCAGATCGCTCCTTTCTAATGAAATATTTCACTTTGCTGACCTGTGCTGCAGCTATTTCATTTCCAGGCAATATTAGACATTGCAGGACTACACCATCCTTGCAGCCTGAGAAAATTACTCTTCCTAGGCTCTTTAGAGGACTGTATTTCCTGTACAATTTCTAATTGACTCAAGCTGTGTATACTGCTGCATGAGCCCAAATCCCCATGGACAAAACTGTATTAAAGGTTAGAATGGCAGCAGCATAATCCCAGGCTGTAACTCATGACCTGAGAGGCTCACAGAAAGATCGTACTTAATACTGAACTACAAAAAAATACACAAGCCTGACTCAGTTTTTTTAACCAAAGCTATTTGTATCTGAAGAAACGTCAGAAATAGCTCAGCAATTTCAAATGCACTGGTTTTTCCTGACAAGTTTCAGTCTAACACAAACACTCCAGATTTTGACTTGATGTGGCAATTCAGAATTTTGATCAGCTTCTTTGGTGATTTTGCAATGGGCAACAGACATAACCCAAACAAGGCATGACCCTCTTTGAATCCACCTGGACCTCTCTGACCTTTCTCTTGGGAAGAGAACAAGAAGTCTCTCCTGAGGCCAATATATTTATGATTTCAAGGCAATCAACAGATTTTCTTTCTCAACAGAATCATTTCTGGGACATATTTACTGCAGCCACAGCAGGAAATGTAAGAATTGCTTGTGGAGAGAGGAATGCTGTGCTTAAGAGAAGATGCATGCCACGGCTGAGAAGCAAACAGCTTTCTGCTCTGCAAATTCACCTGACCAGCAGCTTCCCCCTCCCCTTCTGATAAATCACTGGCAACTCTTCCCAAATCACCACGCAGCCCTGCAGCCTTATTTGGACTCAAACCCACAGGAATGCTGAGTTCATGCCTAAGACTGCCAGTACTCTTTACTGATAGTATTTCCTCTTTTTTTTTTTTGATTTTTTTTTCTTTTTTTTTTTTTTTTTTTTTTTTTCAATTTTTTTCTTAAAGAGGAAATAATGGAATCTTTAAAGCAAACACCCACCTGCCAGTGGCTTTGCTTTGGGCAAAAGCACAATAATCAAAGACTTAAGGGAGAACAGAACAGCAACAGTGTCCATCTCCTATAGGATAACTTGGGGGTTAGATCATGGCTAGATCACCAAAGTGACAAACCTCATGTCCAATCCCAGAAAAACCCCTCACTCCCAGTGCTCAGGGAATAAGAGGAATATGTGAGAGCAGAAGGGCCAACAAGTGAAACTAGTCACGAGTTATTTTCCTTACTCCCTCAGTTCTTCCAGATAAGTGGAAATATCACTGGAAACTGTCTTCTTTCAGAAGAAAGTCCCTGAGTGAGAAGAATTAAATGGTTTCACTCTAGTTAAAAACATTTATGTGAGATGGGTGACAACTGAATCAAAGAATGTCTCGTACATAGAGTCATTAGGAAAGTTCACTGCAGAAGAGAAATCAGCAACTTCCAGGCTATTTCCAGAGCTTCTTGCTGTGTGAACTGGAAGATAAAGTCTCCTTTTCCCCTGCACCACCATGTCATTTTCCATGGTGGTGAGGCTGAACACAGGAAACAAGTGATATGCTGTGCTGTGAGGTGATGTGTCCCAATTGCCACTCTCCCAGAACCAGGAGGCTGTGGGTGGCAGAGTTCTGGGTCATCTTGGCAAAGATAACAACTCAACAGGAGAACAAGAGGGGAAGAGAAAAACCAAAAACCTTCTGATGTTAAAAAAATTGCTTCCAGCCAAAGGCAGTGTTTATCCAACTCAGGACATGGGCCCTGCACCCACACCAGGTACCACAGGCAGCTCCTGCAGCATGAGAGACCCTGGCTCACTGCAGCTCCTTGCTGTGGAAAACCAGGCTGACAGAAGACAATGCCAGCTGGAACAGGGAGGTTACCATTGATATTTTGGGACACTGGGCTTCACAGAAAGAGTTCTCAGAATACATCAATGCATCAAGTCCCTTGATCTTCCACACACGTCAGTGAGAAGGTGTGACAGATTCCAGGCCTCATCCTGCCTTATCTCTTCTGAAAAACCTCAGTTGAGTCAGAATGAGCCACTGTGCCTCTGTGCAATCACTTGTTAAAAAAGAAAAAATATAACAGACTGCTCTCTATGTTGAAATAAAGCATCGTTCATTATTTTCGTATTCTGAGGAAACAGAATAAAAAGCCCCAACTAGCAATAGAATATAAACACTGGAATAAGACCACAGAGGTGAAGAGCAGGTTGTACAACCCAACAGAGCTCCTTCTGCCAACATTTGCCAGACTGGTGGGCTCCAGCTCTGTTTTGGAGACAGCCTGGAACCCACATGCAGAACCAGACTAAGTACAGGCTGAAGGAAATCACCCCACCCAAGAAAATCCTCTCAAATCCTTGTATCATACAACAGTAGGCCTAAAGAATCTAAAGGATGTCATCCTAACTGCCCCCTATCCCTGACGAGTTGAGCAGCTGTAATTTCAAGTGGCAAGAGCATGAGGTGGATTTAACTGAGCAGAGCATGGCAGAAAGGGGCAGCTCCAGCAGATCCTCCAGAGACAAGCAGAATTAACTCAACAGCCTATTTTCTACTACTGTCTTTAAGACTGGTGGTTAGCAGAAACAGAGTGATGAACCAGAGAGCAAGCCATCAAGAAATATCATCAAAAACCACTTTTCATCAGAGCAACCACAAAATGGTATTTGAATATGATTTCACCTATAGGCTTCTAGTCAAACCTCTCAGAAAAATAAAACCACAGATTTTGCTCCTAATTGTTGAAGGAGGCAGAAAGCTGCTAATATAATTCTCCTAAGGCCTGAGTCAGTGCAGCTTTACCACTGCAGAGAAAGTAAGGACTGGACAGAGACCTGCATAGAAAAAACTTCTTGGACAAAAAGACAATAAAGAAGAACAAGGATCCTAACAGCAATACAACTTCTCATGGGAAACTTGAGAAAGAGGAGAGGCAGATGAGAACAGAGGGCTGTCTAGTTCACAGGAAGCAGCCTACAGTTTTTCTGGAAACATTCAGAAGAGGAAATAATTAGAAAAACAAACAAGCAGCTGAGATCCCAAAAGAACGTGATAAGCTTATCACAGAAGCCTCATCAACCATGCCAGATCAAATCCACAAGGGTGGATCAGGACAGAGCTGTAGTTCCTCCTGGAACAAGAGTCAGAGAGAAGAGCTTATTTGGAAATGTCCCTTGAACAGGAGAGAGAGAGAAAGAGAGAGAGCCATCAGGGACACTGATGCTGTCACTGAGAGTCTGCAGCACAGGCCTGGTGCTCTCTGTCCTCCTGTTCCTGCCAGAGCTGCCAGAAGAGAGGCACACACACGACCAGGAGGGGATGAGACTGAGGAGGCAACAGATGGAACCGGAGCCTGGCCTTAGGAGGCAAAGTTTGAGCACAAGAGCTTCGCTCACTCTGCATGGGTTGAGCCCCACCCAGCACACTCAGGGCAATCATTCTGCTCCTGACAGCTGAAAACACTTGCTCTGACTGTCCTGCAGGGATGGATCAGGTAGAGAGAACACTGGCAACACGAGGAAGGGGCATCACAGCCAGAGTTCCCAATACAACCAAGATTCAGGCAAATCACAGACTCACACACATTTGTCCTGCACTTAGAGCAGGGCCCTGGTGCCACGACCCAACACTGTTGGCTTCTGGTGGGATCAGGCGACTTCCAACAGGGCCGAGGAGGACTCTGTGACCCAAAAGGCACTACTGTCTCCTCCAAATGAGTGAGAGACTTGGAGCCAGGCCAGGCACTGAGGAGAATTCAGACCCTGCTCCCTGGGGAACCCACTTCACAAATGAAGGAGGAAAAGGGCAACACAGACTTACAAATATGTCGGTAACAGTGTCTGGATCAGGCTTTGCTGGAAAGGCTTCGTAAGACAAGGACCTCAGAACTCCTGACCCCAGGAAAAAAGGGACATGAAGCATGACTTCAGCCACTCTCTATAGATGCTGTGCCTGGCTTAGGAACAAATAGCCTGGGCAAGTAAAACTAGACTACAAAAAACAAGCAAGAAATCTTGTCTGTGGAGCTTCCCAGCAACATCACCCATCTCTGATTCCTCACATTTCTCATTAGCTCACATCTCAGGAAGGCAAAACCCTGGATGTTTCCAGGCACCCAGAAGGAAGAGAGGAGCACATTCCCTCGGTGCTGTGCATGCACAGCTGAGGAGTAGCAGAAGCAAACAAGCCCAACTTCGATGTTTGGGAAAAATGTCATCAGAACATGACCAAATTTGGGTTACAGGACAAGATCATAAGTGATCCTGTGCTCCTCACTTGCTGAGAAACTCAGTTCCCACCCTCTCCCATGTCATCAGCAGAACTGAGTGTGATATTCCCAACACAGCCACACCCCACAGTGCAGACATCTCCTCAGGCTGCCCCTGAAGGCCACTTTGTTAAGTCTAAAACCATGGCTCTTACTCCCTTGCCTTTGCAATGCATTTGTGTCCATTAGTGCACCACCATTCACGTGAGAAGCAAAACCTCCAGGCCTGCTGATGTCTTAGCAAGGAACTTTTGTCTTTCCCATTGACAGCTGGGGTCTTTCAGCTTTCTTTGTAAAGTTCCAGAATACATCTATATAGAATGATCTCTCTCTATATATATATCTGACAACTACATTCAAATTTCATGATGCAAAGCTGTTCTATCTCCACTCTGACCAGCTCCACGAGGAGCTGTGTGCCTGCTGTCAGTGCAGAACACAACTCCTCAGCCACATTCATTTCCAGACGGTCACACATCTGCTGCTTGCTACCCACCACCCC
>VWYO01008057.1:106014-217317 GCA_013400275.1 Rhadina sibilatrix
TCGCTCTTCCCCCCCCCCCCCCCCCCCCCCAAAAAAAAAAAAAAAAAGAAATTGATAGCTGCTTTAGTTCGAGTAGTGCATTTCCCAATCAATGGCTCTGTCGTTCATAAGGCACTTGGTGCTTAATGAACTAATTAAACGTTGATCACAGCTTTCATCGGAATTTCTGCCGGTCTTGAAATCCGTGTGGAATGGGATCAGCATTCTGGAGCGCAGGCATGATGAAACTGCCCTCTAGTGGGAAAGCACCAATGGCATCCACAGCCAGCGTGCAGAGGAGAATTTGGGGGTCCAGAGCACAGCACTGAGCCTCAGGGGCTGGGTGACAGAGCAGCCCCAGCCTGTGACACTGTCCCTGTGCCTGCACTCCCAGCACGCCAGAGTGACCACAGGTGACACTGCTGTGGGCTTGTTCCTACACTGCCATTCACCAGGGCCTGCAGGGAACATCATCCTCCTGTCAGCTGGCACCACCTATTAGCTGGGGGAAAATAACTTTGTGAGAGCAAACTGAAAAAAGGCAAAGAAAGATGGGTAAGCATTGACGGGCAGGCAGCTCAGCATGGTTAAAAGCCTTGCACTGGGGAGGGGCCAGCACCAGGGCTCAGTGCACATCAACAATGACAGCTGGAGCCCCAGAGATGGAGAAGTGTCCCCAGGGCCCCATCCACAGAGATGCCATCACGCTGTACCAAAGAGCTGAGCCCTGCCACCTGCACCAGGCAGTCCAGGGCCTTAAAGACGTTCAGTGTTTTTCCCTTTTCACAGAACTGTGGGGTGAGACATAACCTAAGGCTGGAGGTGTGTGTCCAACACCAGCCCAACGCTGTTTTGCAGAGCAGCATCTCATCTACTAGAGGAATTATACAACAGTCAGGCTTCAGGAGGCCTGTGTGGAAAGAAAATTAAGTCCAGATAACTGTATGGCTCAACAGTGAGAACTTTTATGAGAAGGTGGAAACAGGGATAGAGAAATGATGGCACAGAAACAGATTGTGCAATGGTTATGTCAGCCCTCTGCTTCCAAAGGGGCCTTACCCATCTTTAATTTTCAGGGCAGAAATTCTGGAGTCTGGGGGGATCACACGCTGTATTTACATGGCCACAGTGTCTCTTTCTGCCCAGAAGCATTGTCTGGCTGGTTGAACTCATAATGAACTCTCAAATCAACCTTCCTTTGCTCCTGCAGGCACACTCCAGGAATCCTACACTCCCCAGATGTATCCAAACACACACATCCCACTCCTGCCTCAGACAGGCAGGCCTGTCCCAGAGAAGCATGGTGGTCCTGCTTAGCCCATGGAGGAGGTGTGCTCAGTTTACAGAAGGATTTCCATTAACAAAACCTCACACAAGGCACCTGCCATGGTTTACTCTTCTGGGAAACTGGGTCCTGAGCTGCGCTGCCCTCACTGATGTGACCTTCTGAGGCTCCCAGCCAAAGGTTAATCAATTAGCCCCTCTCCAATCATCCCACCCAGCCTCTCCTACAACCACAAACTATTTAAGCTGCCACAGGCTTGGAATCCTTGTTTTTACCACTCAGACCATCACAAGGTCATCCACATCCCTCCAGCAACTTCTGCTGTCCAACAATACTCAGTAAAGCCCATTTCAACTAGACCACTCCCAAACAACAGAGCAGTCAGAGGGATAGAATAAGTGCAAGGCTGAAAATTGGGTTTCATTGGGATAATCCAAGATTGCAGCACAACCTCCTCCTCTCCCTTTGTGCAGGGATACATGGAGAAATGAGAGCATATTTTTTGGCAAAAAGACTCAGCCCAGTAAAGTTCCTGCTGCCCTTAGGGTGTAGTTAAACTCCAAACCTCACATTTAAATGTGACCACAACAATGTCACACCATTCCTCCCAGCTCCTTCTTCCTGTGAAGTGGGAGGAGAGCTCAGGGCCCTGCGTTCCTCCATCCCTTGGGGCTTCCCTCCCTGGACCAGAACAACAACAGGGCAGTATTTAGCTGACCCTCCACACCTGAACAATGATCCCAGCTTGGACTCTGCTTCTCATTTCTATCCCACAGGATCTGAGGGCTCTGGCCCAGACACCAGAGAGACACAGATTTGCAGCTCCCGTGCAGGCCCACCTCCTTCACACAGCATTAGTTATAAAAAAGTCACCACAGCTCTTTCCCATAAAACAAACCATGAGATCTAGCACCCTGAACAGCATTCCTCCTTTCCTCCAAGAGCCTGGGCTCAGCTGTGAGTGTGCTGAACCTCTTACAAATGATCCCCTTCTTGAACTGAATGGAATTACCTCCAGCAGGACTGGTTTCCCACTGACTGAACCTTGCAGTTGAATTCCTCAGTCTAACTCAAGGCTTATTTATTTTTCCTCACAAGCTTATACACATCTGCAGTTTGTGCCACTAGATCCTCCATGCTGATAGCAGGGCACAACCTGTTAGCATTATTCTTAGAACTGAAAATGCTCAGCACTGGCCGGGACAAGTTCTCAGTGTTTGACTCAAGAGCTCCCACTCACCCGCTCGAGCAGGCCACCAAATTAACAAATATTTGCAAAGTGGAGTCACTTCAGCAGGCATTTTTAGGCTGTTTGCTGTTCCAGGATAGGATCATTCTGTACCACACATCCGGTGGCTTCCTTTGATCCTGTGACAGCCCTTTGGGAGCAACCTGGAATTGTCCTCCAAATTAATTCAGAACCTGACAGGATCAAATTACACAAGACAGTTCAAGTATTCAGATCCAAGAGGTTTTTCCTCAGGCCTTTGGCTGCAGCTGTAGAAGTGGCCATTTTATAGAGGGACACCACATGGTCAGCAGCCCTTTCTTCTTTGAGCACTGATTTTTTCAATGGCTGTAACCAGCTGTTCTTCAGGACTAGCAAAGGAGAGCCCCAAGGTCTATGCAAGCACTTCTCTGCTCATTGTGTGCTCTTGAGAGTGGTTTCTGCTCTCCAGTATCAGGGCTAAAGGTCAGATACAAAACACAAAAAATTCTGCAAATGAATAGATCTTGCAAAAAGGGAGGTGTGTAAGCAAGCCTTCACTTTTCCTTCAACTCAGACTTTATTCCTCTACTGTCAACTTCAAAATTAACATTGACACCCAACAAGGAAGAGCTTTGCCCCAGACTTTCTGTCAACTTCAAAATTAACATTGACACCCAACAAGGAAGAGCTTTGCCCCAGACTTTGTCTCCACGTTTGTGATTTTAGAATGACCTTTAGATGAAGACATTTCAGTGTCTACTCCTACATACCCTTAGAATTTAATTGCAGAAATATTTGCCTGATCCACAGGGGACCGGTGTGCTTTGCAATATGAGGATTTCAGAATGAAGAGGGTGTCCTTCCTCCAACAATGACAACACACCAATCTGACATATTAATTGTTGCTAGAGATTTGCTCAGCCCAGGTGACAGCTGTTTATCTCAAAACATGACTTAGAATCACTCAACTGAAATACATACCGAGTTATAAACCAGACTAAACTATTTACTGCATTGACTTGAAGAGGTAAGGTGTTACTGGCACTTCTCAGATGCCCTGGCTGAGCTCCTGCCAACTCCACTGCCTCCTTCAACAGGTGACAGCGAGAGAGAGAGAGCACAGAGTGACATTCTGCACCCAACAGTGGTCTATTTCCCCTCCTTCCTCAAAGGCAACATTTTTCAAGGGGCCTGGGACATCAGAGGTGCTCAGGAGAATTAACCAAGTGAGTGGTGCACGAGGAGTAACTAGACCAATGTCCTGGGGTGACTTTATGATGCTTGTAAACCACACAGGTTTCACTGTGACTCCAGCATCAGCTCAGCTCAAAGTCATTTGGAAACTGCCCTGTACCACAGTGGGAAACTCCTCAGGGCTGGCAGAGCAGCCTGGCCTATTTGAGCAGATATTGCCTATATCTTAAAGTCCAATTGGGAATCACCACTGCCTGTCAATCTTGCCTTTATCTCTTAGTTTTCCCCACGTAACAGAGCATAAATGTCACGACAGGAAGATTGGGTGTGGGGTTCAGCCAATCAGTGAAACTCAGAGGCACAAAAGCAACCCCTGTCATGGTTCTGGGAGCTTTTCCTGAAAGCACAGCAGGGAAGACTGAAGGAGAGGCTGCCCAGGGGGCCAAAATCCCCATCAGGTGCTCTGTCCAGGATGGATACAGCACACTGGAAACACTGATAGGAAGAGCTTTGCTTTTAAAGGGGGAGTCCTTGGTCTGCCCTGGCATTTTCATCACACTGTGGTGGCTGGGCAGAAAGGAGGACTGTAAACTACAACAAAATGTGCTTATAAATCCGCTTTTATTCAGGATTTGGTCAGCTGCAAACCAACCCTTTTGCCTGTTGAGCATCACACCAGAGCAAGGATTTCCCCTCCCCTTCTCTCCATCCTGTGGCAGAAGAAGGTGACAGATGAGGACATCTTTTCATCTTTCCTTTTAGGCAAAGGGCAGAAGCAAAGAGAAGTGCTGGCAGCAGCAAAAAGGCAGAGGTTCCATGTCACCAGTGTCAGTCTACAGGAAGAGACAGCAGCAGGTCAAACATCAGGAGGCATCAGCACAAAAGCAGCAAATCACAAGGACAGCAGTGTTTGACCCAGAGCTTCTGTCACACAAATGACAGGAAATGCGTGCACTGACCAAGGAAAGAGTGGGAGAAGTAGGAAGAAGCAATAACTTGGAATGAAAAAAATCAGAAGTCAAGATAACTCCTACACAGAAGTGGTTTGTGTCAAGCAAAAGTGAGGTTTTAAAGAGGGTGTTGTAAACCATGAAGCTGGAGGAATAAGGGAAGTGAAGATAAAAAATCATTTTGCTCTTCCCATTAAGATATTGTCCCCTTTTCAAGAAGGGCAACAGGAGGAAAGCAGTTTTTTCATGGGGGCCTTGGGGTTGGTTTCAAGAATAAGCATTTGCTCATTTAGAGCTCTGCAAACCTCAGGCAGTATCACAGTGTGACTCTCAGGTGGAGAGCTTTGTTAGTTCACAGAACTGGGACAGGTCCTGGCTGAGAGGAGAGAGGTTCAGTAATGGGAGTTTCCAAGTGGAGGGGGATTTTCTTTTTCTCCTCTTCTGAGAATACATCTGAAGAGAAAGAGCTGTGGCAAGGATGGAAGGACTCCCTCTCCTCAACCATACTAACCACATGTGACAACGTGCAATTAACAGCTCATCAATGGAGAGGTGGAGCTGTCAACCTGATCAAAGCATTCCCTTGCTTTCAAGGAAGTGGAAGGAAGATCAGGCATTTATCACCTGATACAGGAAGGGCAGGAAGAGTAGATGCATCCCTATCTGCTCCTGTTTCCTCCCTCACCCTCACAGGCACCTACCAGAAATAAGAACATCCCAGATGGAAAAACTTGGTAGCACCAGCAATCATAAAGCTTTGCCTGAAACCTAGAGCCAACAATAATCTTCTGCTCTGCAGTCATGTGAGAAATGTCAGGTTTATCAGAGAAAAAAAGAATGACCACCCTGCAGGTCATAAAATAAAAACAAATTTTGTTCAGGGAGGGGAGGGATTGGTTATAAAAGAACAGGTTCCCATCTGGATAACGTGCCAGCAGCCAAGAGCCCACGCAGATTTACAGTGCAGCAGCCACACATCCGGCTTCAAAGCAAACCATCAGACAAGGTGCAAGCACCACTGCCTCTCAATCTCTGTAGAAGTTTCCCAGTTTTCTGGGATTATCCTTGGAATCACCCTTGGCTACAGCAAATACTCTCACAGCATTTTCCAAAGCCATCAGCACATATGGCTATTTCAATTTCCACTTGTCTTTGCTGGTGAAACCACAGCAAAGCTGATTTTCTAGAAGTCCACCACTCAGTGAGCTCCATCTCAAGTGCTCTCACCTGGGCACCCATCATAAGGAATGCCTAAAAAGCCCTTCCTCTATCACTGCCATAAAGATGAGGTAAGAGCACAGGCCCAGGAAAACCAAGCATGAGAAGGACAGCCCCAAACACTCCCGAAATTCAGAGGCAACTTTTGCACATTTGCAGTTAAGCACAGACTTAGTTGTCATGCTAAACTTGTTTGTTATCCAATGCAACAAGAAATGNCTGTCTTGCTAAACTTGTGTTTAGCAAGCTTGTGTTTAGTGTTATCCAATGCAACAAGAAATGTGCCCCAAAATTATCCTTATTGTGTCTTAGTTTTGTGTTCTGCTTAACACAGCCAGAATTTCTTTCCTGTTCACTACTGGTTTCATCTCATTTGAATGCAAATAATGATACCAGCATTAAGAAGCAAAAATACCATGTTCTTTCCATCCCTCTGCAAGATGAAAAAATACAGAGAAGAAGTGAAATTCCTTTGCTTGGCACGGGCAGGCAGTCATGGAAAGCCAGAAGATCACCACTGCATCTCTTCCAGAGCTGTACCTGCAGGCCCTGAGCCTCAGGGCACTCCAACCAACCCCAGAGACAGAAGTACTGCAGCTTCCAAACAAAAGGAGCTTGCCAGGAAAACTCACTCATGCCAGAATAAACCACAGTCCCTCACTGTGGTTCCCCCAATCCAGACCCACAGTGAATTCTTTTCTGCCTCAGGTTCACCACCACCAGAGTCCTCTGGTGTCTCCAGGGACTATACTGTAAATGTCAAGCAGGCAGTAAAACACTCATATTCCTCTTACTAGGCTGCCCCAAAGTTCCCAGCTGACCTGTTAATAGTCACCAGCAATGAAGAATTTAACACCAGGACAACAATTTAACACAACAAAAAGCAGTCTCCCTGCAGAACACTCAGCAGCTTCCCTAAGGTTTTCTTCCCTTTTCTTTTCGGCCATTTGTGGTGGCCAGTGATGACAATGATAACCTGGGGTAGAGGAACCATGTGCTTGATTCATCCCAGAAAGAAACTTTGATACACACAGAGAGCTTTCTTCAATTGCTTCCTCTGCTCTCACAATGAAATAATTGCCAAAATATTTCCCACTGCCTTTTCATCTTCCAGCCAATGATCTATAAATGCATTACAAGGTTTTTAATGAGCCTTACAAGGCTTGTCCAGGAGAATAAACAGATTTCAGCCCCCAGAAACTAAAAGAGAGAGGGAAAAATTACTTGAACCAGACCTACTGGCAAAACTACAGGGAAACAGGCAACAAGCACAGCTTCATTTGTTTTAAATCAGCAGCTTAAGATCCTCAGACTAACAGGCAGCACACAGTGCATCTCTCATGGGCATGCCTACCTGTAAATAAATGGGTGGGTGACAATGACCTCCTTAGACTACCAACAAAACCTGAAGCGGGGAGAAGTGAAATATCTCCCTGACTGCAGCACATGAAAGCCTTTTGTCCCTGCTGACACTGCCAGGTGATGCTGTTCCCCCAAAAGGTGCAGGACCAAGGAAAGTTTAGCACTGCCAGGCTGGTCAGGCTGCAGAGCTGATGCAGCTGCACTGCTTCACAGCAGGAGAAATCCCCCCTGCTGGAGTGGGATACACGAATCTGTTTGGCACAGAGGCAGCTGAAGTGCATAGGGTTGGGGGCATAAAAGGGGATTTCACACAGCCCTGAAGAAAAAAAGCTCAGTAAGCAAGCAATTCAGTTAGAAAGATTGCCCTGGCAAAGGTCAAACATCACTACGCACGTATTTTTCTCCACTCCTTTCCTACATCCCTGTCCCTTTTTCCTCCACCCCCACTTCGTTGTTCTCCCATGTAACACCTCAGCTACCACAAGTCTAGCCTAAGAGGCAGATTAAAAGCCATGTCTGATGCTATCTGCATTAGTAGATGGCAGTGACAGATTCTGTGTCAAATTTGGCAGCTGCTAAAAACTGAAGGAAGTATTGGTCCGAGGTATAAGGATGCCTATAAATAATGCCAAAAGAAGAAGCAAAAATAAAAGGTCATAGTTCTAAGTTGAGGAGTTTGCAGTTTAGATAACGGATTGCTACAGAAAAGAATTAGAACAATTTCTGTTTCAGTGTGTTAGGTTTGGCCAATTTGGACAGAGAAGCAGCCCTCTCCTTGCTTGGATCAAAACCAGGACCAAATCAACCAAGTCTGCTCAGTGTCACAGGGCGATGGAGACTCCCTGTCAATTGTAGCTGCCACAAAACTGCACCTCAATTTACCAAACTTGTTCCTTCTTGACTGTGTGTGCTGTGCCCCACAGCCATAAGGCAATAAAGAGAAGGACAAGGATAAAAACTGACCATGGAGAAGAGGCAAGAGTCTGCTGGAGTGGTACTGGACACAGAACTTTTAAATGATCTCTTTCCTATGGCCACGCTAAAACTGAGTGCTGTGGTCACTACTGAAAAGCATGGAACAGCTGCTGTTAACAGTTCTGTTCACGTTTCACCAGCTTTGATAGCAGCTTCTGGGAAATCCTTGTGCTGGTCCAAGGAACCACAAACACTGTGGCAAAAGCAGGGAACTCTGAAAGGCAAACCCTCAGTGTTCAGCACTCGCTCAGCCAGATGTATCTGTCCACGAGTGGCTTGGCAGGCTCCCCACACACCACAGTGGGTGATCCATGAAAATCCCCCTCACAACGTTTGTAGGAATTTGAGCTCTATCTCCTCAACGCTGACTGCTAAATCAGAAGGAAGCCTGTTCTTTCCTGGGTGCCCTGCTTGCTGTGGCTTCAGCTTGACAGTCCCTCATCAATCAGCTCACAAGGAAACACAGGACAACTGCAGGCAGGTGACAGAAGATTTACCCCATAACTGAGCCCCAAGAGAACACGGAGAATTGTCTTCTTGCTTCAGGGAGGAGAAAGGACCTGGTTTTCAGAATGACTGGAGATCGTGTTCAGGCTGCCAGCATGGTCCCTGCCAAGCACAAACCACAGCACTTAAAATCCTTGTGGTGAGGAATTCAAACAAGCAAGAGCTGCTCTGGTACCGTGCTGAGTGAGTGGCATCTGAAATGTGCACAAAAAAAACCCCAAGAGGTGGGGCTGGAAAATGTGGTTCCCCAAACCACTGAGGCTGGAAAATGTGGTTGCTCAAGTGTGTCATTAGAAGGAGTCTTTTAATTTACCATCAGGTGAATGTTAAGGCACTACCTGGAATGATGTTATCTCAGTTAACTTTGTATAACCACAGACTGGTTAACTGTTTCATTAAGCACTGGTTTTATTAAGCACTGGCTTAATTAAAGCTTTTCCTCTAGAAAAATATCCTGAATCACAACAAAGCTCATTTCTAGGTTACTTGCCCTTGTTATGACCTGATAAATAAAACTGTCTCCCTATAAATAATATTTTATATTATTTATAATACAATATAATTTATGTTATATTATATACAATATAATGTCTACATTATTTATATTATTATAGTATACTAATATAAGATACAATTTAGCATTAATTTGATATTATTATTAAATTATATTATGATGTTTTATATTACTCATATTTTATATAATAAATAAACCAAAAATATTTTATTTATTATTATAGAATATTACTTATATTTTAAACATAATAATTTAAAATAATAATATATCATTATAATATGTTATATATAATATATATATTATAAATAAATCTAACAAAACAATGTCTCCCAATCTCTTCTTCAAATTTTTTTTGTTAGATATTTTAATATTTAAGCTACAAAATTTATCTTTTAGAGAATGATAAAAGTTAAAAATCTGCATATGGGAAAGCCTGGAAGAATTGGGAAAAGCTCATCCCACTGAGACCACATTCTTTGGTGCTTTGCTAAACAAATGCAACCTGGATATTTTCCTTTTCCCCCCCACCCACTGTAATTCTCTGTCCAAACCCAGTGTCAAAAGAGCATAAAGCCATTAAAGAGAGCAGTATTTGAGGCCTCCTAATACTTCTCAAAAATCACCACTTATTACCTATTTTTCCCTCCATGATGGTGAATATGTAGGTTCACTGATTTCATCCCAGAATGAATCCTTCTCCTTAGAGCTATGACTCCAAGTAAGTGCTGGGAGCTTTAAAATGTGAGAGAAACCTATTCCCATAAACAAATCATAGAAAAAGCTACATCAAAAGCAGCTAAAATGGTTTACATATGATGGGGCAGGTTTGTTTCCAACTATTTAAAATTTTCTATTGATCAGTCCAGAAGGGATGAAAGAACTTTCGTTGTTTGACAAAAGACCAACAGGAAGTCAAAACCCACAAAACTTTTTGATTTAGGGAGAGGCTCAGTTCTGTGGGCGATTTATTTTTTTATTTAATCCAAAGTAAACAGTTCGTATCTGCTTTATTAAAATATGCTCATCCCTGAGATCTTATCATAAGAAAGCCATTACCAAATATTTGGGTTTATATTTAGAATTCAACATATTTAGAAGATGATACTTACAAAAACTCCTGGTATCCAAAATATTGCAACATAGTTCTGCAGCAATTTCCAAACACATCAGAGCCAACATCCTTTGTTTAGAGATACAACAAGCAGCATTAATCACAAATAATCAAAATGAGCAGTGATCATCACCATCGTTTCCAAATCGATTTAAACAATTCTTATCAGCCCTGGACCAGAGAAAATTCCATGGCTGTTGTGGGTGTCAGGGATTCTCAGCCCCTAAATGTGGTGAAGTGGGGTCATCTCCTCAAGCTCAACAGGAACTATTTTCCCTTGTCCAGGCTAACTTGCAAAGTAATTTTTAATTTTTACAGAAGGTGTGTGGAATAAGAGAAGCTTCCCATGAATGCAGAGCCTTTGGACAGGGGTTGCTGCCTTCTGAATGGAAAAGGAGTTGGGGGGGGAAAAGGGTAAAATGTGAACAAATGGCAGAGAAGATGCTGCATCTGCAGGCATCACAGGACAGTCAGAGGAAGGGGCAAGCCCAGAATTATCAAACACGAGTAGGGAAAGGAGATTGCTTGGTGTCACTCAAATGCCAAGAGGGAACTTCCACCAAGGATGCTCCTCTTTGTCAAAACTTCTCATTCAAGTGGCAGTGCTTTGCAAAGATTGAAGCAGCACGGGCTGAGCACTGGCCCAAGATGAAAAGCTCCTCATCCCTCAGCTGGGGGAACCCTCAGCTGCTGGGCAGAAGGAAGCACAGAGGATGTGAAAATCCAGAGTTAGAAGTAGGAAGACAGTTGGACACTGCTCATCTAAGCCAGCTCCAAAAATCCTCCTTTCTTTGGCATTCAGATCAGGAAGAGCCTCCTTTCAGAACCATGATCCTTATTTAGAAACCCTATTGCTTTGCTAATAAACTGGATAAAATAACACAAAACAGAGGGACTATTCTTGCCACTAGAATATGTTTCTTACAAGGTTATATTTTTTAAAAAATAAGAAAGACGTAAGAAGTTAGTTCCACTTACAAAGTGAACAAAAATAAAACCCCATGGGAAATTATTAGCAATACAAGATTCAGGAAAAACCTGAACTAAGTTTGCCTTCATCCCTTCAGTTTGGCTTCCCTTCACACACTCATGGTACAACTTCCAATTACCCCTAAAAATAGTGGTTTTCCCTAAGCATCAACACACAGAGAACAGGCAAAAGTTCATTTGCTGAGTGTCAGTTGTCATTTGTGACCTCCTTGTTGTCCAATACACAACTCTGATCTTGTTTAAAACCATTGACAACTTCCATTGATTTAAGACTATTTAAAACTTCCACTGGAAAGGAGTAATGGCTCCTCAGAGAACTCGCTATAATTGAAAACAAGAGCAGAGAACTTTGCAAGCACTGTGAGCTGTGCACAGATGTAAGAGCAGGGAGGGACAGGCCAGCCTGGAGACAGACAGAGCAGATGTGGCACAGCACTGACACGGGTGCCTCGCCCAAAAAGAGCCAGAGCAGGATTTTCTGGGAAAGTCCTGACAGGAATAAGGATTAGGCTGCAGGCAGCTCCTGCCCAGCACAAAAGCTGGGCCTCACCATGCAGACCTCAAGGCAACACAACTCCAAACAACCCTGTCACAATGCAAGAGTTCAGGAACCCCCTGGCTGCAGTCCCATCCCACAGCTGTCTCCCCCGCTTTAGCCTTTGGACAGGTCTGCTTGGCCCCTGCTATCCATAAAATCCAGATAGATCTGGACACAACCTGCTTGATCTTGGTTCCCTGGGGAAGTTCTGCCTCAGGACAGCTCACAGCATTGATTTTCAGCACAGATAGTTAAGATGGTCCAGGTTTTAAAAAACTGAAAACAGAAGTTTTCCAGGCTGAGCCCTCAGCTGTTTCATTGAAGAGAAACCATCTATACCTCTTTCCAAGAAGTCAAAGCAGTGGGCAACAACATCATTCCTGGTTTTACAAAGAATTAACTCAAGACAAGTGAGGATGGGCACACCTCAAACTTGAAGCAGTTCTCTTGCACAGTGAAATGCTTTCCTCCTCCAAGTTTCCCTCAGAGCCTGACAAAGACACACAGTTTAGTTCTGCCTCGACAATTTGACACTGAGTCAGCTGAGGATTTGTAAAACGCAGTCATTTGTTGCTGTGGAGACAAAGCTATTTCTTCCCATCCTCTATCTTACAGCAAACACCATTTCCCAAAAGCAACCCAGTATGGGAAGCAGGAGGTGTCAGAGATCACATTATTCATTCCCCATTGCTGCTAATTCCAAAGGACGTTCCAAAGTCCTGATGAAGCCTTGCACCCTTCCCTTGCTGTTACACAGACATCAAAGCATACACAAAAATGATCTCAGGTAGTTCTGTTTGCTCTGATTAAGAAAATTGATGTTCTTCATTAATTAATCTGGTTGCCTGAGTAGTTTGTATCTGAACTTTGGTGCCCAGACAAGAGGATACCTACAAAGATGCTGCTGCTGCTACTGACTTCCCACCTTTTAGGGCCCAATAATAAAACCACATAGGTTTTATTATTGGTTCCAATGATTCCCTCTTGGCAGTGTNTCATCTTTTAGCCTGTGCACCAATGATAAAACCACATAGGCCCAATGATTCCCTCTTGGCAGTGTTAGGGCAGCAGCTGGACTCCATCTCAAAGGTCTTTCCCAACCTAAATGATTTTATGATCTCAAGAGCATCAGCTGCCCTGAGGATTGACCACTGGACAGCCTTTAGGGGCAAGTTAGCTCTGCTTTCACTCCAGGTAAGCATCACCTAGGGTAGTTAGTCTTCAGAGCCTAAAGAATACTCAGGGATTTTAATTATCATCCCAAAGGCAGAAAATATTTATCATTCATGACAAAAGTTAAACCCCATTTATGCTGATTGAAAGCCAGTGAAGGCAAATGGAGCTTTGTCAAAATCCAGCCTGAAATAGTTCCTGAAATAGTACAACAAAACCATCTTGGCCTAGAAAACCAAGGCTCCCACCTGCAGAAATATTCTTTAATGATTCTGGCACACTGAATTCAGCCAGGGTGCTTAGTCCCTGAAAAAATGAAGAATTGCTTCAACTTATCACTATGTCCCTGGATGGTAGACATACCATCTTCCTGCTCAGATGGACTGACACTCTAAGAGTCTGGCTCTAACCATTCCAAAGCAAAATTCCAACATTATCCTGAGCTGTGAGCTGTTCTGACAACACACCCAGAGATCACAAATCCTGCTGCTCATCCTCAGAGCCACCAACCAGCACGTTCCTCCTTCCACTAAAGGCAGGCAAAGGTTTTGTGTTTTCTTACCAGCTGTGGCTCAGAATCAGTGTGGACCATCCAGGTGCTGTAGGAATTGCTCATGGAGAAGCTTTCAGCCACCCAGACTTTGTCAGGATCCAAGGAACTGGACAGTATTTATAAAAACATATCCCTCACAGGGTCTCTTCCACTTCCCCCCTGCTAAATGCAGGTTTAGGCCTGGACTAATTCTCTCAGGGGACATTTTTCTTCAAAAAAAAAAAAAACATAAAATGCTCCATTTTCCCTATAAAAATCACTACTTTTTTTTTTTTTTTTTTTTTTTAAATTCTAGAAACATCAAGTGACACTTCTGTTTAGGCTTTCCAAAAGAGAAAAGTAACAGTTTCTTGAAGTGCTTTTATTCTAGCCCAAATTTCCATCCAGATCCATCAACTTGAGAGTCCTGGATGAAACACCAGGGCTGTCATCCAAGAGTTTTGCTTGGTTCATATTTAAGAGCAGACCAACACTCCCACAAGAACCCACAGCCTCCCCTCCAGTAGCACTGGCTGAGACTTTACAGGCATTTCTCCGAAATGCAAATTCTCCCCCACACCACATTCCCTGGAGCAAATGATGAGAAAAGGCTGCAGCTGAGAGATAATAGCATGATGACATTTTTCTTGAGGAAAGGCAATTTTTCAAGTAACTGTTGCTATCCCACTTCCACAAATGGTTCTGAGCTTGTTGACTCTCAGTGCAGGACAAAAATGGGTATCTTTAAACATTCACATTTGCCATGGGAAGAGGGTAGATTTTACTTTTTTTATCAATGAACCTCTGCAGTAGGTTCTTCTGCAGTGTGATTCTTACCCCTGCTCAGGGACAGACTGCATTCTCTTACAAGCTGGAGGCACCAGCAGGCCCATCCTATGGACAAGCACAGAGTTTATCAACCCAATGCCTGTTCTCATTGATATAGTTATTAAAAAAGACATTCATTTGCCTCAGATGAGGTAATTCTCCTCGGATGAAGGAAACAATAGAAGTGATCCATGCCTAGGAGTCCAGAGCATCTCTTTTATTTGAGCTGTGCCATCTCACCTGCTTTGCAAGAGGACTGTGCCTTTCTGTGACAAAACTTCTTTGAGATTCGAAAGTATGAAAATAAAATAGTTCCAAAGTTCTGCTTACACAGACTGTTCTGAAATGCTCCACCAGAAATTCAGGTAGTAAAGGAAAGTACCAAGAGGTATCAGACCTCAGCAGTGGAAGGATGAAACAGGAAGGAAAAGTGTTTCTTTTCAATGCCCACATTTAATGAGAGAGCAGAAACAGAAGATAAGATTTCTGCTCTGTGACAGGGTATTTTTCAACGCTGTCACAGCTGTTCTACAGTTAACCACAATTTCCCTGGTGTCACAACACGACAAAGAAATGACACTCACACACTGAGATGTCCAAGGCAAAAAGGGGACAGTTTATTTACAGATGTCAACGTGTCTAGGATTCTAACAGTGACCATGGATTGGAGGAAGAAAATTGTCCTCTCCAACCACACTGGTCAACCCAACAGCCCATCAGCAGTCTCCTCCTTAAGAGAAGAATGTAAACATGAAAGGACAGTTACAATAACAAGTTGTTTATGTGAAAATCGTGAGAGACTCCCTTGCAAAAGGCAAACACAGAAGGCTGAAAGAACTTTAGAAAAACTTTTTAAAGAGACAGAGGAGATCAGAAAAAACCCAAACAACAAAATGGAATCTCTAAAGGAGGACCAGAGCAAGCACAGTGATGACAGGGCAGTGTCACACTGCAGTCAGATCACACACCTGGATGCAAAGGACACTTGTCCAGGTGCAACACAGCACTCCAAAGTTTCAAGAGAAGTCTGGATGGAAAGCCACAAGGTTAAGTCTGTCACAGGATCTGTGTTTGACTGCCTGATAGCATCAGTAGAAAAGAGAAGAAATGGAAAGCAGAAGTAACTCTCAAAGAGCAACATCTGCATGTGCAGCAATAGAGTCTTGTAAATATTTGTGCTGGCAGCAGCAGTGAGAAGAACAAACTCACAAGAAATGACTGTTAGTGATGCGTTGGGAAGGCTGACCTGAAACAGAGACTGAACAGAGCTAAGATAATGAAGCAGGTATTTATTGAAATATCTTTAGGATACACCTTGGGCAGGACAAGAGCCTGGTCAGGGCTACACCCAAGGTAGACCCAAAATGGTCACAAAATGGACAAGCGGTCACGAGGTCTCACACTTTGATCAGTTTTGGTCCATTTGCATATTGGGGTTTAATTGTTCAGTTACAGCTTCAGGTTGTCAGGTCCCATCCTTCTTGTTCCTCCCTCCAGCCACCCTTGTTTGTGCTTTTGGGCTGAAAGTTGTCCTTGGTGTGCAGCAGGAGCAGGATTTGTTTTGTGTCCCTGCTGTGTGCAGAGCTGAGTGACCCTGAATGTGAGGCTGAGAGCTGCACCCCTGGCCAGCACAGAACCTAAAAATATGAAAGCTCAAACTCAAGGCATCATTAGCACCTCTCTCCAGGCAGGAAGAGGCAACACTTCTGAAATAGAAAATAAAACTGCAAAATAGAAAGGTAGAGGAGGAGAAGGATCAGGCCACAAGGGGACAACAGGATGAAGGGCACCAGTTTTGGCTGGCAGCTCTAGAATAATAACTCATGACTTAACTTGATCTCAGCCTCACTACTCCTCTCTCCAAGATAAACACAGGGCGGAAGGTGATTTGGTGATTTCAGAGGTGGCTGTTGTAGCCAGTGCACCAGAAAATTGATCCTGAGGTAGGTGAAGCACATTGATCACACATTGATAAGGGCTTAGCCTTATGTCTCATAAGAGCTTCAGGGCCAATTGAATCTCAGCTCTTTCATTCCTGAGATGCTTCTCTCAATGTTTCATTGACTCCAGTGGATGTGTCCCTCACATCAGAACAAAAAGGAACAATCAGGCTCACCTAGCTTCTCTCAAGAGATCTTTTTTTTCCCCTGCCATCCATTTGTTCTCCAATACACGTTTTGTCAACTTGCATTTCCTACTTTAGACCAGAAATATTTACATCTATTCCTCCCAAAAGCCATTTTGAACATGTGTTTACCCAACAGTCAGAGCAAAAGAATGGCAATTATCATATTAGCAGGATGAGGGACACTCCAGTCTTGAACAATTGCACAGAAAATGATCTGGCATATGAGAGCAAGACCAAGAGAAAAATCACTGATCACACAAAAATCTGAGCTGGTGGCAGCATGCAATCCACATAAACATACATTCATATACATATAAAGGATGAAGATTTATTTCCCAGCTCAATTCCTTAATTCACCCCTATAAACTCCAGGAGGGAGTGTTTTTATAGCAGAAGTGGGAAGCAGAATTCATCACACAAGCATCTGAGTCAACTATTTTTTTACACAAGTGTGGGGGGCAGACTAATACCCAAGTATAGGGTCAAGACATCAGGAAATCACTAATAAAAGGTCAGATTATTACTATTATTACTGATTATTATAGATTACTCCTCTGGAGTGAGTCAGCACCCTGCTATGTCCTTCCAGAGAGACTTTATTATCACCAGCTTTCTTACTTTTAACTTGACAACTGCTTGTTTAGGTGGGAATGCCAGGCAACAAACTGAAGAGCAAAGATGATAGAATAGAAGCCTTTTTCCTCCTATTGCAAATATGCAGTGTAGGGAGACTGGAAAAGACAAACAACACCCCAGCTGCCCAGATTTCAGTAGCCTGGTGAGATGACCAAGCCAAGTCCTCCCCCTGCCCTCTTCAATATCATTGCAAGAATTATTTGTGGGGCAAGAAGCAGATCTGTGCAAGCCACGCCCATCAGTCACATTCAGGGCTCTTGCACAAATTTAAGAGGCAACAGATCTTCTGCTGGCAAAGTCACACGATCCTCTGAAGAGTGTGTGAGGCTCCACATCACCCTCCACCCACTGTGTGTGATCATTTGGTTAAAACCTAAGCAGCTTTCCTTCACAACTATACTTTCCAGCCCTTGCAGATTGGAGATTTCAGCTTGGAATTAAACTTTGCATCTTGCATGGAGCTTTCTTGTCTCCCTCTGCTGCTCCATCCAGCTCGGTGAGAGCCAGAGACCCTGTAATTTGTGAGCAGCTTGTTGGTGGGAAGAACACACCCATTTTCACTATGATTCCAGTAATCCATGTGACAAGAATCCGCTTTGAGGGTGAAGAACTCCCAGAAACTACCTTCAAACCAGGCAGTGGAGTCAAAGATGGAACACAAGTGAAGGACTGACTGAAGTACCCCAGCTTGGCTTGCAAAACCCCAGCTGGGAATGGCAGATCCAAGCAGCTCTCCCTGCACTGGAGACCTACACTCTTGTCTCAGTCATCTCTCAGGCAGAGCACTCAGCTTCCTGCAGGTCAGTTCCCTGGTGGGAAGGGGAGATAAAGTGGATTTGCAGGCAGATATTCACTAATGACCACTGTGTGTCTTTAAATCCGTGCACAGGATCAGACAGTAAAGGGTAGTTGGGATGAGAAATTTCATTTACCTCATCTAGCAAGTGCTTTAGAAAGAATATCACTTTTAGGATACACCCACATCCTTCTGTGGATCTTCTGAGCTCAAAGAGCAAACTGTTGTTATGCTTTTCCTAAAAGGAAACTATATCAGGGTCCACATGTAAGATCCATTGCTTAGTGCTCTACAACACACTGAGGCAACAAAATCCCCAGGTCAGTCACAGATTCCTGAGACATCTCCAGCCCTTTCTTAGGAACCTCACACAACCAAATGCCCACTCTCTCCATAAGTCATAAATATATGGAGAATTACCAGAACACTGGGAGATGATGCAGGGTCTGAAGGGAAAGCTGACAGGACCAGAGAACATCCACCACACCCAAAGAGAGAAGGATGTCATGCAAATAGGGGAAATCTGGCTTCTCTTGTGGGTGAAACCACAAAAATCTATGTGAAGCTTTTCCTTCCTTCCTCTTCCTCTCATCCTGCCCACACACATCCAAGCACTATGCAATCCAAGCACGACAGCAACAAACAGAAAACAACTGAGCATTACCAGGGGTCATCTCAGGAAGAAATCCCTGCAAAACATCAGACATTAAGATCCTCTGCCTTTGGATCTCGGGGCTCATGCTCCATGCCATGAAGGAGAAAGGGCAGCAGGTTGGAAGAGCAACTCCTCTTTTTCCCTGGAGTCCTTAGACTGATAAAGCATGTGCAAGACTGTTGGCTTGATTTCTCCCCAGCATTTATAGGTAGAGCTTGTGTCACCTTTGCTAATGTTTCCCTGCTCACAGTACAAAGCACCTGCAGAGGAAAGGAGGCACCAGAATATTGGGATTAAACACCTCCCAAGAAACCAAGACATCCCCTCCAAGCTGTCCACACAAAGTCACTGACCAGCACAGTGCTCTCAGTTTACACATAAACACACTCCTGGCCCTCAGGCAGGACAGCTGGCCAGACATTTCAGCCAGACACAGACCTAGTTTCCACAAATGTAACTAACCCCCGTGGACCAGGTACCTTTCTGGCCTCAAAAATATCCTGAAGCAATTCACTGCACTTGGATGGGGTGTTGTGAATACCCCACTTCCTTTGGTCACCTGCAGCTGAACCATTTCACTGTGGTGGTGCCTCTGCACTTGTGTTTCACCCACGATTGCTTGTAGCACATCTCAGCTCTCCGTGGATAAAGGCACCTCTCCTCAAAACTGCCCCTTTTCTAAACAAAGCAGCTTTGTGAGGTTACCTTGCACACAGAATCTCACCACCCTAGCTGTCCATCTCTGCATTTCCTACCCTCCTGCACTACAGTTTCCCAGGCTGGAACTGCCACCAGCATTACAGATGTTTGGGTTTCTATTTCACTTAAGATTAACATTTTTTTTATTTACATTAAGTATGGATTTATATTTCACTTTGCTCCAAATTCTCCCTGTTTGCCTCTTCTGCTCCCACTTTGAGCAGGTTTTCAGCAGGACATAGGACTCCAGTTGCCTTCCAGAGAGGAAAGAACCAACTGCAATGTTGATTTCTACGTGCCTAAACCAAGGTCTTACTCCCCACACACGTTGCTTTGCAGTGATTGGTAATAAACTTCATTTGCCATATTCTCATCCAGTCACATGGATTTTGTGACATCCTCTGGCACCCTCTCTGTTAATGGGCAGACGGATGCAACTGCCTTTGTTTTGCAAATATTTGCAGGGTTTTGTGTTTTGTTACTCATTTCCAAGGAAAGTGTTGTGCTAGGAAAACCCCACATATTCGTTAATAGATAGCAGTGGTGACAAATACTTTAAATAGTCTAAACCCTCACAAACTCCTAATTTCCTAATTTCACTATTACCAAATTCCTTCTCATTCCTATTTTCACATAGCCTAAAGAGAAGCCAACATTATCAATAGTTAATGAATAAACATCATTACAATCCAAACCACAGATCAGAGCTAAGTGTGAAAGATTTCCATCTTCCTCTGAACTGCAAGGATGTGCATGGGAAAAGCTTGTCACTCTTCCCTGGGGTGTCTGCTCCTCTAGCCAGATTCCCAGGATCTTAAGCATCACCCTCTGAAGGCTACTCAATGTCAAAAAATTAGCCATGAGAACTGCAAAGTTTAGTACCCACGCTCAGGACTCTGCCAGCACCCAAAAAACCACGACAGGAAAATCTGGCCCAAGGTGCAGGCCACCAGCTTCCAACTGCTCCTGGTAAGAGAACTCATCTTCCCTTTGCAGGGGTCTGACAGCAGGTACAGCTTCTTGAGCCCCAGCTGGAAGGAGTCTCCCATGCCTGAGAATGGAAATAGCAGGGATAGCACACTCTTTGCAATATCCCCAAGGAGAAACAAGGCCTAACCCTGCCCCAGCTAGAACCTCCTGGCCTTCCAGCATCCTGCATCTCTCCAGTCATTCCCCTGTCAGTGTCCATGAGCTTGTGCTATTAAGGAAGACAAGGAGCAGCATTTTAGGCACTGAGCTCACCCTCCTGCCTGTCCTGTGGTGCCAGTTGTGAGCATCCTTTATCAGCACCTGTGCCTCTGGGGATCCCTGTTCATACAAAACCAGATGTGACACCTGGGTCACTTGTGAAGCTTCCTGCTCACAGCTAAGCCACCTGGAGAGGTACTGACTGCAGCCATCATCTCTGCTGACAGGCTCCCTCATGTGCTCCCAGCAGCTGAATTGTAGTGGCGTGGCCATCCTGTGGGGTGGGGGACAGCACCACCAGTGTGTCAGACAAAACAATTCCTCTCTGGGCCTGAAACTCAAGGACACCCTTCTGCCTCAGGCCCTGAAAAGTATAAAGAAAAAGTGGGTTGGAAGGGAGCAACCAAGGGGTAAATTACTTCATTACCTGAAGCTGTAACTGGAGCATTAACCCCTGGTAAGTAAATGGACCAAACTTATAACTGTCTAAAAATCTCCTGACCATTGTCCATCTTGGGTGTAGCCCCCTCTGTGAGGCTGCTGACTGCCCAAGGTGCACCTATTGAAGGCCTTTATTAAACACCCACTTCTACTCTCTTAATCTTGTCTAGGCTCTGTTCTAGGTGGCCACGCCAAGGCATCATCATCACCAGCAGGCAGGGATCACACAACCCTCACAATCCTGTTGGGGTCTGCTTTTTCATGTGCCAATGCCAACACTATCCTCCCAAGGTCTCTGCAAACTGTTTGGACTGCAAATGAAAAGTGGAATCAGAAAGACCCGAGGGGGATTCTCACCCACACAGAAAATATTTCTGCTCTCAGATGCCATGAGAAGAAATCCAAGCAGATAACAACAGCAAGGTGGAGGACTCTGATGTGTTGGAGTCCAGGCATTTATTTCCCCATCATCAGTAAGTGCAAGGTAGCAAGCTTGGCAAAGTTCATGCATGTGTGTTTAGGATGGGGAGCAACTGGCAAGTCCACAGGCTCAGTAAGCAGCACAGCACTGTTGCAGTAGAGTTTATCTGCAGGGCATTGGCAAACTAAAACAACAACAAGACAACTTTCTTAAGGAATTGCACAGGGGATGCACATGCAATACCCGAGTTGTTAAAAAAACAAGCATTTCCTTTCCAGCTGAGTCAGTTAGGAATTAGTCAGGAAATCCTACAGAGACAGCACCACAATCATCACAGTTATTTTTGGTATCAGCAAGAAATCAAGAGGACTGTAACTGTACAGAAGAAGATTAATGTGTTGCAGAAGGAAGTTAAACCATAAATATTTACACAAAGGCAATAGATCTGAAGGGAGCTTCCTACTTTAAAAGTCATTTGGCTCATTGGCTGATTTTGATTTAAAGGTGATGTGTGCTGGTTTTCACAAAGCCATCAATGCTTCCCTTGTACTTAATAAGATATTTCAAGACACTGCTTCTGGCTCAGCTCTGCCCAACTGCAGCTCCAGATGGCCTTGGGGAACAGCAGCATAACCAAGAACAACCACAGTGGCAGCCCCAGAATTTCTGCTGGAAATACTCGTTCTTGCCACACAGAACATTGAAATCCAACTGCTCCGAGGGTCAAAGGTCCCAATATCCTGAGCCACACCACCACTGCTCTGTGACTGCCCCAGTCACAGAGGGGAAGTGCTGCCCACACAGAGCATGTGTTTGGGACAGGAAGGTTGCCTCTGAGTGACCTGCAAAACCCAGAGTTACCAACAGAAAAACCTGAGCAACGGGAAAACTGAGGAGTGCTGGCAACCCTGTGAGCAGAGCCAGAAGGATCCCAGCAGCTCCAGGATTGTTCTCTGCTCAGCAGATTTCAGGAGGCAGCCACAGCTGTGCTGTAGGGGATGGAGGATCTGCTCCAGAGCCACCCAGGCTGGACCTGAGCCCAGCTTGAGGGAAAGAAGAGGGATAAAAGCAGTCTCCTGTTTTATCAAGCACCAGTCTGCCCTTCTGCCAGGGGCACAACAGGGCCCTGCAAAGGGCAAGAGCAGCCCCATGGCATTTACAGATAAATACATATGGGCAAGTAAAGATATATCTCTATAGACAGAATATTTAACTTACAAACATAGAATTAAAAATAGAGATAAATTGAAATAGCAGGTGGAGCTATTCCCCAGCTGGAGGCAGAGCTGCCAGGTCTCACACCCCTCAAAGGGTGCATAAGAAATTAGTGCATCTGTCAGGAGCAACTTTCAGGAAGCAAGTTTTTCCCTCAAAATATTCCACAGCCTGAGAAAACAGAGTTAAGCTTTCCCTACACTGACAGGCACTTCAGGACCTCACCAACCTAAACTGATAAATGGCAGGAATCAACTGAAACGTCACCTCTTACTTGGGCAAGAAGCCAAATCTGCACTCAGAGAGAGGCCAGATCCTCTTCCCATTGTGCAGCGGCCGGAATTCCGGATTGATGCTTCCAGCACCAGTTGGAATGTCAGTCTGTGTCTCTCCCCCACTGCAAACCCAGGCCAGCAGCAGCCCAGGCACATCTTCCTCCCAGCAGCAGCAGACACCTTCTTCCAGGAGCAGATGGACAGGACACAGAGGCAGACTCCAGAAGCTTTGAACCACACTGGAAGAGGTGCCAGCAAAGCCACAAATGGGACCACAAAGAGCTGAACAAGCTGGCCCTGTCAGTAGTTACTCCTCTGCAGCCAGAGCATGAGAGATTAAACCTGTCAAAACTGCCCATGGTTCTTGTGTGAGGGAAACAAACACCAGTGCACACCCTGGAATGAATAATTCAAAATAAGCACATGGATTCTCCACATCAGCGCTGGTGACAAGGGTTGTCAATTTAGGCACAAAAATGACACAAAACTGCAAAGCAGCAGTTGCATTGATTTGCGTGGAATGGCAGGGGTAGAACCTAGAGATGTTTCTCAATCACTTCTTTTCTCCAAATTCACCCTCACACAGCTGTTTGTGGGAAGGCAAACTTTACTGTCCCTGTCTCCTAGGACACTGAGGGTATCAGATTTGTCTTGGATTTCCTGAGCTCCCAAGCAGCTCCCACAAAACAGTGAAGGAATTGCTCTTCTCCCAGGAGCAGGCACAAAGAGGCACCTGAGCTCAGGGCTACAGCTCTCAGCACAAGATTGAGGTTAAAATTGCTCCCAGTGCCAGGCCAAGCTAAGATGGCTGGGAGCAGTTATGGTGGCATCCCTAAAAAGTCTTGCAGTTAGTCAGGCTCATCTATCCAAACCCTCAGTATTGCTGGCCCAAAATACCTCCAGAATCAGAATTCCTCAGCTAGAGCTGGCAGTTATTTCCAGATAGATACCCGTGTATGTGAGCAAGTGCTGACAGTCTAAGTAGCCTTTCTTTTTGCCAGAAAAGAAAATACAGAAAGGCTTACAGTAAATAAAGATGACAGTTTAATTATCTGCTGATAAAGTCTCAGTGTGTTTCTTGGTTTAATATTAAAATCACACCCAGCTCAATCTCTTTATCTGTAATAAGACAGACCACATCATAATATCAAGCCACAAGGAATTTATTAGAGGTGCTCTTTGAGCAGAGACTTAGTTTCATATCATGCTGCATTGCAAATTTATCTGTAATTTGTCACAGTTTGACTGGAAGTTATGAAAAAAGAGCCTCTGCTTTGCTAAGTGAAACCCTGAACAATTCATATTCTGTTGCTAAAGAAAGCTTGACCTGTTTAGACTTTACTGTAGAAAAAACAACCTTTTCTGACCCAAAGACATCCCTGCACTCGATTTTCAGGAAATTTTAACAACAAACTCTTACTAGAAAGTCAGTCTTGGTAAACCAGCTACCTGGATGATTTCACTGTCTGGATCAGGAAAACACAAGGTCCAACACCTACTTTGATGAACACTGAAACAAAAACAAACACAGGTGCTGCTCACCATTTCAGACTCACACCTTGGAGTCTGAATTTCACAGGAATTTAAACAAACAGACCACTTCTAAAAGGGGCTATCCCAGCACCTGTTGGCTCAAAACTGTATCAAAAAGGAGAGTCTTCGTGGTGTTCCAATAAAAAGAAAAACAGCCTTAGTCAAAATGAAATCCTAAACTCTCCAGTGGTTCTTTTAAAAACAGTGGCCTTAGGAGCAGACTTGGTATTTGGCAGTTGCTACACACACAGAGCTGCTTTTAAAAATACAAGAGCTGCTCCGGATTTTACTCGCATCCAGGGGGTTTAGAAAAACTCCAATGAATTAAGCAAAGTTACACCTCAGAAAGGAGGCTGCAAGCAGGAAAAGAAAGAAGCCCACAAGGAGACTTCTCCAAATGAGCATTTCTGTTTAAAATCCATTTTTGAGTGACCCATCCAGCACTGAGTCACTGATAGGTGCCTGTACAGCTCCAGACAAAATACACCTCCAGTTGCTAAATCACAAACCCAGCTGCCTTCCTTCCAGGCCTGCTCAGATCAGCATTTTCCAGCCCCTCCAACAACACAAAGAGAAGCCAGGGCTGGGCAGCCACTGCTTCACACTTCTGTTATAATCAAGGGCACAGATAAGGTGTTCCCAGACTACTCCAGCAGCTTCCCCTTTGTTGTGCCTGCCCCTGCAGGAAGCAAACCAGGGAAATGAGCCATGGAGAGCTGCCCAGAGCTCCCAGCCCAAACTACTGTCAGCAAATGTGGGAGAGAAACGTGGGACAGCAGTCCTGCTTCAGCAGGACCCCCTAGCTCTGACCTGAGCTCTGGGCTGTTTCCAGAGGGCAGCCACATGGGGCTGGAAAAGGCACCCATGGGAAATAAACTCAGCAGAAAGCAGCAATATGAGAGTGAATTGCTGCCAGGGAGTTTGGAGCAATTCTCAGAACAAACAGAAAACACATGGAAGGATGATGATGATGATAAAAAAAAAAAAAAAAAAAAAAACACCAAACCAAAAAAACCCAAAAACACGAACAAAAAAAGCCAACAAAAACCCAAACAAACAAACAAAAAAAAAGTCACTGCCTGACAGGAAAATTCTGCTAGACATCAGCTTTGGAACAAGTACTTTGGGTTGCAAGATGAATGTCCACAGGGATGAGTGAACAGTGCCCTGACCCCACAGGGCTAGAGATGCTGGCCTGGACTGGCAGAGCAGTGGATGTCTGCTCTGTGACCATGGCAGGGACACAGGCTTTGGAGTGTGGCTGAAACAACATCAGTTCACAGTGGTTGTGACTTCACACCACTCCAGCTGCACATGGATGCCTCCTCCAGGCTTATTTCCAACGTGGTCTGGTGTAAAAAACACCCAGAACCTTGGACATCTCCAGCATCATTCCTTACAACTGCACCATGCAGGGGACTGGGGCTGGTCACAATTCACCTGCTGGATCCTCACACTCAATTTGCCTTTTTCACCAGAACATAATACTGATGGTTTGTAGTCATCCTGTGATCAGCCACTACACTGGCATCTTTTCTCCTTCTCAGTATTTTCTAACTGATCAGGCTCCTGCTAAAGAGCAGTTTTTCATTATTAGTCACTGCTGAGTTTCACCTTTTTCTTCTACTCTGGTCTCAGCATTCCTGGTATGATGTTCTAGCTCTTTTCCATGCTGAAGCTGTTCCCTGACTCCTACCCAAGGCATATTTTAACCAGCACCAGAGGAATTAAGGAAAACAGTAGATAAGTTTGAGCCCTGAGGAGCACCCTCACCTCCAGCCATGCCAAGAGCCCATTTTGCTGTAGCTGGTGGTCTCCCAATAGAGCAGCTCCTACAGAACCTCTAGCAATCCCTGTCTTTTCTAACTAGAAGTTGCTTTCCCTTATGGAATGCTGCCCAGCTGGTGAAGGGGCAGAGTGAGCTGTGCTAGCGAAGCTTGAGCTGGGAGCTGCATCTACTGAAGCTGGTCAGGCACAAATGCCCTGGATGCTCATTCTCATTTAGGGAATTGTCTGGTTCCTGTCAGCTTTAATTGACTCCTAATGGGTTGAAACCAACTCACAGCAGACTTGGAGTCAGTCACTGCCTGACAGGAAAATTTCTGAGAGTTTGCAAATCATCAGAGGCACAAGCGTGTCCATGCATCAGCAGGGAGAGGCATGACCTGCCTGTGCTGCCTTCAGTTGTAGCTTTCATACTTTCCAGACTCTGTTCTGCATTAGTGTGTGACTCTGCACATGGAGTGTTACCAGCTTCTCCTCACAGCTCAGGCAGACAAAACAATCCTTTTCCAGCCCCAGAACCAAGGACACTGTAGTCATGGTTCGTGCCTGTGATGTTTTGATTTCTCTAAAACACTTTCCCAGACACTGTTCCATCAACAAGGCATATGTTTTTCTAACAGCATCTTGTTTTTGGCATTCCTTTCCCAAAGGAGGGGCTTTGTTTGATGTCCCTCTAACTTGACCAATGTGGTCCAAGAAGTTTGTCTTTCTTCCACCCCTTGGGTGGGTTCTTTGTAAAATAGTATAAAGAGAAGTCTTGGGCAATAAAGACAGATTGAAGTCATTTTCAGCCTTCTGAATCACGAGTCCGTGTCCTTCTTTCGTGTCCTATTGCGACAGGACACCACTGGAGTTTCAGGCCCCAAACGTGCAAACAGCAGTGAGGTGAGGAGAGCAGTCTGGGAGGATGGGACTGCATCACCTGAAGCTGTAACTGGACAATTAACCCCAAATGTAAATGGACCAAAACTTACAAAAGTGTGAAAACTCGTGAGCCCTGCTCCACCTTGGGTGTAGCCTCAGCCGGGCTCTTGCACTGCCCAAGGTGCATCCTTTGAAGGCCTTTAAATGAATCCCTCCTTTATTCCTTTAACTCTGCCTGGCCTCTGTTCCAGGCAGCCTCTCAAGGCACCAGCAGCACCCAGGTGCCATTCCCACATGGTCCAAGACAGCCAAACACACATTTCCTTCTGCTCAGCAAATCCACTTCACCTAAAGGCATCCAAAGCCAACTGCACACCCAAATCCTGAGGATTCCTCTGCAGGCTCTACCCCAGTTTGATGGATGAAGATTTTATTCACAGCTTTAATTAAATCCAAGCATCTTTCTTCCTTGCTTACCTACGCATGGATCCCTGTTTCAACCCACAGAAGGCACAATGCTTCATCCCATCAGCTGGTCAACTCACTGAGAGGACCACTCTTTTATTCTCACAGTGAGGACATGCCCTGAGAAGGAATTCTCTGCCTTGGCAGATGGGAAAGACGTGACATGGAGCCAAGGAAACATCTGAATACGCATTCCAAATACCCAGGACTCAGGTCTCATCAACCTTCAAAATAATGTAGGCATACAGCTGCTGTTCCTGTAGCTGAAGGCACAGCTTCAAAGAGACTTCTTTGGATCAGCTGCAGAACTTAGGCTGCACTTTCTTCAGAGCTTTTGGAAAATATTGCCAGATGCTCCCAAAGTTGCATTTTTATCGAGATTGGTTTTCTCTTCCCAGCTTCCCATCTGGTTTCAAAGCTGCACAAAACACAGATGGAGCTCACATGTGTTTAGGCCAAATCCCACTGGGCAGGTTGATTTGGGCTATGCTCAGACCTCTGACCATCCCTGAGGGATTTTGCATCTGTTGATGGAGAAGTGACCCATGTGCCTTAGCCAAGCTCCCTTCCTTGTACATGGCCATGGTGAGGCACAGCAGCTCCTACCCACAGCTGCCTGGAGGGATGGGAATGGCCACAGCACACAAAGGCCACTTGGGCTTGGAACCTAGCAGTGTTTCAGGGCTCTGGGCTACTGCTGCAGTCAAAAATCAATGAATTCCCATGGGCAAAACCCTCCTAGGGCTAGGAGAGGTGCAGCTGGGGAACTTACTTGTCTCCAGCCCTCAGAACACCAAAATGACAGGCCTCTCATTTTGACTATGGACAGCCTGCCCAGCAGCCAGCACTAAAATTCACTTTTAAAAAACCACACTGTCTGGGCAGAACCAGGGCTCCCTGCCATTGCCTGTCCTGCAGCACTGGGACATTTTTCTCTGATGGCCAACCCTCTCTCCACCCTGAGAAAACTTCTTCCTTTGTCACAGACGTAGTCAGGTCTGACATGTGTCCATATAGGATTTTTGAAAGGGGAAGCAGATGTGTGAGGGGGGAATGTTTTCTTCTCTGCAGTGCAGTGTCACTGGAGCCTCACTGAGCTCCCCAGCCTCTTGAGATGGCAGTGGCAAGGGCACAGGTTTCAGTGGTGTCTGCAGAACCACCAGCCCACACAGGGGCCATCAGCTGCCACAGCTGTTATGCTATTAACAGCACCCCAAAGTCACCTGAGACTGGGACTTCTGACCTCAAATACCACCCCTCCCCAAAAATATCTACAGCATCAGAACCTCTTCGTGCTATCTGTTCTGCACTGGTGCCTTCTTGATACCTCATCAGATATCACTGCTGGGTTACACACAGAGAAGATGAAATAAAATGAGAAAAGGATGCAGGAACCAAACAAATGATGTGTCTGCCTGACATTGCAGCTGGAGGCCAGGAAAACCCATAAATTCAGGCCAGGCTGGTGAACAGCCTCAAATGCTGCCACAGCTCTTAACTTCTAGGATCTTTATCTGTCAGTGACAGGCAAGAAAAACCGGTGGGATGGCAAAAAGTCACAGAAGATGCACCTCCTCACCACCTGCATGGCTGAGGGGAAGGGTTCTGGACAGGATCCCCGGAGTCCACGTGGCACCGGCAACAGCAGGGGCTGTTAATTGGTGACAGGATTGCCACAGGAAATCTCAATGCATCCTTCAGCATCGAGCACAGGGTGCAAAGTCTGTAAGTGAAGTCCTTCCTCCCTGCGCCTGCCAAAACAAAGCCTCTTGTAACTGAGTAAGAGATAAAGGTCACAGCAAAACCAGCGAGTTTCACAAAAAACAGATAATTCTAAAAGAAAAAGAGGAAAGAGTTCTGTTCATTTCAGTGAATCTGAGTCAACTTTTCATCTATGTTTTTTGTGAAACTCCTCTGACTTTCGGTGACCTTTCTCAGACAGCTGCAGAGCGCTGCCAGCCTCTGATATTGGAAGTCAAATGCATTATTGCACAACAAAAGGAAATGGGTTAGGCCCTGGGAGATGGAGCTGAACGTTGCTCAGGCCAGAGGTCTCGACCCCCAAATCCATAGGGGTGCAAACTCTATGCACTCCCAAATCTAATTTGCCAATAGGAGCATAGGGCACCTATCTACAAGGCAAAAAGGCAAACAAAAACATTTCTGTTTCTAAGGGTGTGATAAGTGTTTGACCTAATCAAAATATAAGAAAACATTGCAGGAAAGCCTTGGCAAACTGAGGAATCCAGCCTCTAGATACACTATTTGGCTAATTTGCTTCATATGGCTTTCCCTGCCGAGGCAGCAGAAGACAATGAACTCAATGGCAGGAGGAAAATACCACAGAGAAACATCACTTCCTTTCTGGAAGAGCCAAAGACACCCCTCAGTTCAAGAGGATGCTCCCAGTAGTCCTTGGCTGGTTTCTCCTCTGTCAGGGTGGGATCAGAAGCCAGGTCTCAATGCTAACATTACCTCTTCTCCAAGCAACAGTTCCATGGGAAAGCTCTCGGGATCTTTACAAAGTAAAACATTCACCTTTCTAAAAAAAGGCTTCAATTGTATTCCTGTTTTCATAAGAAATCTCTTCTCAGATTGAGTCTCGATTCTGGGTGACTTCAACCACCAGTTTCCATTTCTCACCTCCGGCTGCACAAATCTTTTCTCTTTGTGCCTCTCACTGACCAGTTTTTGTTTCCTTGCGTGCTGTTTTGGAGCAGAGCTGCAATCCCCTTCTCATCTAGGGCACCCTTTTTCCTATCATCCTCCCACTACCACTCAGACACCCTGCACATCTACTGCCATTGCCAAGATAACACCCTGTACCCCTGGCTACCGTTCAACAGAGAACTTCCACTGCTGATTAATGGGGTCAGGCCTTGTTGAATGCTCCTCTTGCTGCTTTAGCTGGCTTTGCTAACCTGCTGCTGGAAACCCAGAGGGATGCAGATGCAGTTAAAACAGCACAAGAGACAAACAAACTACAAGGTAAAGTGTGCTGTGAAGGCCCTGTTGTGCACCAGCTCCTGTTCTTAGGTACCTTCTTCTCTAATCAGCATCTTGCTCCGTCAGCTCATCCAGATCACATTTTCATGCCAATGTGATTATAGCACATTTTTCATAATCGCCCTGCTAAGTCAAGAGAGGCCCCTCCTGGGCCTGTGTGATTCATGCTCCTTCTCTGCAGATGCACCAAGCACAGCTCCTCGTGGTGCCTATCTCCAGTAGAGCCCAGGATAACAGGACACAGCATTTCTGAGTGAAGATACCTCAGGGTTTGCACCAACAACAGGGTGGTAGCTCCAAACTGCACCTGCTGGACCCAGGCTCTGGCACAGCTGTGCCTGACCTACAAATTTAGAGGAGCCAGGGCTCCTGGCAGGTTTACTCCCCACTGTTTGCTTTGCCATGCTTTAGCAGAAAAGGCCCAGATGTTCACTCCATGTCCCAGTGGCAGCATCCTGCCTGGCCTGTGTCACTGCTGTGCCATGGCTGGTCTGGGAGAGGCTGGGACACCAGTGCCTGCCTTTTATTCACTTAATGCACACAGAATGGCCATCAGTAGAGCAAACACCTTCAAAGCTCCCATCCTATGGCAGGTCAACACCAGGACTCTTGGATTCTGTCAAAACTCAAGATTTACAGCAACTTGGCAATGAAGAGGTGCCTGGTTGGCAGGTAGGGAATGAGGCTGGCTACCACCTGACCCTGGGGAGCTCCATCCCACACTGGAGGGTGGCTGGAGTCCCCAGCAGCTCAGTGCCAGGGCTGTACCTGGGGGGGTGTCCCTGGGGCTGCAGCAGAACCTGGAGGCCACACACCCACCCCTGCTGTGGGCACAGGGACCCCTCAGGTCAGGCTGGAAGAAGCTGAGCCTCTCAGAGTCTCCCCAGGGTATTTTCACACATCATCTGAGCAAGGCTCACACCTGCCTGTGAAAGTGCACTCGCTGGTGATTCAGAAAATCAAAAGCACAGGAGGGCCACATGAGCAATGTTACACGTAACCACAAACCACATCAGAGGCAGCCAGGCAGCTCATCTGCTGGGAGAAGCTACGGTTCTGAGCTTGCCTGAAGGATGCTCAGAGGAATCAAAGCATTTTTGGGCACTGAAAGAACTCTCTGAACAGCAAGAGTGAATCCACCAGATGGCCAAGAAATGGCTACAATAGTTGGTTCATGGGAGACTTCAGCTGGTTCTCCCTTAGAGCAAGACTTCTACAGGGTGAGGAATAAGTTTCCAAGCTTGTCAATAGAAAGGTGTCAGCAGCTGCCTTCAGGTGGGAGCCCATCCAGGCTTGCTCAGCATCACATTTCAGAAATGTCAGAGGCACTCAGTGCAGGACTCTGGGTGTTGAAGGGTTTGACTCATTTCACTTGGCATGGTTTGTGTTTTCTGACTCGTGGCTGGCTCTAACCCTGCATTTTCACAGTGCTGTAAAAGACTTGGGGTGTTTATAACAGGGCTGACTGCTACCCCAAGCTTAGGGGATAGTGAACACAGTTGGGAAGGCCTCAAAAGGTCAGCTGGTGAGTGCAAATCTCCCACCTCCAGCTCCTGATCTCATCTTAAACCTCCGGGAAGGCTTCTCCCTTGTCACCAACATCCCCAAACAGAGGTCACCTCACCCACACATGGCAGACCAAGGCTGGGCTTACAGAAAGTCACTGTGATCTTGGCTCAAGGCCTCTCCCAGTATCTCCAAGGAGAATGCCACCTCAGCAGTGATGAGGCCAGACCACAAGAGCAAGTCCCACCTGGCAACAACGTGCACCCTGCCAAGATTTGCTTGTTGGGGACCAACAGGCCAGAGGCAGCTGCAGAGCAGTGGAGGCAGCAGCCAAAATGACAAATACAGTAAAACAGGGAGGGTGTTGAGATGGGATTCCCATCCAGAGCTGGGAAATTAACCATGAACTGGAAACAAAGCAGAAGCCACAGCTGCAAACATTGAACAAGGACTGCAGCCCCAGACCCTGCTGCTGTCAAACCTGTGCCCAATCCCCATGGCACCAGCTTGATCATTCGGGAGTTACTGAAAAACCTCCTCAGCTGGGAGCCAGAAAATACAGCTCTGACCACTCACAGAATACACTGATCTGCCCTCCTTGTGCTCTTGGCTACCCCTCTTTCCTCTGTGGGCTCTCTCTGCTCCTTCACAAGCTGGAAGTGCAGCCAGACAAAGCACAGGAAGCAAAACAGAGCCTAAGGTGCTGGGCAAAGAGGTTTCTACAAGAAGAAAGCTCAAAAGGATAAAGGCAAATCAGAAAAAGGAGATGGCACCTAGCAAAAGGACTGCAGGCTTCTGAACTCCTCTGGCACTATGTGACACCTCTGCTCAGCCAGAAACAAACCACGGCTTGCTCGTCACTAATTCCAGTGGTGGAAGAGGCATCCTGCCCCAGAGCACCCACAAAAGCAAAGTATTTTTCTACCTCTGCTGCCCTGAGGAGGCCTCTCCTGCTCACACAGTTATTCTGCATCCAGCTGCAACCTATTCCTGCCATTTAGGAGACTGCAGCAAAAGCTGCCACTTTTCTGCTGCTTAGTTTTGGATACAAAAGGTGGTCCAGTACTCCCAGAAAGCATAACCAGTGTTAGTACATCTGCTCTGCTTGGGAATACATCTCCAGGGCTTAGAGATTTAAAAGCCTGGCTAATATACAGCCAAATACATCAACCTGGAGAGCTTTAAAGTTATAAAAAAAAAAATCCACAATTTTGTGTTATAAAAACATCTGTGTTACCAGCCTGCCTGGGGATACACAGAGCCATGCTGTGGGCACAAAGCTCCAGTTTGGCCCAGCCCAGCTGCAGGGTAACCAGCTGAACCCCAGCCCTGCCTCCACTGGGCTCCATGCTCTGTTCCCAGCTCTGTCAGAAAGACAAGTATCCAAAATTTATTTCCTAGGAAAGAAATACAGCCCATTCCCCTTACGCTTTCCCACACCAGCTGGCAAATGTATTTTCTGGATCCAAAATCAGGTGCAACATCAAAGGGCACACTGGCAGGAGCAAGCAGTGCATTATTTGGTTTCCTCAGAGGGTACATCAGAGCTTGTCCAATGCACTGATTTAAACAATTCATTTGGAAGCTATCTGTCCAAACTTTCGAGAGAATGCCTTGCTAACTGGAATTAAAGAAAAAGCAAGAAGAGAGGATCCCCCAGAGACACACTCTGGCCTGCACCATTCTTCACAAGCACTGGCCCTGACAAACACCATTGAGCAATACCCTAATAGGGCACAGACAGACATCTGGGGGCAGGAGCTTCCTGAAAGCCCCTCAAGATAAGCCAGACAAATGTTCTTTTAAAGGTGAAGGCAAGAGACAGGGCCAGCTTTCCCCAGTAATCCCTTTCCTCATTTGCACCCTCTGCTATGGCTGTGATGCCCCCATGCAATTCCCCAGCTCCCTCAGGCTCATCCTGCAGCGTTCCAGGGCCAGGAACATCAAACACCAGCTATCCCATGCTCAGAGGCTGCTTGTCCCTCCTCGGAGCAGCCTCGCTCTTCCCTACAGCAGAGTGCTCCAGCGAGGGATGGAGCAGAGCAGGAAGCGTCTAGGTGGATGAGGGGAGGTGTCAGCAGAGCAGAGAGGGAGAAGATGGAATTTGGGCAACGAGGGATTGCTCCTGCCCCAGTCCAGGCTGCAGCAAAACGGGCTTTGCCCGGGACGGCGTCAGGAAGCAGGATGCTGCCGAAGCTGCAGGATGTCTCACCGCAGGGATGGCTGAATTGGCCCCACCCTGCTTTCTCGCAGAGCTTCCCTGCCCTCTAGTGGGCTCACAGGACTTGTGCGACAGCAGAAGCACTGGGATACATTCAGTGGTTTTCCATGTTGCATGCTGAACCTTGTTCTCAAAATACACGTGCTATACCAGTGACTTCTACTGTTAAATTGGGGATAAGCTTGACAGATCTTTATTCTTCCTATAAAGGTGGAAAAATTTTGGAAAAACTCTAGTGCAGATGAAACTCATATGAACATCAATATTCTTTAAACTTTTAAACATAAATGAGCTCTATTTTCTTCATATTACCTTAAGTAATAATGACACGAACTAGCAAAGCATCTGCAGTCGAGGTGCCATAACCTCCCTGAGAGTAAAAGGAACAATTCTTCCATTAACATGGAGTTATGTGCAGGAGGGCAGCTTCCCCCGGACCTATGAACTCAATGGCAGGAGGAAAATACCACAGAGAAACATCACTTCCTTCCTGGAAGAGCCAAAGACACCCCTCAGTTCAAAAGGATGCTCCCAGTATTCCCTGGCTGGTTTCTCCTCTGTCAGGGTGGGATCAGAAGCCAGGTCTCAATGCTGACATTACCTCTTCTCCAAGCAACAGTTCCATGGGAAAGCTCTCGGGATCTTTACAAAGTAAAACATTCACCTTTCTAAAAAAAGGCTTCAATTGTATTCCTGTTTTCATAAGAAATCTCTTCTCAGATTGAGTCTCGATTCTGGGTGACTTCAACCACCAGTTTCCATTTCTCACCTCCGGCTGCACAAATCTTTTCTCTTTGTGCCTCTCACTGACCAGTTTTTGTTTCCTTGCGTGCTGTTTTGGAGCAGAGCTGCAATCCCCTTCTCATCTAGGGCACCCTTTTTCCTATCATCCTCCCACTACCCCTCAGACACCCTGCACATCTACTGCCATTGCCAAGATAACACCCCGTACCCCTGGCTACTGTTCAACAGAGGAACTTCCACTGCTGATTAATGTGAAATGCTGTAAAGGGGTGGCATTAACACGGCCCCTGGCTCCTGTGAGCCACCTCCTGGCCGTGCACCATCCCCTGCCCCTGAACCCCCTCCTTCACTGCCGCCCTTCTGTGCTTCCCACACGCTGCTGGAATTTATCAATCCGGGCTTCATCTCTGCTCCTGGTGAATCAATAAAGCGGGAGCGCTGCTTGTCACAGCCCGGTCTGTGCAGACATCTAGCGGTCTGTGCTCGAACTCCACCTGCGCTGTCACAGCAAAACCAAGGCGTGTCCCCGCGTTGGGCTGCCACACACTCGGAACAAACCTGCGCGGCCCCAAGGCGCTGCCAATTAAATAAGGAAACCTCTCAAATCCCATCTCACCCTGCTCCGCTCCCCTGGCAGCTTTAGGGAGCCCGTGCCGCAAAACAAATCAGATGAACCCAATGCCCCGGGCGTTGTTGAGAGCTCAGTCCCTATGGCAAGAGGAGGCAGCACACAGCCGGTCTGAGGCACAGCTAATGAACATCCCTGCACACAGGAAAGACAACTGTTTGCAGTGCCCTGATAACACTAACCTTGCCAGCCCAAAATAAAAAGCACCGAGGAGAGACGGGAAACCAAATAATGGAGATTTCAGCAAGCACAGCCCCCCAGAGCGGCAGGACTGGAGGCACCACTTGGTGATCAGTGCAGGGACCTCAGCTCTGCTCTTCCCTGTGTCCCGCAGGGATTTTCTCCAAGAATTAGAGCACGGGCCTGGGACCCTGACAGCTTAAAAGAGCCCCCATTAACACACCTTAATACCCATTTCACAGGGAAACTGCTGGCGGAGAAAGCTGTGTGCTGCAGGGCATGCCCCAGGCATCAACACACCCAGCCTTGTCCCACCCCCCCACGGCTGTGGCTTTTGGCAGTCATCCCCCGCTGGGAGGAAGATGCAGCACGGAGGTCACACCGATCACGCTGAATTACACAGCTTACACACTGAATACTGACACATCTTGCTGGAAAGTAATGTTCACACCAGCCTGACAGATTCTTTGGAGTACCCAAACAGGCAGTCCCAGCCTTAATTTGTGTTTCTGCGTCTCCCCTTTGAAATGAGGATTGCCTGTCTCTCCCCAGCGTGCTTGGTGACAACAAAGTCTTATTTCAGAGTCATTTGCACACGGTGGCGGGGGAAGCAGATGAAAATGACTGAGGGTTCACACCTGTTCAGAGTTTACGGTCAGACACCACGGATCACCAGTTGGATACAATCACCCCCGCCTCCAGGGGAGGCCAGAGAAGTCCGGTCTCAACTCCCTTCTCCCCCTCAACTCCCCTCCTCAACTCCCCCTGCTTTGCCAAGCAAAGCAAAAATTCCAGCTGAAAAAAAATATAATAATCAAGAGCCCAAATGTATTAGAGCTGCCCTGGCAGCTCTGTGTGCACACTAAACTCAGCACTCACAGCCTGCCTTGGTTTTCTGCAGTTATTTAGAGTGACTATAGTCCCAAAATAGAGCCAGCCTTCCCACCCTGCTCTGGGTATCCCCATCAGGCTTTCCCTCAGGGCATCCTCGCCTTGTACACAGGCACATCGTGACTCCGCGTGACAGCGTGTTAGCAGAGGAAAGGGTTGGAGCCCAGGGCAGAACAGCCCTCAGAGGGTTCAAAAAGCCCAGCTCAAAGCAGGAAAGAGAAAAGCCACCTCCGGGAGGAACCCCCGCCGGCTCCGTGCAAAGGTGACCCGGCTGCGGAGGAGGAGGAGCTCGGCTCCTTCACCTCCTGAGCGCGTTTGAATTTCAGGAGGTGGGGATGCCCCTGCAGCTGCTGCGAGCAGCATTTGGGAGATGTGGGAGCCCCTGCGATGATGAGGAGGAGCTGCTGACAGCGCTCGGCTTCCCGCAGGGGGGACAGCGTGAGTCACCGAGCAGAGCGAGGGTGGTTTCTCAGCGCGCTCCCCGGAGCAGCCGAGATGTAAAACACGTGGGCAGGGCAACAACAAGGCAGATGCCGGTGATTACGGAGAGGCACAATCACCGGGAGGATGGGGTTTTTCCTACTTATCTGCGTGTCTGTAAGGCGGATGGCATCAGCACAGCGCGCAGAGCTGCTTGCACCGCTCCCTCCCCTGTGCCAGGACTGGTAAAAGCTTTTCTCTCGCAGTTTGGGGGCCTTTGCTCTGCTCCAATGCCCAGCTACCGGCATTTCCCTTTCTCCCTGCTTGCCTGGCATCCAGACAGTCCCTTGCAAGTGTTCCTCCAGAGAATTCACCTTCCCTTTTCGCAGCCTTCAGCCCGGGGCAGCAGGAATCGAGCAGGTTTCTCCATGCCAGGTGCCACCCAGATGAGCTGCCTGCATTCCTCCCCCCACACCCTTGACACCAGCAGCATTTTCACCAGGAGCAATGTTCACAGAATTGCAAATAAACACAGCTTTTTAAAAAAAAACCAAATCAGAAACATAGTGCAAAACCTCAGAGGAAAAAGCATCACAAGGATCTTGCTATTTTAACAGCAGAACTCCAGCTAGAACAAAGATTTTGTATCTTTGGGAAGGATTTTGCAAAAGATTAAAGAGAAAAACAACTCCCTTTACCAGCCAACATGGGAAAGTAAGCCACCAATGTGGTTTTCAAACACATATTTAAATGAACAGGCTTCTGTTACCTTGGAAATAAACACGATGCTGTCCCCCACACTTGGTGACAAACATGCATCCCCTGGCAAAAGACCAAATAATTAAGCCTGGGCAGTTGCAGTGCTTTTGCCCAAGCAGGGGGTCTTAGAGCAGGAGAACCAGGCTTTGAAAAGAGAAATGGTATTTGTCCCACTTATTTTAGGTAAGCTCCTTGCATACATAAAAATAACAGCTCTGAAACAAAATGCTGCATCTCAGGAGTGGCAGAAACCACCTCAGCACAGGTGAGAGCATGAGGCATTACAGGAAGGAGACAGCACTGCAAGGAGGGCACCTTCCTCACTCAAAACCTTTCAAAAACCCTCCCAGGCACTTTTGGGAAGAGGGCTCCCACTATCCAGTCTCAGCAGCCCTGGACAAGCACATTTACCTGCTGTGGCAGCACAGCCTGACTCTGAGCTCCTTTGAGTTCCCTGCTAAGAAGATGCTCAACCTTTGACATTCCAAGAAACCAAGGGGAGGACACAACAGTTAAAAAAAAATAAATTTCAAAGTAAGTGATGGAGAGGGCTTTGAAGTCCACCTCCCACAGCTCATCAACAAACACACAGAGCTTCTTTATCCTTTTCCAGCCTCACTATAGAGAAGGGAGGGGTAGAAGCACACTCAGCTGAGACATGGGGTGAGTTTGAAGACCCATTTGTGCAGGGGCTGCTCACAATCTGTGCTGGAGCACCGGGGGACCCCCATTCCCTCTGAAGCCTGCTCCTGCTCCATTTCCCCTGCAGGCTACAGAGCCTCCTGGGCTGCTGCCAGACCCTGGGTCAGCACTGGGCTTCCGCTCTACCCACTCAGCCCTCCTGCCTCCTCTCATCTCCCTCCACCGGGGCATGGAACAAGCGTGGTAGTGGTGGAGAAGAGTTCTTATACTCTTTTATACCTAATGGAAATGTCTGCCTCACAGCTTATCTCCTCAGATCAGCTTTTACAGGGGAAGCACTTGCACTACACTGCCTCTGACCAGAGAGTGCTGAGGAGTTTGAGATGAACTGCACAGAGGTGCCCACCAGCACCACTGCTGGACCCAAAACACACCGGGCGCAGCAGCCAACCCCACACCCTACAGCCAGAGCCCCTCTTTGCTCTTACCTCACACAGCAGTGTCCACAGCCAGCTCCTGCACTGCCTCCACTCCAGTCCAGCGTATCTCAGCCAGTTCCCAGTGGGTTTGTGGCAGGAGAGCTGGGAGTGCTCCCTGTTCCCCATGGATTTGTGGCAGGAGAGCTGGGAACACTCTCCTGGAGGTGCCGGTGCTGGGGTGCAGCCTCACACACACCCTGTAGCCCCTCTGGCCTGTGTGTGTCAGCCTAGGGCAGTGGCAGTGCTCCAGCAGAGCCCTCTCATCAGGTAAAATCATCAAGGGTGACTTCTCAGGTGGCTTCCTTTCTTGTAAACACTGTTTGATCCCCGTGTGACTGCTGGCGAGCCTCGCCTCGCTCGCTCTCGTGCGCGATTCGAGGTTCGTGCTTCGGTTTGTGACCGCAGCAGAAATATCCTCTGTGACCCCAGGCCTGAAAATCTTGTAGCCCCGAGGGCTGCAGGCAGGAGCTGCAGGGTAGCCAAGGTCACAGAGGCACAGCTTTCATTGTTTTTGCAGCTGGGCAGCCTAGACAGGACTGCAGATTTTTAGAGCCAAAGTGCACCAATCCCTCTGTGCTCCAGGTGTCAGCGACAGAGGAGGGGAACAGAGCATTCCTTGTCGACTGGGATTCTGCTGCCTTTGGAGTCTGTCCAGCCTCAGTCCCACCAGCTGTCCCAAAGAACTCTGGAGGTGTGGGTCCAGGGAGTGACACTGAGAACGTGATCTCCAGTGGGTCACACAAAAGCCTCTGCCCGCCCTCTGGCACTACCCACTAACAGGTACTTGGTGCATTATTGAGACTCCAAGCCTCCTTTTGAAGCCCTGTCTCAGCAACCAGAGGTGAATTAGCACAAAGCCAGGCCACTTCCAAGTGCCCACAGCAAACTCAAGTCCATACACTGCCCCGGGTGCACACAGGAATGTTAAATGACAGTGTTTAAAGCACAAAAAGACAGAAAAGCCCACAGCCTTACCTCCCGGGCAGCACAGCAGAAATGAACTAGCTCCCAATCACCTTGCCCCACTCAAGTAATTTGCCCAATCTGGGCAATTAAGGTTTGCTGTGCCTTGTTCTCCCCACAGGTGCAGAGAATGAGCAAATCAGAATTCCTCAGGCAACTTAATCACCAGGTGTTTCATTTCTCACCCAGATCAGGCTGCTTTTCATCAGTGGATCTCAAGCCTTTCTCTGGTAAGGGTAAAAGTTTTCTCTATTTTTTTTCCCAAGAATGGCTAATTGTGAACTAGAGTTTAACTACCAAGGCTTTGCTACCAAAACCCTGCCATGTAAATCAAATAAGCTCCTCTCACTTCCTCCTGATTTTGCTCTTTCCCTAAACAATATAGTCCTTTCCAAGCCTGTGGCAGTTTAGTTACAAATCCCTGACTTTTTTTGGGATAGTTTTTTGCATGCTGAGCCATAAAGGCAGCAGTGACCCATTTCTTGGCAAGGACATCTCAGTTAAATGGATTCTCAACAGCAGAGGAAGAGCAAGGGAAGGCTGAAAACCACCCAGGTATTGAAGGATTTCTCTTCTATGTGCTTGGTCGGTCCCTTTGTCTTCACATCACTTTGCTAATGAACCAACCTAAAACTTTCAATTTGATACACATCGTATCACACTCAACCCACACTGGTCCCAAGAGATCAGTGAGACAAATCTTCAAAAGAACTGGGAAAGCTCCAGTCCCTGACTGGTTTAATGTCACCTTTTTTGTCTAAAGCTCTTCAGGGACACAGCTGGCAGTCACATTCCTGGGCCTACCTGGGGAATAGCCCCAGCAACACAACACTGGCAACAGCCACCTCCACCTCCTTTGAACTCAGCAGATGCTTACTTGGTTCCTAATCTACTTTTGAGTTTCCTGGGGATTTTACTTCTAAAATTACTCTGAATTCAGTTTCCCACTTAACATTCTCAGAGCAGTCTGGGTGTGATTTTGCCCAAACCCACTTTGGTAACCTTACACCTGGTACCTGCCTCCAGAAGTCATCTCAGCAAGCCTGCAGGTTTGCATGTGTGAGGCAGGGTGTTCATGCAAACAGTGCCCTTTAAGCCTCCTGCCCTCAGCCTTCTAGGCCCTCCATATTTTGTTATCATCACAGCAGTTCATAAGCTGCCATGACTTCCAGATTCTTCCCTGCAGAGCTGTTTCCTGACAATGCTGGCCCAGCCATGACTGGGAGGTGCAGGATGTCCAGCAGAGCAGACTGTCTCTCGTCCCTGCTGCCCCTCAGAAAGCCCTTGGAGGCTCCTCTGTCAGGGAATTAAGGTGGTGACAGTTCTTTGGAGCAGCAGTGAATCACCACCACCAGAAGCACACAACCCCCTGTCTGTCCTGTCCCTGTCCTCAGTAACCTCTGCTTCCTGCCCAGCGTGCCTTGGTTTCCTGTAGCTGCCTTTCCACCAGATAAAGAAGCAGCATTATCTGTTTGTATCTGCTGTGCTGTTAGGCCCTGAGCTGTTTATCACCATTGCTGCTGATTTTCTCCCTTCCAGGTGGCAGAGAGGCATCACTAGGGACAGTGACAGGCACTTACAGCTGGAAGAAATCTGTCACCCACCCCAGAGGTGTCTGGAGTGGGGAGGAGCTGTTCATCCCCCCCTGCACATCCCTTCCTCCTCCCTGGCTGCTGGAGGAGGCTTTCCCTGCCTGAGAGCATCACCCTGAGTGCAGAGACACTGCATAGAGGAAGGACAGGGACAGTTCTAGCTGGGACCTGGCACTTACCTTGCTGTCAGATAAGAAGGTGAGAAAGGCTCTCTGGGGAGCCCCTGTCCAGCCTCCTGTGCCAGGCAGGGCTAACAAGTAGAGCAGAGCACTGGCACATGTCATCCCACCCTGGAGGTCCTGCCCCTGCCACCACCAGGTGCCATGGAAGCCTCTGATCATCAGGGAGCAGCAAGGGCGGTCACCAGGGCCCTGCAGGACACATGGAGCTCTCCAGGACAGGGCGTGCACTGCATGGAGGGGAGCCCAGCCCGTGGGTGCAGGAGGCAGCACTGGACACCCTCAGCAGCATCCCTGGCCCCAGGGAATGGGCACTGCTGCTGGGCCAGGCGGGCACCTTGCTCTGCGTGGGGCAGGGAGCTTCCAAAAGGTGCTCAGCTCAGCACTGGCCATGGAGCCAGAGCACCTGGGGCAGGGGAGAGTCCACCAGTCCAGCCCTCATGGAAGGATGGGCCTTGTCCCTCATGGAAGGATGGGCCTTGTCCCTGTGGAAGGATGGGCCTTGTCCCTCATGGAAGGATGGGCCTTGTCCCTCGTGGAAGGATGGGCCTTGTCCCTCGTGGAAGGATGAGCCTTGTCCCTCATGGAAGGATGGGCCTTGTCCCTCATGGAAGGATGGGCCTTGTCCCTCATGGAAGGATGGGCCTTGTCCCTGTGGAAGGATGGGCTTTGTCCCTTATGGAAGGATGGGCTTTGTCCCTCATGGAAGGATGGGCCTTGTCCCTCATGGAAGGATGGGCCTTGTCCCTCATGGAAGGATGGTCCTTGTCCCTGTGGAAGGATGGGCTTTGTCCCTTATGGAAGGATGGGCTTTGTCCCTCATGGAAGGATGGCCCTTGTCCCTCATGGAAGGATGGGCCTTGTCCCTCATGGAAGGATGGGCATTGCCCCCTGTGGAAGGATGGGCCTTGTCCCCGTCAGCAGCAGCAGCAGCAGCTGTGAGTCACCAGCCCCATGCAGAGCCCTTTGCAGGATGCAAATGCTGATGCCTCAGCTGCGCCTCGGTGTCTCCAGGCTGCTTTGGAACACCCCCATGTCACAGTGCCACCCCCAGCAGCCAGGCAGCTGAGGGGTGTCACAATTCCTGCTGGCAGCAGGCAGGACACTGGGACAGGTGAGTGTTCGTGGTGTAGGTGGCAGGCAGCTGGGACCTGCTCAGCTTTCCTCGTGCCAGCAGAGAAGCTGCTGGCAGCCCCGTGTCTGCAGCGGCCATGGTGACCCCAGGCCCTTGGCTCGCTGCAGGGCTGAAGTGTGTGGCCACACCTCTGCCCTGCTCCCCTCAATGCCTTTTGGGGCAACCTAAAAACAGAGGCCAGACAAAATTAGGGGAATAAAAACCAGGCATGTTTATTGAGGGGCCTTCAGGTACATTTTGGGCAGATGAAAGGAGCTGCACCCCAAAAAATGGACTACGGGGCACGGGTTTTTACACTTTCATAAGTCTGGCCTATTTGCATATTGGGGGTTAATCCTCCAATTACAGCTTCGGTAATGAAGTCATTTACCCCAAGTTTGCTCCCCTCAATTCACTTTTGGTTACATTCCTCAGACAGTAAGGTGTCCTTGATTCCCAGGCCTAGAAAGGAATTGTTGTGTCTGGCCAAAGTGGGAGAACAGTAGCTGACACTGTATGGAGTTCAGAGTTATACACTAAAGAACTGCAGGATTACAAATAGATGAAAATTATAAAAGCTAAAATCCTAAGGCATCACCCTTCTGCTGAAAATATAACTCACAAAGGGCACACTGAGAGTCAGCTCAGACCAATGCCCCCAAAGAACCAGGTACTGACGGGGAAACCTTTTGTATCTGTTTTGTTCTTTCTCCTTGCTCTGAATTGCTCCTTACTAAAAAGAAGCATTTCCTAGTTTCTATCCAGGCTTTCCTTTCTGGCTGCTAGCACAGAAATTTAATTTTGGACAGAGTTCAGACCACCACCCTCTCCTCAACACACACATAAGGACTCGAGTCTATGCATCTCCAGCAGCTCAGGTGGCTCCAGCCAGAGCCACAAAACAAACAGAAGTCCCCATATAAGTCCTCCAGGCTTTAAATGTGATATTGGGAAACTCACTAAGACAGGAAATAAAAGCCTTACTTACATCAATTGCAAAATAACAACATTCAATTTCCTTGTGGATTTAAATGCAACAAAATTCAAGGGCTCTGCCTGCAGTTTTACCTGCCCTGGCTGGCTGCAGGTTATATTACAGGTAGGTTTTCTTCATTTAAGGAGGAAAATGCCTGTCTATAGACAGAGAGAGCATTTATTAATGAATAATGAGTGTGACTTTTCACACAGACTGTTTCCCACAGCTTCTAACAGCTCAGCCACACATCACCCACTGCACCAGCACAACCCTGCTTGTCTCCTCCACAGCCACTTCCAGAGCCTCCTGTGTGCCCCACCCCAACAACTTCCTTCTCATCAATGCCTTTCCAGGATCCACGCCGTGGCAGGGGAATGCATGAGGAGGGAAGAATGGCAAGGAGTTGTTTTATCAGCTGGCTGCAGCTGCCAAGGGGGAGGTAGAGGAGCTGGGAATGAAGGCATGAAGGGGATAAAAATAGGTTGGAGGTGCGTGGAAGGCATTGCTTTGTCTTTGTTTCTCACCATCCAAACCTCTTTGAACTGGCAAGAAATTAGTTTCCCCAGCTGCATCTGTTTTAGCAGTGAGGGTAACTGGTAAGGGCTCTACCTGCATTTATCCCAACCATGAGCCTTTCCAGCTTATTTTCTGTGCTGTTCAGGAGTAGGAGTGAAGGTGGCTGTGGGTTAGCTGATTGGGGTCAGCCCACCCCAGGTGCCCAACACTGAGATTTCAAGCACAGAGAGGTGTGTGCAGCTAGCAGGTGTCTCTCCTGTAGCACACTCCAGGTGAGACTCGCAGTGCCTCACACCAGGCTCAGCCCTGCTTGCCCCATTCAGCACACAGGGATGCTGAGAGGGAAAAAACCCAGCATTTCCATCTGCACCTCTGGCAGAAACCTATCTGCAGCCCTGGCAGGGCCTGGGGAGGGAGGGATTCCCAGCAGACCCTGCCCAGCTGACCCAGCAGCTCCATGTGAGGCCGAGGATTTACTGGAAGTCACCACGGAGTCTCACTGCCCACCTGCTCCCTTTTACACTCTGCAAGAGAGCAGAGTTGCTTCACATTTCTGTGTTTGATGTGCTCTCGGAGACCACAGGAAACAGCACTTTTAAAAAGTAGGTCTTCAGGGGAGGGGTAGCATTGTTTTTTGTTTTTTTCTTTTTGTCACGGAGGAAATTAGAAGTGAAGAATGAGTAAAAAGCGGTTAAAGAAAGACTGAATTTCTGAACCAGTTACGTGATGGATCCTGCTAGCAGGTGATTCAGTAGTTCTGCACGAGGTTTTCACACCCTAAGAGCAAAAGCAAAGTATTCAACAGTGGTACCAGCCTTAGAGAGGGCACAAACCACTAGAAAACAGTTGCAAGGAGACAAAGAAGAGAAGTTTGGGCACAAAAAATGGTCAGTCTTCCAAAGAAGGTCGTACAAAGAAGCAGCATCTGCTGTCTAAGTGATGTTCCTGGAGAGTCAACCGTTGAAGACAGGAGCTGTGAATTTCTTTTCTCTAAGCCACGGTCTCCATTCATTATTGTCTCTCTCTCTCTCGGTGGCTGCGGGCTGGTGGAGGGGACAGGCTCACCCGTGTCACCATTCCCACCCACCTTTCTGGTGCTGGGCACGACCCCAGCACAGGCCCTGCGGGGAGTCAGGCAGGTTCTCCTCAGCGCCCTCCAGCCCGGGCTTTACGGGCACTGAGCTGAAACACGGGGAAACCAAAGCGCCCCTTTTAGGGTTTGGGGATTTTTCAAAGAGCTTGGTGGTTGTATGGCTGCTGGCAACTCTGCCCACAGCCCCAACATCCCCAACAGCACCTGTGAGCACGGCAGCCTCGGTGTCTGCCACCGTGTCCCCATGTTCTCTTGCTTTGTCCCCTCCGTGCATCCTCCAGCTTCCTTCAAGCACCAGGACTGGGGTTTTGCTCGCTTTTGTCTGCAGGAAGATAGAGGATGGCAGTGAGTGGAACAATTCTGGCTGAAATGCTGCTCAGGACTTTCAGGTAGTGTCCTGCAGGAGAGAGGAATCAGCACTTGGAGGCAGGAGCTCCCAGTGCCACCTACGGCCGTCAGCAGCCCACGGCAAAGAGTGTGATGGCAGCAGGAACCTGTGCAGGTGGTGCTCTGCTCCTTCCAGGGATCCTGTACACAGCACTGGTACTGGTCCTGTGGCCCTGCAATTCCACCAGCTCTGGAACATGTCTGATCTGTGACTTGGAGGGCTCTGGAGACATGGAGGCATAGACTGGCAGATGGATCTCACCCCGTCTTGTCACCAACACCCCCCTGTGCAAAATAAAATGCATGTGGTGACAAAATAAACTCCTCAAGGGCAGGGAGACAGGACCTCAGCATGGTTCAAACTGGATTAGGAAATTATTGTGCACTTCTTTCTATCTTATCTGAGTCACCTCCTCCAGCACAGTGAGCAGGGTCTCTGCAGGATGTGAGGGGGGAATTTCAAGCAAAATGATCATTTCTTTCTGCTGCTTCAGGAAAAAAAAACCAGTCAGCCAACCCACCCTCACTCAAACCAAGTGCAGCAATGGGATTTAGCTACTGAATGTGCTGAACTCCTCCTGGTCCTTCACTGCTGGTATCAAGCAGGGAATCTGAGAAAATTGCATTGTCTTTTGTGCATTCTTGATCTTCCGTGGTTCAGATTTATCTTTCAGGACTGCAATGAAAGGTAAATCTCTGATACCTGTTCTTCATGCTGAAGTCTTATTAGGAGGCACAAGTGTTCCTCTCTGATGCTTTTTTCTCTGACACGTTTTGCCTCTGTGTTGACATAAACCTCACAGTGGTGAGGAGAGAGAAGCATCAGGGGAAATGCATGTCCCCAGCACCCCAGAGCTGAGGAGAACAAGCAGTCCAGTCCTGAGAGCCTTCAGATGGCTCAAAGGGGCAGCTATTCCCCACCAGGGCAGCTTTCCAAGGTGAAGGCCCCAAGGAATTAGGTGCCCAGCTGGCTTTCAGTCCCCAAGAGGGACCTGACGGAGGGGAACCAGAGGAATCCCCAATAACAAAAGAAATCTGGACAGGGAGACTTTTTCACCTGTTGTTGGAGGAAGCTAGTTGTGGAATATGGGAAAATAAGAGCTATAAAATATCTGTATGGTTTGTAAGGCAGGAGAGAAGTTGATTCTCACAGAGCATGCTGAGGAATGGGGAGGCAGCTGTGGGAGAGGACAGCTTGCTGTGCTTTGAAATTCCGCCTGGAGCTTTTAGTCTCTTCGCTATCCAGAGGAATGAGCAGCTCATTTCCAATCAAACCTCAATAATAAACCTGAATTTCCAGTCTCCAGAGCAGAAAGCCTTTGTGTCTGTTCACACAGCTGCTGCTGGCTTGGCAGGGGCAGTCCCACAGCTCCTGGGACGGGCCATGTGCAGGGAACAGAACACCTGGCTCTCCTCATTACCCCAGGAGATGAATCAGTTGTCCAGCTTTTCTTCTTCCTCTTTTCCTTATTTTTAAAAGCCATTAAAATCAACCAGAAGTTCACATGCAGCTTGCCTCACCTTGCAGCAAAATTACTCTGTCTTTACTCATCTCCTCCTCTCCTCTGCGTTGAACCTCAGTCACTTAGTCATGCCTAAAATTCCCCTCCTGTAACCATGATGTAATACACCCGTGTGTCAGAGCACTGGGAGAGTAACTGCAATACCTACATCTACCCCCCTCCCCTTTCTCCTGCCTCTAACCACCAGACAAAGCTTCTTCCCAACCTGGCAAAGATTTGCCAGAGTCTGGACATTGTAACAGAAACTGAGAGAGCCCAAGGCTGGCTTCAGGGAAAAAAAAATAAAAGAAGATGTCTGTGTTGCAGCCCCTTCTGCCCCCTTGCTTACAGCACATCCTGAGCCTACACAAGGTCTGCAAGGCACTGGAACCTGGTCTCCCTTTTCCTCCAGCAGGGCAGGTAAATGGGATTCAGCATCTAATGCACATCAGCCACAAGAGAGGCCAAATCTCTGCCAAGCAGCTCTCTGTGCTGAGCAGAACAGAATGAGTATTTGCCATGCAGAGCCCCCATTTGGGCAGCTGCACATCCAAAGACATCTTCTGGGAAGGGTTCAGCTGCCCACAGTGGGAGCAGAGCAGAGAACTCTTATCAGATGATCTGGGCTCACTTCTTGCCAGCCACGTTCTCTGTGGAGGGGGTGTCGCTGGAGCTCTCTTAAATGGTGCTGAAACCCCTGAGGCACCTTCACACCTGACCCAGGAGAGAGGATGTCAGCTCTCTGCTGCAACCATGGCCTGCAGGGCAGAGAAAACCCAAACATCCCAATGGCCAGTCCTGCTGGTGGACCTGGGGTATCCTTTCTCCTGCAGAGACCCTTCCCTTGCTGGGGAGAGAACAAATTACTTGGAAAGTTCAAATTAAATGTCAATAATGTATTTTTATTAAAAATAATTAACTACAGCCCAAGAGCTATTAAAAATCACAGAATGCTTTGGCCCAAAGATAGCTCCAACAACCCCTGTTTGTGGCAGGGACCCCTTCTGCTAGACCAGGTTGCTCAAAGTCCCATCCCACCAGGCCTTGAACACTTCCAGGGATGGGGCATCCACAGCTTCTCTGGGCAGTGCCAGGGCCTCATCACCCTCACAGGGAAGAATTTCTTCCCAGTGTCCAATCTCAACCTACACCCTTTCAGTGTAAAGACCTTCCCCTTTCTCCTGTCACTCCATGCTCTGTCACAAGTCTCTCTCCAGCTCTCTGGGAGCCCCCTGAGGCACTGCTGGGGCTCTGAGATCAACCTGGGAATTTCTCCAGCCTGAATAACCCCAACTCTCTCAGCCTGAGAGAGCCAAATGTCAGCATTAAACACTCACCGAGTATTTAATGGTAACAATTAGCAAAATATCTTTAAATGAACGGCTAATTAGCTAGATAAGCTAATTAATGACTTTAATAAAGTCGGTGTGGCACAAGCAGCCTATGAATTGACTCCAGAGAGCTTGAAATGGTTTAATCCCGTTGTGACCTCGCTCCCAGTCTTAATCAGAGCCCAGGAGCTCAGCAGTGGCTTTGCTCTGGGCACTTGAGGGGGATATTTGAGGGAGGGATCACAGAGCAGAAGCACATCCCACTGGCAGCTGTGCCTCTGACCCAGGAGAAAGCCCTGGAGCCCCAGCTTGACCCTGCACCAGCTCTGTCCAGCTCAGGGAGCCCAGCACTCTTTATAACAGCACTGCCCACCCCTGTGCCCCTCTGAAACGTGCAGGTCTGTGGGGTTTTTGGCATTCCAGGTAAGGACAGAGCTCAGAGCTCATCCCCTGCCAAGAGCAAGAGCTCATCCTGCCCTAGAGCTGACTGCAGCCACAGCCTGTGTGTGTCACTGTGTGGTCACCTGGAGAAGCCTTTGGGGTCCTTCCAGCCCTCCCAACACCGTGCCAGAGAGAGAGGAACCTCAGGGAGGCTTTCCTGTGGGCCTGGAATGCCCTGCCTCTCTCCAGGCTGCTCCCCAGCAAAGAAGGCAAGCACCCGATGTGCCCGGCCGGTTTGGCTACAGAGACAGCTGCTCAAAGAGCTGCCCACTCCCCTCGTGGATGTCCCATCACCAGCAGGGCAACACAGCCCAAGCAGCAACCAGAAGAGGACAGCAATTTCCAGCCTCTCCTGGAAAGGTCTGGACTCAGCAGCTCCATCTCTGTGCTGTGCAGTTTTATTCTCTGATACGTGTAGGGGCCAGGGCGGTGAGAAAAAGCCAAGCCAGAAAATCCCTAAACTTCATCCTTTTGAGATTTTTTTTCCACCCTGAGAAATGCAGTGGAAACACCAGCAATGGCTGTGTGAACAGGGGTGCAGTTTCCCCCTCACACTGGCCACAGCAGGAGCCAGACCACTGAGAAGCTTTGAGGAAATGAACTTGTCTGAAGCAGACAACACAAACCACAGACCACCAAGCTGAGAGCAGCACCGTGGAAAAGGAAACAAATGCTGCAGGCTGCTGAAGAGCCACATTCACTGAGACCAGCAGCAGAGCTGCAGGAGGCAGGAGCACAGGCAGAGGTGATGATGGACCACAGGGTGCAGCCTTTGTGTTCCTGCCTGGTGGCAGTGACAGCCCCAGGGTTAGAACTCCGTGAACAAATGAACAAACGCATGAACAAATAGGGTTTGGGTTTTGTTTTTTTGTTTTTTTTTACATCACTTCTTTGCCCTTCAGGCACTCAGTGAGAAGTGCTTCTGGGGACAGAGGTCACACAGATGGTGCCTTTGGGGACAGCAGCACTTCTGCTCAGCCACAAGTGCCTGGCTCCACTCAAGCTCTAAACTGTGGTTTGAGATCAGCCCCTTCCTGATGGCCAAAGTGGGCTTGGGCTGCCCTGGGCTGTGCTGCCCACACCACACCTCCCCAGCCCCCAGATCCTGATGTCTCCATGCTGGAGCTCCAAAGCCTCATGGAAAGGGCCCTGCTCACTGCCAAGCAGGCAGCAAAGAGGGATGAGGCTCCCAGATTTCTGCTGGAGAAGGAATGAGGTGCTGACCCCTGATCACAGAGGCCCTGCAGTGCTTTGGCCATGATAGAAGCCTGTTGCACCAAATGAGGGGAGGACAGCACCACTCACTAGAAAAATATATATTTACCATCTGTACTCAGGAGAGAAGATCTCATGGCAAGGGGCCCAGCATTGACCCGTGCCAGCATGTCACCTGTCCCTGCACCAGGAAAGGGGTGGCAGAGCAGGCCTCAGGTGCTGAAAGGGCAGGGGGGCTTGAGGTGCTGATTTCTCCTCCAGCCCCAGTGCCCTGCACTGCTGCTTAGATTGCATCAGCAGAGCCTGTGGCCTCCCCACATCCCCACCATCGCGGTGTGGTGACGCTGTCACTTCTGGGACACCCCTCACAGCAAGTGGCTGGGGAGCATTTTCTGGGATGGGAAGGGTCCACAACTGAACAGAAGATGAGCACAGCCCCTGTCCCAGCCCAGCTGGCAGGAAGTGCCTGTGGTACAGCAGTCACAGTGCTGGGCAGGGGCCCACCCATGGGGGGAGCAGCTGCTCACACTACCCATGCCCACAGCACTGTCTGTGGTGTTGTGGCATGAGCCAGACACCTTCTCAACACCCCCCAGCCGTCCCCACCAGGGCTGTGACACCACGGGGAGCAGCAGGTCCCATCATCTTCTCAGGCAGCCAGTAGTGAGTTCCAGCAGGGTCTTCAGCACGTTTTGAGTTTGTTGGGGTTTTTGTAAGGAGAACATGTGCAATTCTGCTCAGGCTGATGCAGCACAGCCCTGGTGCTTTCCAGGTGTCTGCCTTCAAGCCTTTACCTGCTGCTCGGATCCCCTCATGATGAAGCCCAAACATGTTTTCAGGGTGGGTTTTGTGGTGCCACTGTGCCCAGGCAGCACTCAGCCCTCACACATCCGTGTCTCTGTGTGTGTGTGTGTGTGTGTGTGAAGGGGCTGGCAGCCACGCTCCCTTTCAAAGCTTAAACAAGCCAAAGAAAGTCTTGGATTCCTCGAAGTTAACCAGGGCGATTTTGGAGACGTTGACGTGCAAAGTGTCCATCTTCCTGAGCTTGAAGACAGCCCCCAGGTAGCTGTTGCGGGCCCACATCCTCTGCCCCGTGCAGAAGTTGATGGCTCTGTCCTCCATGAGCACCAGGCTGCCCGGGGAGGCCGGGTTCCTCTTGTACACCACGTGGGACAGGAGCTGGCCGTCGCAGGCGCTGCCGCGGAACAGCACCTTGGAGTACACAAAGTACAGCCCGGGCTCGCTGATCAGCAGCCCCCGCTCCTGGTACTGGATGCCACTGGTGTAGGCATGGCCAGAGATGGGCTCCCACTCCAGAGGGAGGTCCTGCTGGCTTGGGTTGCCTGCAAGGTGAAACAAGACCAAAAAAAAAAAAAAAAATAAAAATGAAGGGTGGTAAGTCCATTCAGTTGTGTGTTTTCTGCTCGGGTCACAGCCCAGCCGTTCTCCAAGCGTGGAAAATCCTCCCCAGCCTCACACCCCACCAGTGCCAGCCCCCACTGACAGCTCCTGCCCTGCACAGCCCAACAACCAAGCCCAAACCAGGCCTCACTGAGAGGCACAAAGGAGGGGGAGGGTTTATCTGAGGAGCAGACACATCCCCCGAGGAGAACAGGGAAGCTGGTGTGGGGTGGGCTCCTCCCAGCTCCCTCCGTGCCCCCCCAGATGCCAGCCCGGCTGCCCAGCCCGGCCCCCTCAGGCCGTACCTGTTAAATGTGCCGCCCTCCTCGCCTCCTTCCGCCCGGGCTGCTCCCTCTGCCCTGCACAACGAGAGGGGAGCTCTTGGCCACCTGCTCATCAGAAGCCAGCCCACAGAGCAGGGGGCCACAGAGCTGACACCTGAGACCCCGCAAACCACCCCAGTGACCAGGCAGGAGCTGCACCCGGGAAGGGAGAGCACAGCTGGGAAAACTCTGCCTTCCCTGGAGGGCTGAGCTCCCTTTGGAGACACGGGCCAGCTCCAGTGACTCAGTGTTTGGATCCCGTCCCACTCCATCCCTTCACTCTTCCTCAACATCTACTTCATGTTCTCTAATTTTAAAAGCAGCCTTTTCTTTTCTCGAGCCAATTCAATTTTCCTCTCCACTCCCCCTTCTCCTTTATGCTATTTCCCTGTTTCTATTTATTTGTCCAGCCCCCTCAAGAAATTCAGGTTTCTTATTGATGTTCAGCTTCTGCTAAAGAAGCCTGTGATCAGAGCACTGAGCATCCTGTTCAAATGACAGCTCCTCTTCCCCTAAAGGGGAAAACTGATTGGCATAGGAGCTGATAAGAACCAGGACTGCCCTTTCCCAAGAATTTTGCTATTTAATTTTTTTTTTTTATTCAGTATCAGAACAAACTTGAAAATAAATTTTCTAATAACTAAAATTTTTAAGGGGGGAAAAGATAAAGCTTTTCAGATCTAGAAAAAACTGTCAAGAGGACTGGAAATTTCTTTCTGACTTGGCCATTTTTGAAAAGGACGTCCTCACTTATAACATTAACACGGAATGCAAAAGAAAAGCAAGAGTTTGAAAGTTCAAAACGCAATTTTTAAATTGTTCCACCCAAACTGAAACTTTTTAATTGTTCTTCCTAAATGAAATCTAGAAAAATTGGCGGGTTCTTGTGGAAAGTTTCAATTTCACTGGGTTCCTCCTCCAGGCCCAGACTCACCCGTGAGTTTCTGAGAGGCTGGAGGGCTGTGCTCAGCGCTGGCAGACTGTCAGGAGAGAAGAGGGACACCGGCTTAGACCGAGTGCATCAGCCCGGCTCAGGGGCTCAATCTGGGTGCCCGTGGGGAGCTGCGAAGCGCTGAGAAATGCACGGGAAGAGCCCTGGCAGCGCCCAGGAGCACAGAGATACCCAGATAAATCCGTCACCAACCGAGCAGCCCCGCACGGGAGCAGGCACCCCCCTTCCTGTGTCACAGCAGACACCGACATGCCACCATCCTGCCCCTCGGGGAGCATCCCAGACACGACCCCCAAGGGTTTTTTCCTTTTCCCTGCTTCCCCAGGGAGCTGTGACCAGCCAGGCAGACCTCACCTCTCGGAGTTCATCCACTTCCTTCTCCAAATGAAAAATCCTAAAGATGCTCAGCCCCACTCCCGTGAAGGCCACCAGGATCAGCAGGAACATCACGAGGAAGCCGACTCTCCTCCTTTCCCCGTCGTTCCGTGGCTTTCTCCTCCGCTCGGGTACCGGCGGCGGGAGGGGCGCCGGGGGGCAGGGAACCCCTGCCTCGGCACAGCCGTCCAGCCAAAAGATCTGCGGGCAGTAGTTCAGGTTCTGCTGCACGGGAGGCAGCGGGACGGGCCGGACGTGCCTGCTGGCATCATCCTTGGGGCAGCCGAAAGCTGCCGGGCTCGGCGCGGCCCCGCGGGCAGCTCTGCCCTGGTACGGCTGCATCCCACCCGGCCGGGCTGCTGCCGCTCCCGGAGCCTCACAGCATCAGCAGCAAAGCCCCTTCCACCCGGCCGGGCTGCTGCCGCTCCCGGAGCCTCACAGCATCAGCAGCAAAGCCCCTTCCACCCGGCCGGGCTGCTGCCGCTCCCGGAGCCTCACAGCATCAGCAGCAAAGCCCCTTCCACCCGGCCGGGCTGCTGCCGCTCCCGGAGCCTCACAGCATCAGCAGCAAAGCCCCTTCCGGCCCGGCTGGGGATCGGGACCCAGGCGCTCCTCCCACAGCCCCGCTCCGGGGCTCCGCCGTCCAACACCCGCGGCAGCTCCCCAAAAGCGCCCAGGCTGCTGCCGCCTCCCCACTGCCCGACCGCCAGCAAGTCTGTGGAACAAAAGGAACCACGAACTGCCCGGCATCCTGCCCCGCGAGGGAGACACGGAGCCGAGGAGTCCTCCCCAGCCGGAGGATGCAGAACTGATCCCAAGTGCGATGCAGGGCATCGCTCCGTTCCCTACCGCTGGGCACCCCACCCTTTCCTTGGCAGCTCCGCAGGGCACGGATGCCGAGGCACAGGGCTCAGACGCTGCCCTGCTGTCTGGTAAAAGCCTCAGTGAGAAGAGGAAGAGCAGCCTGAGCAGAGCTGCCCCAGCAGAGCCAGCTCAGGGGGCTGCCCTCCTGCCTTCCAAGGAAAAACGCAGAATCCGGACCGTGCTGCAAGGGCCAGCACTGTTAAGAGCTCATTACAATGTCCTAATGAAGAGAGACAGGGACATTTCCATTCCTCAGTTTCCATTACTCATTTATTGCTGATTTCTAAGTGGGGACAGTGAGATTTTCCCAGAGATTTACAGGTGTTCACAGGCAAACATAAACATTTTTCCTTGCACTTTACAGACCCGTGTTGAAGTATTTGTATGAGGTAGTGCTAAAAAAAGGAAATGCTTAACACAAGAGCAAACCAGAGATTTGTCTCCTGTGGCTGAAGGAAGCAATGACAATACACAGGCTTTGATCTTGAACATCAAAACCGGGATCTGAAAAGGGCACATTTGAACACTTGTTTCTCCGAAGAAAGGGCTCAGCTTTGCCTGCAACCACACCAAGAAATCAGACGTGCTGACAAAGTCTTGCCTGCACCACCAGGCATCCCACTGCTTTTTGAAGATGTTCACCAGCCCTTTGTTTCAGCAGCCATCCACAGCACAGGTTTCAACAGCCCCACCTGGCTCTCCCTCCCACTTCTGGGTTTAAAAGACACAAAAGCAACAAAAACCCAACTCGAGCAAGTTCCAGCTTGGTCACGCAAAGGCTGGCTCAGTCCCCCTCTGTCTGTCCCAGAACAGCCCCCCGAGGACAGGTGCCATCCCCTCCCACAGCCATGACAGGAGAGGGTCACACCATGCCTTTGCCTGGGGAGGATCTGCTTCCACGTGTTTCTGACCCTGTGCTCATGCCAACGGCTTATTGAGGTGGGATTGAGGAGAGAGCAGCAGTTTCCCTTAAATGTCACAAGTGTTCCTACACCCACTGCTTCCCGCTTTCACAAAGGTGCTTTTTTAAAGGCTGGGTGAGAGGGAGAGACAAGGAAACCAACTGAAACCAGTTCAGCTTCACCTTCTCTTTTGGATGCCCAGATCAACAGCCTGCTCATACCCCACGTGGTGGCAAACCAAAGACTGGGGTTATTTTACCATCCAAAGATGCTTAGTGCACAACTTGCTTCAGGGACCTCTCCCTCTGCTGTGCTGGCCCTGCTGTCACTCCCCATTTTCCTGTCACCCCCTCCAGACACCACCAAGATGACACTGACTGGCAGATGGTGCCAGGCAGGGCTGTGTCTGCACAGCACATCAGCATCACAGAGCCACAGGATGGCTGCGGGTGGAAGGGACCCTCTGGAGATCCTCTAGTCCAAAAAAAAGCAGGTTCTGGTGCCTGCAGGCTCTGTGTTCCTGCTGCTCCAGTGACACAGGATATTAACAGGACTACTGAAATAAGGGCAGGACAATTTGCTGTAGGGAGGCACTTCAGTCACGTGAATTTTTCCAGAAGGCCTGGAGCCAGAATTTGGACAAGGCTGAGCCCTCCTAAGATGTGGGGCAAGGACAGCTGAGCAGGAGATCAGGGCATAAGGACAAGAAGGGTGTCAGATTTGCCTCCACCACCCTCTCCCCTTTTTGAACCAGCCTGTTTCCAGCAGCCCTATTATGTCGTTTGAACAGGAAGGAATCTTTTCCAAAGGAAACACCTTCCATAGCCCCCATCAGAGAATTGCTCCCCTTTACCAAACCAACAAAAAACATGACACAGGCTGCAAGAGAGGATTTGCTCAGAGGAACACTCTCCATCCCCAATTCACCCGCAGAGGAGATGTGGGAGCCCTTATTAACAAGAGATAACACCATTATGCTAAAGTTGATGGCAGAGAAATCAGCCAGCAGCTACGAGTTTGTATCAGAGGGATTTAGGGACGGAGAGATGACCTGCCTGAAACAGCCCAAAGAAAGCAGGACTTGAACAATGATCCAGATCTAATACTTGACAGAAAATGAACCCTGAAACTCAAACACTGAAGTGTGAACCTCTGTGTAGGAGAGGCTCTCACCATGTTTTGGACAGAGTCTCTCTGGAAGCAATTAACAAATATTTCCTATTGCACTAATGACTAGTGGAAATGTTAAAAAGCAACTCTTGAAAGCCAACAGGGCTGCAGGAGTTACACCCAAGAGCAACTGAGAAAGCTGAGAATCATCTGCATTCAAAAACACAGGATTCCACATCATGAGGACAGAGAATTGAATCAGAAGAAAACAAGGCAAGAAACAAAGACTGCAGATCAAGCTGTTTGGGTAGAGAACGATGTGCTAGAAAGAAAACAAGTCTGAAGCTGAGAGGCTCCTCAGCTGGACACGAGCTTCCAGAAGGGAAAGCCCACAGGCTCCTGTGAGAGCTCTCACACAGCTCTGGCCAGCTACAGACATCCCTGGAAGTCACTTTACAAGTCTTTGTTCAACTCCAGAGAGGCTCTGGGAGAAGCTGCAGGAACTGTTGGACAGAAAGGAGATTCAAATCTGTGTGTTCAAGAGCAGATTGGCAGGGAGGAATGGACAGTGTGTGGAAAACCTGTGAAGAGAGGGATGATTTCCAGCAGCAGAGAGCTCCTAAATCTCACAGAATAAAGAGCCTCCCAAGGGGCCACTAATTGTGAGCCAAATCTGAAGGAGTTTGAACAAAAAGATGGATTTAGACTGAACACTGGTACAGGTGCTTGTGAGAGCTGCCTCCAAAGGGAGAGGACCTCCACCTGCTGAAGCCTCAGGGGAGTTTGGAAGGCACCAGAAGTCACTCAGCCTTTGCAGTCAGCACAAACACCTTCATGTTATTTTCTTTATTACATGTTAACAGTTTGGGCTCTCAAATAAGGGCAATGCTTTTCATTTCCTCAACAACTGCCCTCCTTGCTAGGAGCATTTGTTGCACATGTAAAGCCATGGCAAGGACATTCAGATATTCACACTCAAGAGCAGATTTCAGAGTTCACTGTTAACAGCTCTGGGCTGGCATTACAGTGCTGAACACATCCAGTGAGCAAGGTGCTCTGTCCTCTCCTTCACCCTGATTCCAACAAGCAGCCAGCAGCCCTGAATTCAGCAAAAGAGAGCTCTGTCCTGAAGTGAGTGAGAGAGAATCCAAGGAGCCAAAGCAGATGAGAAAAAGAGGAGTAACTAGAACATTACTCTGCTGCTTTCATTTTTGTGCCTGTGGTAAGTGCAGGGAAATGAGGTAGAGTGGTTATGAGGTAATGGGATCTGAGGAACAGAGCAGCAGGGTCATTCCATGGTGTGCAGCTTTGTCATGGCACAAAACAGAACAAGGGGCTGTGGTCACTTGTGAGGAAGACCAAGAGAAGGTGCAGGTGTTGAGTTCCTGCCCCCCCAAGCCCCATTCCCAAGCCCTTCTGCAGGGTCTGTGCCCTGCCCCAGCCTCTGGGCACAAAGCCAGCCTGGCCCTGGCCAACACCAGCTGGCTCTGCTGGCCAGGGGGGCCTGGCTGGTACTTGACAGTTTTATTTCTTCTTGGGAGCAGCCAGTCTCAGCCCATTCCAGACAAACACACTATAACTGTGTCATTACAACTCACAGAAGCTTCACTAGCTGCTTCCAGTTATTTTTCTGGGGAAACAGCAGACAGGGACTGTTGTTTGCAGTGAGCTCACAGAGGGCCCTGCAGCCAGACAGAGGCTCCAACCACATCTACCAAGGGAGAAAAATGTGCCCCAAGGTGGCAAAGGTTTCTTTTTCATCTCTAGATCCACAAGGGGCAGAGCCTCAGCTCCTCTCCATGGCCTCCCAAAAGCTGCCCTGCTGCCTGAGAGTTCCTGGTGCCTCGAATGGAAAGCAGCACAGCCAGGGCCAGCTGCAGCTCCCAGCCCCTGTTCAATATCAGACAGAAGAAAGGCAGCAGAAGCTTCCTCAGAAGCTTCTTTCAAATCTGTTCTGCTTAAATTAGAGAAGGGCTAAGTGAGAAAGATGAGTGAGTTTCAGCACTCCTTCCCAATCTAAACTTTTATGTGCACAAGCTCTGGGAAGAGGTTCTTGCTGAGCTGTCACAAAGCCCAGCAGCACCTGCAGCAGCTGCTGTTGGACACTCAGGGTTTCCAGGAGATCAAACACCCCAGGGTGTCACAGCTCTGTGGTCAGGGCTCTCCACTTCACTGTTCCAAATGAAGTGGAACATGTTTGTGGCCAATTAAGCAAAACCTGCTAAGCTGTTCCACCTCGTGCTGTAACTCGGCAAGAGCAGAAGCTCCACACCACCTTAGATTTGGGGTTTCTGCTGACATCACCACACAGTGTCTGTGTGTTTTAAAAAGCCTGGATTTCCACTCTGATACTTAGTGTTTACAACCTAAAGACCCTGCTTTGGCCAACACAGCCATTCACTGACACAAGGGGTGTGTTTGCACCTATCCACCCTCACATTTCAGATTTTTTTGACCTTGGGCTCAGGACCTGCCCAAGGACTGAAGGACACCATCCTCATTCCAGCACACACATTGGCTTCTGGGGGGTTTACACCAACAGCTGCCCAACCTTTCTTGTAATATCGTAAGACTGGCACATGTGAATTTGAGATGTCTTCATTAGAAACTCTTACCCCTACATAAAGTCTATAACCAATTTAAGTTCAAAGTTCACTTCCAAAGAACTGAATTTTGAAAGCTAGATTGCATGGCATTAATAAAACTGAAAGTAAAAAATCACTCAGGAGCCCACATGAAAGGAAAACATTAGGCAATGCTAACCTGATGGTAAGAGAACATTTTTTTTTAAAAGTAGTTACAGATAACTAAAGCAGGGAGGCAGCAGCAGGTGGAAGCTGTGGCTCAATCTCCAGTCCCTTGCCAGAACACACTCTCAAGTCTGCAAAAGTATAACTGGCCTTGTAGGTTCCTTCAGAGGCTTTATTCCCATGGCACACTTCCCATGTCTTCATTACAGGGCAAGCTTTATCACTGGTGTTTTTCCACAGAATGCATCCACTCCTTAGACCTAAGTCAGGCCCAGTTTTTAACACAGACAGAGGGAGCAGGGTACAAAGGGACTGGTTTAGAATGCATTTGGTTTCACATCTGCAATTGTTAACTTGGAAATCTGAACGTGTGCTTGGGATTTCAACATGCAGCCTCATGTATCAGCACAGCCTTCAGTTCATTGCCAGTGTCAAGAGGGGCTGCTTAAAGAATTCAGTCATGTCCAGCTTCAGGTGATTCTTACTGAAAAGCCCAGTGGCTGCCTGGGCAATAAAGGTACACATGCTTCTAACAAGTGATGGACCAGGAGGAAGGAGTAACTAAAAGAAATCCACACTTTCCCCCACCAAAACAGCCAACACTCTCCTCCCTCAGCAAACTGCACGTTCAGTTATTCTTTTAAATCATAGTGCTATGATGAAGCAGAGAGTCCTGAGACACTCAAGTGAAAACTCAGTGCTGGGGAGGGTTCCTCTGACAAGCAGATGCTGGCCAGCCTGTGAACTTGGCATTTGGCTGCACACAGTCCTGCTGGGCTGGACCCAAGTCAGAGGGGGAGGGACCACTAAGGGGCAAACTTGAAGCTGGAAAGTCTGGTTTGAGATAATGACTCTCTGAACTTGTCTTTCATGGCCCTTTTGTGTCCTTCACAAGCCTTAGCTCTGAGTAGCAAGAGGTCATTTCATGCAGTTCTTCTCACAGAAAGCCACCACATGCAGGACAAGGTGTGAACTGACCCACTAGAAACCTCTCCAGCAGCTTCACAGGGCCACAAAGGACAAAAGCACCACAGCCCTCAGAATCCACCCCCCACACTTTTATTTAAACAGAAAAACACATCTAGGCTGACAAGTTTATGAACTCTTCACTACAGCCCAAAGAATCCCAAGTCCTAGTCCCGGACTGAAATTTTAAGACTAAGTCCTTTGCAAAGAATATAAGCCACAAGTCTCATTTTCGAAGGGAAAAAAAGGCCAGTAATTGAAAGACAAAGTGTTCAGATTTATTTGGAAATTCACAGTTTCTAATGGCACTACAGCTCTGTAGTTACATACTCTTGCTCCACGACATTGGATGCTGCACTCTGGTGGTATGAATTCTCTTCACCCAGGTTTGACATCCTTCTGAATTCAGGTTCAACACGTCCGGTTCATGTGCTCTGACTGGCTAATTGTGCAGATCAACTCTGAAAGTACATCACTTGAAAGTACTCATAAACTAACAAGAAAGCAGCAAAAAACCAAAGGCTTTAAATAAGTCACATTACATACAATACCCAGGAAAGGCATTAGATCTGTTAAAAAGGGTACCACTAAAAGTGCTCAATAAGTTAACTTATTTTGTACAACGTGAACCTGTAACACCTGTAAAAAGGAAAAACCTTTTGTTCCACTCACTCAGAACCACACTCAACACAGTTCAGCAACCACACATCCTATAGTATCCAAATACACAGTCACAGTCAAAATAAAAAAACACTTGAGTATGAAATACCAGCCATACCAACACTGCACATTTGTTAGCCAATACAAAAGCAAATCATATGGAAACACCTGCTGTGAACCAGCCAAAGGCTGAGACTCCCAGGACTGGCAAACTCAACACGCCCAGAGCAGGCTCTGGGAATGCAGCCTCACATTCTTCAGCACAACAGCAGCCAGCATTCCTCATCCACCTCCTCCAGAGAGCTGCAGCAGGCCTTTCAGGTGACAAATGCATTCCTCAGCCTCAGATCCCACCTCCCACAGGAAATCCTGAAGAGCCACCGTCACCGATTTCGCACATCGGAGCAACTCCGATTGTGACCCAAGGTGCAAGTAAACACAACTGCCATCCCTGGTGAGACATGTTCCTCAACAGAGTTTGCAAAACAAGAGTCTAGTCAGGCAAGTCCATCTCTTGGCATTTTTACAGTATCCAGTCCACATTACTGAGTCCAGCTGAAGGCCAACACATGTCCCTTTACAGCACTGTAGTGTTGCATCTTCAAAAAAAGCTAGAGAAATTACAAAATAAATCAAATGACAAACAATTGTATCTCCCCTCTTCCAGTGGCATTATAAATAGACAAAAGGCACATAAATATGGGAAGGTGCAAGAAATAGGAACAAAGCTAAAGGAAGAGGATTAGGCTTTTATCCCTATTCCACCCAACAAACTGGGTTTCAAAAAATCTCTGCCCCAGGAACTGTGAAAAAAAACCTTTATAAAATGAACCCTGCCCTCCCACCCCCCCCAAAAGCTGTTCTCATAGGAAATTATCAGCCTCGTAAAGCTGCAGCTTATAGCCAAGATTGACACAATCCCATCTATTTAAAAAGGCAGAAACCAAATTTCTGAATACTTTCCAACGAGTCGAGCTCTTCGTCTCCCACCATCCATCCATCCTCCCACAGAATACCACAGACTGTTCTCAAAGGAACAAACACTCTCCTGTTTGAGAAGTTCAGCTAGCTTTAGATGTGTCCAGAGACTGTCGTGACACCGAGCGTTCCCACCGTTAGATCTTTGTTTCCTTTGATTATGTCATGCAGGCTTGGCATCGACCCCGACTTAGTCTGTATTAGAGTTTTTAGGAGCTTCCCTTGGTCTGAAACTTTGGACCGCCTTCGCTTTATAGCCCTCTTCTCAGTTTTTGTCTTTTGGCTCTGCCCGTTGCACAGGCTCGTGCAGGCCGAGATGCCACAGAAATAGGACTCGTCCGACTGCGACGACGTCTCGGAGCTCCCCTCGGATGGAGGGCCCTTGTAGGAGGAGTGATAAACCTCCCCAATGTTGGAGAAGTCCCTCTGGTTGGTGAAGGGCTTCCTTCCTTTGAGCTCCCCGTTGGCCATCGGGTGCAGGGGCTCTGTCGTCGCTTTAATAGTCTCTGGTTTTTCGCTTTTGTACTTGCAACGCTTTTTCTGAAACCACAAGTGAAAAAAGGAAACGGTCAGGCTCTGGAAGGCAAGCAGAGCATCGAGCCAAGCCCAGGAGGCAGCAGGGAGAGCAGCTGAGACGTGGCCCACCTGCCAGCACAAACACCTCAGCCCCACCAGCTCCCTCCCCACAGGCTGAGACGGTACCTTCTTCTCTGGGGAAAACTTCAGGGGCTCCACAATGTACAGATCCTCTGGATCCACTGTAAGAGAGAACAGACACTCAACAGTGCTGACACTGCCAGCTCTGGAGCAGCACAGTCCCAGCTAAACAGCAGCATGACAAAATATCCCACTGAGCAGGCACATTTCTCCCTCTCTGCCTTTGTAAGTTAAGGGGGTACAACACAAACACTGGAAGTAAAGTCAGCACACAGAGAAATTCCCCCAAGCTGCCATGGCAGCTGTCAGTGACACACACTTGAAAACCTCTGGCTTTCTCACAGTTGTGGCCATGGGAGAGGTGCAAAGAAGATCTTTTGGGGAAAAGAAAGAGTCAGTGAGTGTTGAAGTCTAGGAAAACAAACTGCTCCCAGTGTAAGAGTGTTTCATGTGCAGCCTGCCCCTGACAGCACAGATGTGCACCTACTAACCAGGCAGATGTTCACATTGACATGAGACCAGCAGGGAGAATTTGGGAAAAGTGTCATTTTGAAGGAAAAAAAAAAATAGTCTAGGCCTTAGCTAGTGTTCATGGCATCTCACTGCCAACTCAAGAGTTTTAATGGGAGTTTTATTCACAGAACAAAAACCTGTGAGGCAAGTTTGCTGTGTCAGAAGAGCTGTGTCAGCAGCATACTCAGTAGTTACTATGATCTGCAACACTTGCTTTTGCATGACACTCATGGCCTAAGAAATCCAAATTCAGTTGTCCCAAATCTACCATGAATACTGCAAAGATCAGATCATTCCTCATACCCAAGCCAAGATAAACGGTCTAAGATTTCTTACTGAAGTTGCTAAATTTGAATCCTAAATGCCTGCCAAGTTTCAAATATAGGCTATCAGGACTCCAGAAAAGTAGGACACTCAGACTTCCTACGTCTGGCATTTCCAAGAGAAAAAAAAAAGCTGCTTTCTTCAAGCTTCACAGACCTGAGTGCATGCACTGATTGCTCCTAACCCAAAAAACCATCTGCAGAGCAGAATGTATCTGTAGCAAAAGATGCATTTAAAGTTTTAGCATAATTCAGCACAGTTGTGTGAGTATCTGGTAACTTGTTCACAAAGCACCTTATCTTACAGAGCACATACACCAACCACACACACATTGTGCAGCACTGAGAGCAACACCACAGACCAGATGTATGATATGAAAAATACCTTCTTTACCAGCTAGCTGAAAAGACTGGGATCTGACCAGTGGAAGGGAAGTTCTTCTTTTCAAATTCATATCATCATAGGAAGAGAAACACCTAGGAAATTCCAGAAAGCTTTTTTAACACATTTTTCTCAGGACTTTGTCACGTACATTTCTCATTAAAAATCATTCTTGGCAGAAAGACAGAACTGCTTGCTGAGGTGCCCAAGTAAGCCTGGCTAACAGACACAGTACTGTGCTTGCTAAAGTTATCAAGGCTTGTTTTTCAAGTCCAGTAGCCCAAATGCTCCTAGGAGAGTGTTATGACCAGAGCCCTTTGCTAGCAATTCTGACTGTACAGAAAGAAAACACAGAATTAAAGCAGAAGTGCCAGTACCAGCAGATTTAGGAAATATTAATACAACCTGCAAGAACACTTAAGTTTCAAATATAAATACATTACCTTTTGGGGCTAGGGTAGTGATTGCTTTTGGGAATTTTTGAGAGGTAATCTTCACAGAAGGGAGAAGGGCTCCTGCAGCGCTGCACAAAGAGCACCAAGCCCAGAATGAGGCAGAGAACCAGAGAAATCACCAGGTAAGCCTGGCGATCAGAAACCTGCAGGGATTTGAGACAACTGTTGAAGACAGAACAATTCCATGGTACTGCCATTCTTATGTTTGAAGCTCTAAAAGACAAATGCTGTGTTCTCAACACACTTTTCTTTAATTTCACTAAACACCTGTTCATATTTGAGACATTTTTCAGAGGTTTGATGCAGTCTGTTGGCTGTGCAGCATTCAAGGAGTGAAGGCTGAATCCCACTAGCTGCTAACAGGACAAGATTCCCCTGCCTCCAACATCAGCATAACCACAGAAGCTGCCACTCCCTGCAAAGAGCATCCAAACCTCCCTGAAAGCAATACACCTCCCACAAGAAACCATGCTCAGAAAGTAACTTCTCTGGTTCACAGCTGACATGGATGCAATACTATGGCAAATCTAAAGTGTGCTTTTTGTCAGCTGCAGTACCTCACAAAGCACCATTGTAATCACTTGATTCCTGTGGCTTCACTGACCACAGAACTCATAAACAGGAGCTTAGCCAGCCAGGCATCAAAGGAGGAGTCTCACCAAGTGTTAGCTCAAGGGAGGTCCTTGGCAATATGCACAAAATATAAAAGAGCATGTTTATGGTACTGCTTGAAATGCCAGGCAGGCAGAACATAAACATTTGAGAGAAAATGTTCCTAATATTGTTGCCAAGATTTCCCTAATCTCTAAAGATGACAACAGCCAGTGGGGGAAGGAGAAGGGTGCCTTGGCTCAGACTACAATCATGGGGGCTAGTGGGGCTGCAGTAACTATGACCAATTTTGCTCTGCACAAGACAGCTCAAGTTACTCAGATCTGCAGCTAGAAGTCTAGGATAAACCAGCCTGAAAGCAACACTACAGACAATTTAAAACTCCATCTGAAGACTCTGGCCTCTTCAAACAGAGCTGTGTTTACGCATCTATTTCCTGTGCACTGTGATTACCTCACATTTGAAAGCAACACTACAGACAATTTAAAACTCCATCTGAAGACTCTGGCCTCTTCAAACAGAGCTGTGTTTACGCATCTATTTCCTGTGCACTGTGATTACCTCACGTTTCAGTTCCGCCACGGTGGCTGACAGATTGGAAGCCAGCTGGGTCATGTTGGTGAGCTGTGCTTGTAGCAGCTGGATTGCCTCTGTCTGACGCTGATCCTGTGGGGAACAGTCATGCTGTCAGTGGCCAGGCTCCCACTGCCACTCGTGGCTACAGAATTAAGTGTTTTGTCTGACACAGCAGGCACTCAGCAGCCACACGGCCTATCCAGCATTGTTTCAACACGGTGTTCACGTTTTTATTTGTCAGCTAACATTTCCTAACATTATGCCAAAGTGTATTTCATTAGAGAGCGTTCTGCTGTCCTGACCATGGGCAGAGTGAGCAGGCAGCTCTGCACAGTCACTGTCAGGAGGGCACAGAACACAAACAGCTGCCCAGGCACAGCTCCAGGCTGAGGCTGATGCACAGGCAGCCCAGTCAAGGACAGGAGCCCAGACCAGCCAGGAACAGCTCCTTCCCAGCTAACAACTGCCCCCTGGGAAGAGCCCTAACAGGACTCAATCCTATGAGAAATGAAGGCAGGTGAGCAGAACACCAGGGAGACTAACCTCAGACTGACCAGCACTGATAGTCCTCCAAAAAACAACCCAAACCCAACCCAGAAAAGGCAACACGTGAAATTTGCCGTTTTCTTCACTGTTCAGGGATGAAAAAAGTCCAGGCCTGGGACTGCACTTCAGAAACTTTCAGACAGTTTGGGATCAGGTCTGCTATGCCACTGCACAGCTGCTTTAGTGAAGGTTTAGCACAGCAGTTACTGCTTGATTTCACAGCTGATCAGGAAAGCCAAGATGGCAGAGCAGGGAAAATCCACATTTTAAAGAATGAAGTCAAGTTTCTCCTACATGCACTATATTTTTAAATGCAGATTAGGCCTAAGCCATTACACCCACCTTCTGCCTTTTCCACAGGCTCAGAATCTTCAGCAGCAGAGAAATTGTCTATTGATACTTCAAATCAGATATAAAAATGAACCAAGTTAAAAAAAAATGTTTTGAGTGCAGTTGCAACCAAGAAACAAGGGTTGGAACTGACCTGGATAACTCTTTCATTGACAAACACATCGAAGAGTTTTAGCCATTACCAGCTGACAACTGATCTTTTCTTCAAGTACAAAATCAAGAAACAAAGCTGAAAATGGCTTTATTCTGACACAACTGAAAACATGTCTAAAAATCTTATTATGGAGAAAAAGAGGGAAGCATGGAATGGAAGCTTTTAAAAGGCAGATATACAGCTCTGCTGAAAGAGGATTTCGGCACCTCTGTGCAACTCTTCATTAAAAGTAAGCCTTTCTAACTAGGAAAACACCTCAAATACTCCAAACAAATCATACCTGCTCTTCTGCTATTCTTGAGGTGTTCTGAAGTTTTATTATTGTTTTATTGAAAGCCTTCTGCATTTCTTCCATTTGTTTTCGGTACCTAAAACAAGAAAGTGTTTAAGGCTGAAATATTAGTGCACAAAACTCCTGCTTAGACTTGTCTTCAGAAAACATGACTATGCCAGCAAAAACCTTCTCAATAAATAAAGCCCAGAGCTTTATTTAAATATCGAGTGGTACCTGCTTTTAAGTTTCACAACTAAAACAGATATGCCTTTTTTCCCCCCACAGATATGGTCAAATCTATTTCAACACTTTCCAGCTTAGTGCCAATTTACTGAATTCACTCTGCATAGTAGATATAACTGTGAGCCCCTTCCTTGGAACCAATTCTGAAATGGGTACATCTCCCCACTTTCCTGCAGCTAAGGAACCACAGATAAACACTCATACACTGAGACATCCTTCACAGGAAACCCTTGGTTTCCTCTCCACAGTCACTCATTCAACCAGAGTTACTACAGATAACGGGGTATTTTAAGTGGAAACAATTTAATAAAAAAGGCATTGCAGGTCTGTGACACTCAGTTCAACATAACAGAAAGATGTGCCCTTTTGTAGAAAGAATTACGGACAGGATTAGTGCCTACATCCTGACAACACTTTATCCTTTAAAAAAAACCCACAGCAACATTCCTCAAGATGAAACAAACAGGACTTTATCTGAAACACAAAGAGGGAAGCCCTGTCTCACACAGGTTAACTCCAACAGCCACCTAGGCTTGGCTCCTTTGCTCAGTTTTCCATAAAGCTTTAAGCTGTGATTTACCCTCTGCCCAACTCCCCCAGTACTTCAGAGTCTGGGCTCCAACCAACCCTCCTCTCTCCAGCCTCACCTCTGACTGAGCTCTTCCAGGTAGCGGCTGCTGAGGGACATGTTGACTTCCAGGGCCTTGATGCGGTTGTTGAGGCGCATGAAGACAGATTCCTTCTGGTTGGATCCATGAACGAGGTTCCCGTTGGCATAGCCCAGCTCCGTGGAGTTCTGCAGCTCAGCATAGAAATCTGTGGCTGTTCTCTGCGGGCCCCCCGAGACCGGGAGGGCCATCAACGCTTCCTCCGCTGCCTGCTCGTCCTCCCTCGCCTCGGCAGGCACAGGAGGCTCCACAGGAGGCACGAGAGGTTTCTGTGCTTCTGGAGTGCTCTCCTTTCCTTCCACAGCATCGCTGGCTGCTGTGTCCACTGTGCTCTCAGGCTGCACAACAGTCTCTGTAGGCTTTGCAATCACTGGAGTAGCAACAGTCTCTCTCGTGCTCGTTTCCTTTACCTCAGGGGCCACGCTGGTCTCGGGGCTTTCTTCTACAGCTGAGCTCTCAGCTTTCTCCATTTCGGGGCTGAGCTCTGGGACATCCACCTGGGGAGTCGCCCTCGGTGCCACCTGGCCCGAGTCTTCTTTTGGAGGCTCCAGCACCATGTCTGTTGTGGGGGATGGCTTCACTTCAGAAGTAACTTCTAGGAGGAGGGACTGAGAGACTGTTTGAGGATGGCTTGGCTCCAGCTCAATGGACTCTGTGGTCTCATTGCTGATCTCCTCATGGACTGCACTGAAGTCAACTGCAATAGCAGACCCAGGGGGCTTCTCGGCTTTGCTGTCCAATTGCTCAGGCAGAGGCTCCTCTGCTGCAGTCTGGGCAGATTCGGTCAGAGCTGGCTGTGGCTGCTGCACATCCACAGGGTAAGGTGGCCTCTCCTCACCTCCAGTTTTACTGTGCTGCCGATGCATGGCTGCTGCAACCGAGCACCACCTCAGCAGGTACTCTGAGAAGGTGGAAATGCAGCACACTGCTGCCATGTCACAGCAGTAGTTCTCTGTCTCCAGTTCAAACCATGCTGCTGCCTCCTCTTCCTGCTCATCGCTGGACAGCAAAGTTACTGTGGACTGGCTTGTATCTTCTTCATACTCTTGCATGAGCTGAACAATTGGGCTTTCTTTAGTCAAATCCACCATTAATTGGTCTTTCTCTATCTGTGGAATATCTGTAGTAACAAGTCTACAAGAGAGTTAAAGACAAGGTGTTAATTCAACAGCGTTACATCCCTGCTCTAGAAGATTGTGAAAACAAGTCTTTGAGAAAATTGGCAAAGCTTAGTCCAGTGACCAAAGGCCAGTTGTGAGACAGAAATTCTGCAGGATAGTATTTTCTCCAGTTATTTTCAGACCAAATAGGCAAACAAATTATATCAATCCCTGCCTCTTAAACACCAAGCCTTCTCAATTAGATATTGCCCCTTCCCTCACCCCTGAAAACAGTCAACAGTTCAAATCCCCTTTTTTACACAGCAAGCATCTTACTCTGCTGATTCACAACATTCCCACTGACCTTCCTCAGTCTCAGAGCAAGAGTGATAGAAAACCAGAAAACCACTAAACACAGCACAAGTCATACCTTAACATTCAAGAGGTAGGGTCTTGGCCTTAAGCAGCCTAATTATCAGCAACTGTAATCAACTGAAAACAGAATCTATACAGAACCTCCCTTCTCAAGCTCACTCTCTACACCTGCCTACATGTTTTCATTAAGGGCAGTCTACCAAAGCATAAGCTTCTAAAGCAGAATTTTGTCAATAAAATTTAACTGAAGTTTCAGCAATACAATTTACATTCCTAATTAGTCTTCCTCGCAGGATACCACAAAACCTGGATCATTATTAAGCCAGTTTCTGTGTCAAAACAAAATACAACACTATGGAAATAGCTATAATAGACAGTTACTAAACCACTAAATCTGGTTAGTGCCATCACCATACTACAGATTTTACCAAGTACTTGCTTTTTCCCTTGTTTAAGTCTGCATGCCATACCTGAGCATTCTACTACCAAGGACTGCAGACTGGCACATGTTTGTCTCTGCTTGGAGCACATTACAAAAACCCCAAGAGCAGTCACTTACTCTGGTGAAGGAACAGGTGTTGGTTCAGGCAGTCTTGGTGCAGCTGTTGAAGTTGCAGGGGTGGCAGTGACATTTTCAGACACACTTTTGTTCCCAGCTGCAGGAAGGAGGAAAATGTGAACGTGGAAATTCAAGAACCATCTTTGTTTTCAACAAATTCTGAGGTCTGGGTTTATTATTAGTGGAGATTTTGATTAACTTAGCTACCAAATTAATTGCAGATGTCATCCAAAGTTATTGGAATGAAATGCTATGGACAGTTTATCAGTATGATGTTCTGGACAGTTCAACATACTTCCAGAAAGAAGTAGCAAGTTGGGTCTTTACAGCTTCAGCTTGCTAACAGAGAGTAAAGATCTCCAAACAATGCTGAACAAGCATATGTGTCATCTTTGTATGGGTTTTCTTCTCAGCAAATTCAGCATCTTTGTTCCACTTTTCACAGTCACTAGGTTCTATGACACTAAGCAGGTGTGCCACAAAAGGTGAAAAAAAGTCATTTAAACCACCACAGATCACCCAACTCCTCAGAAAAAAAAACCAAAAAAACAACTTAACAAAGCAATGCAAACTTTCCAGAATGCTTTTCATCTAAAAAACTACAGTACCTTCAGATTCAGATGAGTCTTCAGTTTTGGCTCCAAGCATATTAGCAGCAATGTTCACCATACTCAGGATAGCATCTAAAAGAGACAACAACTACTTAACAAGGACACTCTCAGAGGGCCCAGAGATCAGCAGCACTGAGAAATTTGCTATTTTGCAACACTTGCTTCAAAGGAATCACAGTGTAAGGACATACAATCTGGTCATTCCACTACACTGGAGACAGCTGTTTCTTTTAAAAGTAAGTGTATAAGCTAGAAACCTGTATTTGAAAACCTGTACCATAACATCCACAGATCTGGATTCCACATATATTTATTTTAAGGACCTGTTAAGTAGAACAGTTCCTCTCCCTTCTGAATTCACAGAAGTAAATTCCAAGAGGGCCTGCTCTACATCAGCACAGATATTAAATACAGCTACCCTTTGGTCTTGATATTGACAACAAACAATTGCCAGGCTTATTTAGATGATGAGGAAGAGGTAAAGAGCACTATATTGGAAACACACAGAAGCTGGCTTGATTTTGCCCATTTCTCTTCCCACCCACCAGCACAGAGCAGTGTATGTCACACGGCCAAGGTCATCATGTTAGAGGCATTTTAGTAGCACTGACAAGTTCCTTGGGCTCCAGGAAGTAATGTTCAAAACTTTGGTTCTGCCTTTCCTCCAGAACATGTCAGAAGCTGCTTTATTAATTCCTGATTTATGTTAATTTATCTGGGTTTGTATAATGTGAAAAGTCCCAACAGTTAAAAGATGCTAAACTTGAGCTATGGAGGGTTTCTTATGAAAAATGAGAAAATGAGGGAGAATACAGAGTCAGTATGGAAACTCTACAATGTGGGAGAGGAGTGAGCAACCCTCAAAGATTCAGACTTGTTGAGGACTGCAGAATGCTTCTTAGGAGATGAAATGTCTGAGAAGCCTCCATCTCCTCCTCAGAAGACTCTTTCTCACTCTGCATTTAAGATGCAAAATGGAAACCTGCCACATTTGCCTATGTGCATATAAAAAACCCCACCAGAAAACAATACCCACAAACTCTATGCCTTCCAAAAGAAGAGCACTGACCATCCTGACAGAGAGGAAAGGTCTCAGTAACAAAACCCATCAGCCAGAACTAAATACTGGTCAATGTTTCAGTGAGTGCATCAGAGAGACAGCTGAGCACAATCAGCAACAGGTGTTTCAAATCTTTTAATCTTAGCTTTAGTAGGCTAAAAAAGTCTGCATTTTTCAGACAGTGAATATAAACTTGTAATACTGCCCCTGCAGACAGATCATGTGAATATGCATCACCGAGACAGCCTGAAGACAGAAAGTTTAGAAGTCACAAATAAGAGATAAGCAGTGTCAGGGAAGAATCTACTGCTTTATCTCATCTGTGAGAGGCACACATTTAGAAATAAACTGCCTTTTCCACTACCTACTTCCCTTTTGAAAACTGCTCTAAGCTGTGAATATTCCTAGCCATGACCTTATTCTCAGGAGACAGCAATGTTCTAGGAAAAAGTAGCTTTGATCCACTACAGGATAAAGGCAAAGCCTGACTCCAAACAGCATGAACTGAGTGCAAATCTACACTAGAATAACAAATCTTCATTAGCTGTGACTGAAGGAAGAATGGTACAGTGCAAGAGCTCCTTAGGAAATGGTGTGTGGAGGTGATACTACCCTGAATAATTCAGCAGTGAAGAACACCATTAGAAGTCAATATTCAAGGATTCTCAGCCAAACAAACCCTACAGACTGAGGTTTTCCAATGGAAAAAGTGAGAGGAGACAGTAAAGAACATTCAGTTCTCTCAAAAAAATACACAGCCCTTATGAAGAATGTAAGTTACAGTATTTACATAAAGCCTTCTCAGAAATAGTATTCTCCATCCTTCTCTCCCCCTGAAGTTGTACAAAGTAAATCTTTATATTGCCACCTGTATGTTAAGCATTTTAATTCAACACAGATTTCCAACTTCCAAATTATTAAGGGTTTACAACACTTTAGTACTGGCCATTTATGGCCCTATGCAACTTCTACATGATGCTCAGTACTCAGAATCCTTAAGTACAGAAAACAAGTTTCCACAAAATAGATATTCTTACAAATTGAAAGTTCAATTTTAGAACACAAAGAATGATCCCCCACTCCAAAATTTTAATTATTCCTATGAAACTAAAGAAGAATCACAAATTGCTTCAGTAGAATATGAAAGCTGTGGATGTTCCACAACAAAATGTCATTCCACTTTCAATTAGCATATCTTGTTTTAAGCACAGGAATAACTTTTTCTAATAAATCATACTCACTTGTAGCAGAACCAAGAAGATTTTTTGAAGATTTTTCTTCCCCTGTGTTATAATCCAATAGATAATCTATGTATAAAGAAGAACAACTCATGACTATTAAAATTTAATTTGTCATGGGGAAAGAATATAAACCTCAAGACTTAACTTGTCATTCAGTGATGTTAACTTGACAGTGTGGAAATAAAACTACAGAAAGCTTGAGGTCAGGTATCACAAACTGAAATGGACACTAAGAATAGAACAGTTTTGTGTGAGCTGCTTTATTTTAGCAATCCTTTCCTACTGTTAGCACATGAAGAAATTGTCCATTGTGCCAAATGAAACAGACTTATTACTATCATCTTAAAGCAACCCTTTACATAACTACATTTAAACACATTGTTCAAAACTTCAAAGAATTGTTGGGAAAGCTCAGAAATGGTGCAACACTGTCAACAAGTAAATATAACAGCCAAATCTTCCATCATAGGTAGGAAGTGATGAGCCAAAAAGACCAGCACAAGAGCTGTCTGAATGGCTAAAAATGCACAAAGTATTTGCTTACCATAATCTTCATCAAACAGTTCTTGTCGTTCAGACTGATACTGAGAATCAGCTATTTCTTCATACTCTTCAACCATGCTAGTACCAAATACTCTACAATCCAAGTTTTAAAATAAAATAAAAACCTAGTATTAGGAATTATGTGACATAATTGCTAAGTATTACCTTTATGTAACAAATAACTTAGATACAGTAGTTGCAGTCAGTTAAGCAAGATTCAAGCAGCAGGGATAATGAATTTCTCCAAGGTGTATCTACACAGACCCGAAACAGGATCCTGTTTCTCATTCTAACTCCAAAGAGTCTTGTCTTCCTTTTAAACTCACACCTAGACTTCCTTGTCTTTAGCCTTCTTCCATGAGCTCTTACACCTCCTCTTCAGTTTCACCTTTGACTTGCTTTAGGTATATCCATTCAGAACCACCTCACTTTGCATCCCACATTCTCTTTGACCTCTTCTGCCAAAATAGGATCAAATCAATCCAGTTTAAAGCAGTCTTGTGAACTAAAAATATGGTTTGACTTCTAACACTAGAGCCCTCCCAGGTTCAGAACCTGTTTTTTAGGAGCAGTACAGAGGCTGACGGTTCTCTGAATTACAATTTCTAGTCAGCTACTGCAAGCACCTGTGGTGCCAAACAACACAGCAGCTTCCAAAAAGCACCCACCACACCTGCTCTTTTTAGTTCACCACTTGCTCCCTGTGTTGCTTGGTCAGCCTTGAAATGCTCATGTCCTGCTCTAAAGCTGCTCAAGGCTCCTGTTTCCTCCTCCCCTCCCCCTGCAAACATTAACTATTCCTTGCATACTGGAGAAGCAAAGAAAAAGATTCAAAGCTTCTTTAAACAGATGTGAAAGACACTACACAGCAGGCAGGTCAGGCAACTACTTCAAGCCACAATACTTACAAGTAACTGCAATTGAAAATAGTTGTTGCCCAGCCATTCTAAAAACAGACTCATCCTCACTGCAAGGAGGTAGAAAGACTAAGCAAAACACAAAGTATTACCTTATAAGACTTAAAGGACAAAAATGTTCTGATCCAAAGTGTGATATCAACTCCACCTAAAGAATAGAAGGTACTTAAAATAAAACTCCAAAGACCCACAGAGCCAAAGTTCACTTAGTATCAACATTCAATCTTGAAATTGCAAGTTTTGTTTACTCCAGGGAGTTGCAGATTGCCCACAGCAGAAAAGCCCAGATTTATTCTTGCCATGCATTAAAGAGCTGAGCCACAGCAGAGAACACCCCCAGCCCCATGCATCCATCACTCCAAAAGAAGAGGTTGCTAACCTTTATGTACTTGATGAACATCTGAAGCGAGAGAGAGGAAAGGAGAGAAAAAAAAAAAAAAAGTAGATGTCCGTACAAAGGCTGAACACATGCCACAGGCAACTACAGAGTCCTGCTGGGTTTAATTCAGTACTATAAATGCCTAAGATGACAAGCTGGGAAGGATTAAGTTGTATTACAACTTCATCTGCCTTGGGTAGCAAGATTTCATTTAGCCCTTGTACCTTGCAGATGGAAGGTAACATGCAACAAGTGTTTTATTAAGCAATTTAAGTTATTCAATTTTTCAGGGCAGCATGACTGCAGATAGAATACTGAAGTGTGTTAAACATACTCAGTGTATTTTTTCCTCTTAAAGAACACAAACTACAGAAAGTGATTCAAAAAGAAAAACCCATGTAGCATGCACTCTGTATGTACTGCTGCTGCTTGAACTCAGTATAAAATACTCCAATTCACAGAAGCACAATTGAAAGAAATAGAGCAGCTGATGACAGACTTGGGAGCTTCAGACATCTGTGTATTTCTAGTGCACCCTTGACTACACACTGGCATTTATTTAATCTCAATTAATTTGCAAGCACTTATTAAACCACTCTGTAGACACTACTACTGAAGGACTGGAATCATCTGCAAGTGTGACCAAAACAAACAACCCCACAAAAGTACACTCATAAAAAATCCCATTGTTTTTGATACAAGTTCAGTAAGCAACTTCAAAAAAATTAACTTTTGAAAGTATTTTGGATTCGTTCTGTAGACCAGACATACACAGAACTTGCTTACTTTTTGCACTATCAAGTCAAAACATTACAAGAACAAACCTTTGAAATTTTACCATGTTCTAATATTCAAGGCAGAGCACTGTATCCACCAAGGGATTAAGTGCTGCAGCATCTACAGGAATTCTGCAACTTCAGTGACAATGGCAGCTACCTTAAGGCATTAATTCAGCCAGAAAACAGAATTAAAAATAAATCTCTATTCTGTGACTCATGCAGAATTTCTGGTAAAGAAGTTAGACAATTATCATTCATAGCTACTTCTTCATAAAAGCATAAAGCATAATTAAGGAGCACAAACTAATTTTCTTTTGGCAATACCATAACTGGAAGATAACACATCAGCGAGGAGGACCTAAAAGGTCTGTATTTTATTTGAATTTAAACCTTCCCTACAACTCAATATTTTCACAGAAGCTTTTATCCAAGTTCAAGTACCACATTAATTATTTATGGAGTTTTATTCCCTTTAAGTCTCCTGAGTAAAGACAGCTTGATGCAAACTATTCTGAAGGTGGCAGTATCATGGCAATGCTCCAGTAGCAGTAAGCATAAATAATTTGCCTGAGTCAGAATTATGATTGAATAACTACAAAACTGCACTTGGAGTCTACTAATGAGAACCAAGATGCAACCACCTACACTTTCAGATTCACTAAGGTGTGCAGCACAACATGGTACAAAGATTTCAAGGATACTCTGATCTGTGCTCCAGAGATTGAGTGTGCAGGGTATGTATATTTACATATCTATCTAAATAGATATAGATCTATGTATGTACATGTAAAGCAGGTACAGCCAAGAAACAAAATAGGTCAAGATTCTTCTGATCTTACATTCAAGGGACAGTTGGTTAAGTCAAACAGAACAGAACTTTGTCTAGATTTTCCTTAAGTCAGGTATCAGCTAAGTATGTCCTTGCATCCAAGGGGCTTCCCAAGAGCCTCTCAATCACCTAAGTGAGCAAGGTAGTAAGGTCAGGACTGTGACAAGGATTTAGTACCCAGACAATCCCAGCTGGGGCCACTAATTAACCAAGGGCAGTTAATGGTAAGACAGGCTCTGATAACACACTTCTTGGGATGCTGTTACACAGAGGAAATCCAGCAAACCCCTCCTTCCCTGAGAAGCATGGATGCTTTTGCAGTATGGAGTTACCTTCACATATTTTGCATACATCTGCTCATCCAGAGGAAAGCTCTGGACATTCCTTTCATCTCTGGCATGGAAAGTACCTAATTTAATCCATTTGTTTGTTGGATACCTAGAAAGGAAACAATGGAGTCACATAATGAAATGCAGGAACTCAATTTTACAGGTATTTCCCTAAGCTTCTCCTAAAGCCTTTCCAGAGCAGAAATACATTCTGTTCTCTCCTTGTTCTGCAAGGCAGCAGCAATGTTCCCAACCCAGAAGCTCAGCAGCACCTTCACACAATGACAGCAGCATGCAAGCCCTTGAAGCACTAAACCCCAGACTTATCCAATCATGAAATTCAGCCAGTCTACAATGAAGCCCCCCAGATGCACAGTAAGAACACAACACCTGATAGGTTGTACTTCTGTAAGCAGGCCATAGAACACTGAGCAAAGCAGAGCCAGAACTGCACAACAGAACAAGTGTTCAAAGCCTAACCCCACCTGCTTCAGGCATCTGAGAAGAAAAGGAGTTTTTCTGATGCCCTCTGAATGTCTGCTCACTCACAGACCAGAATTATCTGCTCACTCCAGAAGGCAGTGGGGGCACAGCACTGCCTAAATCACTGTAAAGCCACCCTCTAAGCAGCCATCTGGCCAACCTGGTGCACTCTCACCCCCTTCCAATTTCTCTGTGGTGTACTACTCTTCTTTTCTTTTTGAATAATTTGTGGGGTTTTGGACAGAGTTCAGCATTGAAGACAGCTCAAACCATGTGAAAATGGTCAGGATGACAAGGGAGGGGAGAGCCCACAACCTCAGTAGTGTTTTATTAAGGAATTTTATAATCTGCCATCCACTGCCCAGCTACTGTATAAATTCTGCTCCTCAACAGGTTTTTTCCTTTTAATTTTTAAGGTAGCAAAGGAAAAAAAAACAAACCTGCTAGCAGCTGACAACCGACACAAAGAAAAACCATGTGACTTCACATTACATTACACTTTGCATAACAACAAAGCATATACATATCATGCTTCATAAAGCCTTGCATCTAATAATTATTTCATTTTTTCATTCAGAAGGATGCATTTAGGTAACATACCTGTCACTAATTGACACCAGAAAGTCTTTAGGAGTGGAAGAGAATAATTCATGATTTGCAATGTCAAACTGCTTTACTTGCACTGGTTCACAGAGTTCAACAACAAACCTTAAAGACAAAAAGTAGATTTTTTTTTTTAAGAAAATACTTTCCCTTCTGCAGTTACAACCTTCAGCCCTTCACCTCATTATCACATCCTTCACTGGGTATAAGGAGGACACTACAAAAATGCTGTAGCAAAAGAATCACTGGTGGTGTCTTTCTGAACATCTACTTTAATAACTCTAGGCAACAGCTGCAGCTACAAGAGCTTCATCCATCTTGTACTCAAAGGCATCAAGTCACAGAAGTAAAAACTAAGGACAGCAAACACAATTTAAATCACACCTGAAGTACCAATTAATGTTTGGTAAATTCTGTTTATGTGTCCTACAATTATTTGACAGTCAAGGAAACAAACCAAGAATCTTTATTTGAATGCTCAAGTGCTTTATCTGCCATAAGATAATTATGCAAAACTTACACATATTAAGATAAACAAAAGTATCACCTTACTACTACTCCTCAATAGCAGAGCTAGATTTCTATGGAAGACATAATAAACCATCCTGTGCTAATTCTGTCAGAGCTCCTCACACACCCATTCCAAGGAGCAGCACACCAAGGTCAAGTCAGTCCCACAGCAAGGGAAAGCTGTAATCACTCCTGCCACAAACAAGAACCTCAGGAACCTACCAGATTTTAGTACTGCAAGGATTGAGCATATAAAGGTCCATGTTTTCCATCAAAATAGCTGAAGTGCTCTGTAGAAAGAAAAAAACAGTATTTTAATTTGCATGGTAGATACCAACAGCATCAAGGATTTTTCCCCTCTTTCCAACAGTAAGTTTGAAATCAGGTTTGTAGATCAGTGTCAAGTTTCAAGACAATTATCCAGGACACAGTGTGCCATGCTTTGGGGCAATCATGGATTATTTACTGTGGTGAGCTCCTCAATAAACCTCTGTTCAGTTGTTCAGTTTCTGTAGGAAGAGGACTCTGCTCCCATTTTCTGAATTCACTTAAAAAGACATCAAGTTCTATAGCAATCTCTCTTAAAAAAACCACTGATCACTGTTTATATCCTATTTTTATAAATCAAAATCCCAATAAATCCAAACACAGAATAACAACTTCACAAACCAGTGTTCAGTTTTAAGTGTACTTTGTGCTACTTGTTGAGTAACAGCACACTAAAATAACACACACTAATAATTAATAAATGCTTACCTTTGCCTCTGGATTTGCTGCCAGAATTTTGGCACCACACTCTACAGAAGCATAATTATTCCTGTTTTTCTGGACCTTTTTTGTGGAATGCTGCCCACCAACAGCTGAAGGGTGCATTGACTGACCTAGGAACAAGAAAATATTGCTACTATAACAAACCACACAAACAAGGAGTATTTGCACTGTCAGGGAACTTCTGCTCACTGCTTTTATATAATGAAGGCTATTAATTATGTAGTTCTAGCAGAAAAATGAAGCTCCAGGCTGCACTCCAAACTGAGACAGTGCTGCTATTCAGCTCCAGCATGAGATGACAGCAGTCTGTATTTAGACCAAACTAATGAATCCTGAACTTACTCTTTTCTTTCTCCACTTCCATGACTTTCTTCTTCCATTCATCAAATGTTGGAATGTCTCCAGGGTCCTTTGGAGTTATTACTGATGTAGGGTCAATTTCTCCTGTCTTCCTAAAGTCTTTCTGCAAAAGGAAGAACCACCGATTGTGAATATTTTTCAGGACCAACAATGAAAACAAAGATGAACTTGAAAAAACAAAGCATGCTCTGATCAAGACAAGGGCAGACACATCATTTGCACCCATGTTAACAACTTAGAGCCAATGTAAGCAGGACTATAAGCCAGAAAAAACATGTGATGATTTTCTCTCAGAATTACAGATCATTTCACTGAAATACTGGCAATTTTTGTGGCTAAGCAAATACATTTTAAATAAAATGCAGGCCTTCTTCTCCAACACCTGCATTTTCTTCCCAATTTTTGCTTTTCCTATTCTTAATGAAGAAAGGTTTCCCTGTAGCAAAAATATTTATGCTTGTCATGACAGAATTCCAGAGGTTCCCTGGGATTTCTGAACATCTCAAAAGCAGCAGAATGATTAAACATTAAAGGAATCATTTTTAAGTATCTCAGAAATAATGTTTTGGACCTGCCTGACAAAGCAAAAACCCTGTCAACTAAACTGTACATTACTCCATTTCAAGTCTTCACTTCTCCTTTGTACAAACATTTTCAGCACACCATCAGATGAGTGAACATTTTTGGTAGACATTTCAAGTGTAGAGGTTATTTTATAGAAAATATTTTAAAGGTAGTTGCCAAGTGACAGCTGAAGCATGATCCTAAACCAGCAAGAAAAGGTATTGCCATGGCTTTGGTCATCTTGATTTCAAAAATTCTTATTAAAAAACCCACAAGCTTTATGAAATACCTCACAACCAGAGCATGAAAAAAGTCATGCACAGTTAAGCACAGAAGGCCTGGCTAGGTACATACCCCACTGTAACAAGGGCCAAGTGATACTTCTGGGACAGAATAAAAACACATCACATATTTTACCCGTGCTAATAACCAAACAGAGGGCATCACTCCTGTGTGTACTGAGGGGATATCAGCACTGCTTACCTCCCTCTTTAAGTTCTCTGAAGCATTAAGAGCAGATTTTTGCTCATCTGCCCCCTTTTCAGCTGCTGAAACTTTGGACTCAAACTCAGATTTTGTCTTCTTTCCCTTGCCATGTGAAGATGATATGTTCTCTATATGTTGGCCTGCAAGGCTGAAAGTTTAAAGAGTATTAGGGTCTGTAACATGGGCAGTCACATGCAGTATTACACACACACACAAGTAGGTAGATAAGCAAGCACATGCAAATGTTTGTTGCAAAGCCAGCACAGAAAAGAACAACTCCCTTTAAAGAATTCAGTCAGACACAATCTGCTTGGATACTCACCTCTCTGGTGGACTGACAAAAGAGGAAGGCTCACTCTGAGGGTCAGCCTCAAGTGTCCCACCAATATCACAGTCAGGTTCTGACTGCTCAGCTTCACTAGAGCTGACTACAGGGATATCAGCACGGGAATTCTCTATTGCACTGAAGGGAAACAAACAACATGCTCTTTTAGCCTTCTGACCATACAAGGAACCCTGACAATCAACCACAAAGATACATGAAAGTTTGAATAAAGCAACAGTCTCACAGAAATAATTAAGAGAAGAAGAATGAAGCATGCTGTACCTGGGGACTTGCATTCTCAGCTGTACCCATGAAAGAACAGAATTTCCTTTTCCAGCCTGTTTGTCCCAGAAAGGAACTCAAAACAGGCTTCACAGCTCCCAGAGCTCTCATCTAACATCTCACCAAACATTGCAATGGATAATTCTCCCAAGCATCACTACAAACTAACATCATCTTCATAGTTACCTGGCTGCCAGCAATTTTCTTTTCCCTTTCAACAAAGGAAACAAATGCAAGACTTGAGTTCCCTCACTAAAGCTCCTCATGTTCCCAAGGCAAGAGGCAGCAGTCAGAACAGAACTTGGCTAAAACTGGAGGAGAATAGTGGGGAGAAAAGTACAGCCAGCCAGACTTCCTTTCTACTAATTTATTTCTTCTTTTCTGCTGGTGTAATAAAAATCAGGTAACCCAGCAGACCATTATCCAAGCTGTACCAAGAGCCCAAACCAGCTCATCTGCCCACTGCTTTACCTCCTCTTTCCCAGAAAGGCTGAGCACACCTCATCAGACAAATCCTGAGGCACAAACCAAACAGAAAGCCTTCCATCTGCTCCTCAGGAATGGCAGAATATGTGGGGAGAAGATGGACAAAGAGAAACTTTCAAGTGGTAACTTCTGACTGTCCTCTCCTCTCCAGCACAGCAATGACTTTCATGCTGATCCAGGCTACAGCCAGATCCAAGGAAAAGCTTTACTCTGCCTTCTACACTTCCACATAAGCTTTCTTTAATGGAAGGAGGAAACTAGGTTAATCCAATATCATGAGAGAGCTGCCAAAACACAAACAGCACGTCACCAACTTAAAAGGGGATCTTTTCAGTTCTCTGACTGCTACAATTATCAACAGAAGCAGCTGCAACCTACCCAGGGAGACAATTTTAGTACCTTTCATATGATAAATTCCCCGTGGTATAAAACAAAAAACTCAGAGGTATTCCAAGACTTTTTGCTATGTAGCAAAATCTAACAAACACCATGAACACAAGAATTTATTAGCTATTAACAGGGAGTATTTACAATGTATGTCCCAAAATGCCTCCACCTGAGATGCACAGCATTTGGCTCTGCATGCAACTCTTTACTGAATAAATAAGGCTGACCATGACACAAAATTGAAAAGCTCTATATATTCTCCATTTCAGTGGGTAGGTGACAGTATGAATAATTATCAACTGAATAAAATACGGGACAAGAATGAACTTAAAAATTCCTTGCTCTCAGGGTGTACCTGATTGGCTTCAAGTAACTAATTTTGGCAGAACATGAGTCTAAAAGCTTTAGTGTTTCCTCTCCTTTGGGTACCTTGATTTGCCTTAATTTTTAAAATGCATTATTAAGCTCACTTTGCAAAGCAAGCTCTTACTTCCAGACAGAAAGAGTCTGGATTATTTTTCAGTAATTTTTCCTCATATTAGACTTAAGTAGGAAAGTTACACTTAGTGCTGATCTAAAAAAAGGATTCACTACAATGTTTGGGATAAAATTCCTTCCAAAAATTTCTTTCAAAATACTTTGACTAAGAAGTTCTCCTGAAATATTAGACCAGTAACACCTGAGAGAGCTGGACTTCGTTGCACTGTCAGGAATCAGCATCTAAACCAGCAAAAAGGTAAAAAAATGTCTGGAGATAACAAATGACTTTTTAAAGATCTTGTTGAAGTATGGAGCTGGACCACATCTGGTTTGGATATTAATCTGTTCACTAAGAGACCAGCTCTGACTGCTGAGAGCTGAAGGGCAGTTTGAAATAATGTATAAACATGCTTCTCTGCCACACCAGGCCTGCCCTTTCTTCCTGCAAATGGCACTGGTGTCACAACACCACTGCCCAGCATGAACTCACCCATCAGGTGCTCCAAACCAAAATTCTATTTTCATTCGTTTCACAGTTCAAGTCTCTGGAGTTCACCACTCCAGTATTCCCCAGCTATGACAGCCAGACAATTTCCAACAATTACCAGACACCAAGCTGAATGCTTCAAAGAAAATAACATCCTGTCTCCTTCTAGGACCTGACAACAGTAGAGCTGACAACATATTACACAAATAAATCAAGGGAGTAGTCAACAAAAAAGGCTATAAAAAGAACAGGCTGAAGCTACATTCCAGTTTTGCCCTATAAAAACTGCAATTTCTGGAAGGCTTCCAATTAAAGACACTGATGAAGTACCAAAATGTGCTTAAAGTGTTAGCCCTGGCAGACTAGGCAAGATCAGCCAGTAAACAAAATTTCCACATCTTTTCTACGGTAAAGCAGAAAAACTGAACTCTTAAAAAACCCAAAGCACTAAAGACAAGTCTACTTCATTTTCAATGTGTTCCATTTTTATCTAACCAAATACTTCATCTTTATCAGCAGTCAGAACAAGATTACTTCCTTTAGCACACATCAAACAGCCCAACAGGACTTGGTGAATATCCTTGGAAGATGTACACATGAATTTCCATACCACAGTTCCCATTTGATAGAACATCCCACAAGAAAAGGGAAACAAAACAAAGTACAGGGACTCCAGAAAGCTGCCTGCAGCAGAGGCAGCTCTGCAATACCCTACTAAGCACTAGAACTAAAGTCCCTTGACTGCATTTATGTAAAAATTTGCTATTTTGTCAAAAGTCTCTTATTACCAGAACTTGAGACTGTTTTTGAGTCTCAAGATAAAATTCTGCAGAGTTCTTCCTTAACTGAAAACAGAGGCCATTGCTGAAGCAGCTTCAATGCTTGTTGACACAGATGTGAAAGCACATTTGTGAAGGGCAGAAATCCTAATGGTAAGGCCCTGAGGGCTTTTATAGTACAGATTATCTAAGCACATTGGCTTTTTTTCAAAGCAGCAGCTTAGAAACTGATCATGGCAATAGTGTTCCACCTCATGCAAGTACCCAACTGTTTATCCCCACACTGAGGAAATGGTGGCACACTCCATGAGCACTGACACCATAAACCAGCAAAACAACTGTGGGGAGCAATCCCATCTCATCCCTACTAAACATTTTAACAAGAGCACAGTAAGCGAAATTCTCTCAAAGACCAAAACAACAAAATGACAAGAGCTTACTCAGGCTGTGAGACTGGAGGTATCTCTGAGGTAGGTGAAGTGGAAGTGTTTTCAGTGCTTGGGACTATGCTGGAGGAAGCTTCATTTACATCTACTGAAGGTGGACTCACAGCTTCAGGCTGGCTTGTTTCACTTATTTCTGTTGTCTGAATGTAAAATGTAAAAATGTTTCTGGTGAATATACAATTTTCAACAGCTGAGTAAGAAAAGCATTCACACAGTAACATCTACTGTGGAGTCTAACAGTTCAGATTTCTGTCAGAAATTCATTCTGTTTCTCCCTAAACCTAGGTGGCATTCTGTGCTACTCTGGGATAGCTGCAATACGCTTCTGTAGTCTGCAATAATCATTACAGACCCGTGCAACAGCTTCCTCAGTCATGCATTCCTATAGAAACTGCCATGAGAAAAGCAGCTCCCAAAAGAAAACTGTTCTGTTTGCATGTTCCATTAGAATCAAATTTACTGTTTTCATGCTAAACTAAATTTTAGAGAAGGCTTTTAAATTCATCATTCCAATGGAGGTCCGAAATTATTTAAAGCCTATTCCATGTAAGTGAACAAAGAGATAAATCACTGTTTGCATTTGAGTGTTCAGTAGTCTTGAGTCTTATTTACTCTAGGTCTTCAGTTTTCATAAACACACTCAAAATTAGGCTTTGTAAATCTGAAAGAGCATATAACCACTGAAACAGATCAGATTAACTCCTGCAGCAAAAGGAAATACTACTATATGAAAGTCTCCTGTCAATAGCTACATTACTCCAAGTCATCTCACTAAACATGAAGGGCTCAGGAAGGTTTAACAGATTTAAACACCCAAACCATGAAATAAATATTCTCAAGTATGTCCCATGTATGATGTCCTGTAATCTACAAAACAAAAATATGCAATCAAATAAATAATCCTAAAAGTGAGTTTGTAACATTTAACACCAAGCACTGATTCAACTGTATCAATGGCACAGAGCTGAAATACAACACTTTTCCCACTTTTAACAAAGGAAATGAAAGTGATAAAAGCCACGAATAATCAAAGGTGAAGTGGACTGCTATAATCACCAAGACTGATCTACATAAAAGACCTCAGAGAAAAGACTTTTTATCTTTTATTCATAAATAGACATCCATACCTACAACATCCAATTTTAATTTATCTTGGAAAGTATTTATTCAGTACCTACAAATACTAAATCACTCATTATTTATGCACATGGGAAATACAAGGTCTGTGAGCTCACACATTTTCTCTTTTACTGGAAACATGAGTCTGACAGCAACCCAGTGTACAGGTGAAATGCGAGAGATGGTTACTATGAACTTTAGATAACCAAACTGAAAGACTGAAATCCAAGAAGCATTTGAAGACTGTATGAAGACAGTGAATGAAACAAAAGCCTTGCCTGGTCAGATTTTGTCAAGTCATTGAGCAGCTCCTCCATAGAGTAACTCCGTGTACTGGAGTCCACACGCTCAGGCTCCAGGCTGGGAGCAGCCTCTTCCCCCTGGGATATGGAAGGTAAAACATCAGCAGTCTGCAGCCACAGGCCTTCCATGCTCAGCCAGAGCAGCTACCTCTGGGACACACTGAGTAACAGCACTTCTACCAGCAAAACATCAAGAAACACATTCATCTTCAGAAGCACTGCCCACCTGTGTTTAAAATCTCATCTGCAGAAAGACTACCACAAGTTAAAACGAGTCAGTTAAATCTTCCCTGAAAAAAACCATTTTAGCATTGTCTTAAACAATTCAGTTTGTTTGCTAAGGAAAGTTCCTCATTCTGGTGTGACTTCCCATGTAGACAAACCCTCCCTTATCTCCCTGCTGCCCCAAAGAGGATAAAAAGAAAATTCTAAGCTGACTTGCATCAGACAACCACTAGAAAATAACACGTGGCACATTTCAGTTGTAGCAGTCTTATCAGCAGACATTACACAAATCTGCCAGAACCTTTTTAAAGCAACCATCTCTCTCTCCTACAACTAAAAATTCAAGTACAGTGAATTCACAAAATAAAAAGTATCAACCCTTGAGGGGGAAGAAGTTCTAAACTCACCAGACTAAAACTAGCAAGAATTTATACTTGCTCTTCAAACCTTTTTAAGTTGTGACTACAAAATATGCAATCTGGTTTTGAGCAATACTTTAAAATACAGCAAAAGATGTGGCAGACTTACATCCATTTTGTTTTCTAAGGACTATCTAAAACCCTGTGGCCAAATACTGCAAGGGCCAGTGTTCAGACCCAAAATGGGCCGCTGTGCTATCCAACTCTACATGATATTAATTTGAGTGAATTAAGGGATCCACTGAAGAGCAGGAGGTACAAATCCAAGCTGACAAACCTTAGAGAAAACTGAGCAACATTTTCCCCCAAATATTATTAGCTCACATCCCAGTCCCTAAGATGAAATAGCATCAATGGCTGGAAGAGACAACTGATCTAAGGCAAACTGATCAAGGGCTGCAGAACTGCTCATCTGGAACAGGACAGCTCCAGCACTCTAATTAGGAGTAAGAGACACTTGCTTAAGATTTCTCATCCACCCAAGAGATTTTCTTTAATGAGTGAAAACAAGTCTAACATTAGTTTTCACATCTTTGGGTTCAAGTTCAGAAATCTGCTGAACAATGCAGAAGACATTAACAGAATGAAAGGGAGAATGTTGCAGAGTAGGAAATCATCCACCAGTGGCTTCCCAGTCTCAAAGCTTACTTAATCTTTCCAGTATTATTGCATCAGACATTAAATTCAAGCAGAACCTTTTTTTAGGCAGCCAGAAGAATAGGACTGAGTGCTATTTGGCTGCACAAGCTGGCAAAAAATAGAGCTACCCTAGTTGGTGAAGTGCTTAAGAAACCTACAGTATTTAAAGGGATTTTTTTCTACTCAGGCAGCTCTCCACTTGAGCCAGCTAGAATGCTCAACACACATTTTCCAAGTTTATTGTGGCATATAAAAGCTTTTTTGGAATGAGGACTGTGATTAACACTACTATAGATTGCTGGAGGAAATAGGAAAACCAGCGTATCAATACCATCCATATCTAGAATAGGAGTGATTCTGTATCTGGGTAAATAAATAAAGAAATGAAATTATCATGACTTTCTGACTCAACAGCTTGGGAATTCACTATGCAATGCAAGATGCAGAAACTTGTCAGGAGTTAATCAGGGTGGGACAATTACAATTAACCTAAAGTACTGAATACAGTAAAACTGAAAGGGATCACAGCTTATTTATTATACCTTTCAGAAACACATTTTAGCCCTCTCAATTTTTATTGAGCAGAAGGAATGCAAAGTGATAAATACTGACTTAAAACCAAATCATCTTAAATCTTCTCTTTAGGATAACAAACATCTGTATACTGTTTTTAATACAACACAGATGGAACTGGCATAATGTGGCCTAGACTTACCCAGCCCATCCTCTCCTACTGTGGCACTACAGAGCCACACACTTCCCCTGATGCCCACTTCTTACATCTGGACCTCAAATTAAAACAAAAGAAAACAACCAAAAAAAACCCCAAAATAACAAAAACACCAAACAAACAAACAAACCACCAACCCAAAAAACCAAACAAGCCACCAGTAGCTTTACTATTTATGCCTTCTCTTGCCCCAAACTATCCATCTGAATTGTTGCATAACTGCAACAAATGAAGTAAAGGAAAATAAAAACTTGGGAAGATCTCACAGCTCAAAGAACCGAGTACATTAAACATCCTGTCCAAGAAGACCCTATGAAGAATCTTACTTTACAATTTAATATTTAGTGAGACTGAGTAATTAACATGATGTCATATAACAGCATACCTTTTCCTGGACATTTTCATCCTCACTGGCCAGGGCACAAGCATCACCTGAAGCATATTGCACTGCCGATGAGACACTGTCTTTACAAAAGACATTCCAAACAGGAAGCCTAAAAAAAAAAACCAAAAAGGCAAAAAGCTTTATTTAAAATGAAATTTCAGAATCCCCTCAGCATTGTCTCCCTCAGCTGTTCCCACGAGGCATTTAAAAAATACACGTACAGTTCACGGATACTCGTTCATAAAATCCATTTGAGGTTTCACTAGAAGAAGTTAGCAACAGAAAACACCACAAATTTACTACCTCGAAAAGAAAAAAGTATCACCAAACCAGATCCTGGAGTGTCACCACAACACAAAGTAAAAGCTGACACAAATTAGCTAAGTTACTGCAAGTCAGGAACAATCTGAATCAACATCCTTTGTCACAAAGCAATGGGCTATTTTAAGCAATCATTATTACTAAGCAAAAACTTAAGTCGCAGACTAAAAAGCAAAATCTCCTTAATCCCCTGCACAGAGCCTACCTGAGAAGGATTTGTATGGTCAACCTCACCAAGCACATTTAAGAAAATTAGAGAAAATAAATACATTTTTAAAAAGCCCTATGCAAAACCTCCCATGAGATTTGTTTTGTACTTTTTTCCCCAACAGCTTTAGCTGTCAGTAGAAATGGATTTATTTCTGCAGAAAAGCAGCCATTGCCTCTGCAAACACTGGTATCAGATCAGCATCTTTTCCCTCTTATCATACATGGTCCCTTCACATCCTAAGGATGTGAAGCATCTGCACAGTGAACCACCAGGCTTGGAGACCCAAACTGAGTTCAACCAAGTCCAGCAGAACATGAAGCAAACTGAGCTTTTATGGAGTCCTCAACAATGCTGGAACACCAGTTATCCACCACTTAAACACAAACGTTTTCCACTCAGGTTTCTGTTATGCAAACTTACCATTTACATAACAATCAGGTGATCAGAATTACCTTCTTTGAACACACACAGACATCACCCTGGCACCCTGAAAAAAAGAGCCATCTTCTCCTCACAGGAGAGACAGGTCTATGGCACAGAAAAAGCTGGATGCAGCAACTTTCTGACAAAAGCTTTGAGAAATAAAATCGTAACAGTAAGATTATTAGTAGGTTACTATTCACTTACACAACTGGGACCACTACTGCTTGGAACTTGAATTACCAGCTTTCTTCACAAGTTGAATATCAACTTTGGGAAGTCTATGCAGTGTAGACTCCTCCACTATGAAGGAACCCATGAAACAACAGACCACAGACAAGTACTGAAATTTTAAGTTTCATGCACATATATATATAATATATATCTGTCTATCTACATTCCGTGTCTCTCTCCACAGAAGAGCAGTGCACAAGGAACTTGTGGGATCTGACATACTATTATGGAGATGAGCAAACACAGTGCTCCACCTCTGCCTCAGCCCCAAAGCACCTCAGTCATTTCTCTTCTCTTTGAGGCAGCACCTTTCTTCTATACTAAATGAAAGCCTTCAAGTCAGGCATAAGCAGCTGCAGTTACTGGAAAATAAAGAAGTAAATGTAGGGTATGAAAATAGTAATAACCACATATTGTAGCAGGTACAAAGTCTCACATCTCAGTTGAGAATCAGGCATAAGCTTCTCACACATCTTGAATTCCCATCCCATTGTCTAGTTACCCGCTTGTATTGACTTTTCCATCAAATCTCTGTCCTACCCTGCACACAGGATGCTCATGTCAGAGCATGAATGAAATGTTACCAGGCTTCTATGGCCTTACTACCTAGCTCTCACTTGGAAAAATTAGTTGTGCAAATACTTTGAGTCATTACATTTCTGAAAAAGGGTTTCAATCATTTATTGGTGAAATTCACATGCTCTTAACTCCTGTACCTCTGGTCTCTCCTTAGAGATATAAGGACTCCCTGGTTCTTCATAAAAATACACCAGAAACATCAATTATAGAGCATCACCCCACCCCTTCATTACACAGGCACAAACATTTGTTTCCTTCTGGGGGGCACCTCGGGTGAGCTGCACAGAACAGCAGGAACTCCTTGGGTACAAAGAAGGAAAGATTTCAATGGCTGTGAATCAGCATTTTAAAACACAAGGTCTATCCTGACAAATGAATAACTGCCTTAGCACAAAAATCACAGAAGGCATATATTTCTTGCCTTAATCTACTGAGAGATTTCATGCAAGAAATCAGGTTTTATCAGCTCACAAATACAGCTTTCAAAAGAATGCAGTTTGGCAGCTCAGATTTAAACTACTCTGACATGATCTGTGTCCAATGTCTTATTTACTTATTTTCCAAAATTCTTCTTGGTCTACTCCTCAACTCCAACGTGATGCCTCAAGTCTCCCAAAAGCCCTCCAAGCTAGGGAGGGGACTGAGAACTCATTTTGTGTGTGTGCATGCATCCACAGGAAAAGCTGATCCTTACTGCAGCAGAGCATGCAGCTCACAGGATATATCACTCACCTACTGCCAGCAAACTCTGACACAGCACAAACCCACGTGAAACCAGCCAGGGAGAAGCCAAATTAATAACCTTATCAAGACTACCAGCAGAGGTGTTTTTCTTCTGACTCTTAGCATTTTGCATATTAATTCAAGAGGCTTCTTCAGCTGAAAGGACAGAGCCCATATTAAAAATAAATTGCCAAATGGCACAGCACCTCTGTCAACCATTAAAAAAAAAAACCCAAAACAACAAAGATGAGAATCCAAGTGTTAATTTACAGACAGTAAAATTCCCCTTGAGCTTAACTGACTTGCAATGTACACCCAGTGGAAGTAAAGCAAGTTCTGCACATACTAATCTATCTTTCCCTTTTTTGTGACCCAGGAGTGGGATTTTAATGCTGACTCATAACCGAACAGACCTAATGCCCAAATGAGATCAGTCACTAGAGACACTGTCTCAGGTATGAGGTAGATCTTCAAATGAAGAGATTGTTCCAAACACATAACCCACAGCTGGTGACTTCTGTGGATGCAGAAGTTTTCAATAGTTCCATTTTTGTAAGCATGACTCAAAACACCACCTGCTACTAAATCTCATCAAGAACAAAGGAACTTAAGCATGATTCTTTGTCCTATCATTAATGCAGTTTAAAAGCTATTTTCTCTAACACACCACGAACTCTCCAGCTTAATGTGCACAAACCCAAAAGCCAAGGCTACAAGCTCAGACAAGGCAGCAGGGGTGGGTGGGGGAATCTTTACTTTCTCAGGGCAGGCTCAAACTGTGGTTGCCCACTGAAGCAGAAAGGCTGCTCACCCCTATCTGGACAGTTCACTACACTCATTGCTACACAAATTGGCCATGGTCTGCTGATGAATGTTCTGCTTTTGAAAAGGAACACACTGAAATTCAAAGGCGCAGGTGGTTTTGAAATTGCAGCGTAGATTTCATGTGAAAGACCATCCACTTCTGATTTGGCTGAAACTCTTCAAAGAATTGTGAAGAAGGCTGCAGAAACTATCAGTGAAGCTATGGATAACTCTTCTGATAGGCATAAAAATCAAGTAGATAACAAACAGTTGGTAAGAAAAATTAATCATAGAACTTACAGCTAAAACAAAATCAAAAATATGAAGGGAAGAGGAGTTTTCCCACAATTTGACCAGACAGAAACAGCTTAGGCTTTCCCTTCCAAAGACTTCATACAACACTGACACACAGCTTCAGTTCAAACACATCTGTCCTCAAAATGATTAATTCCATACATTCTCCCAAAACAAGACTTATTTCTGGACATTGGCGAGTGAAGCAGTTCAGAACAGTTTATATTTGACACCTGCAAGACAGAGGAATTTGAAGCAAAGGGAAAATAAGAGGAATTTATCACCAGTGCACCAAGCCCTCCCCGCAGGCCCAGGGAAGTGTCCCTGCAGGGTGGCCACTGAGCTCTCAGGGCTCGTGTTACCAACAGCTGCGGATGTGCCAGAGCCCAACAGCCAAGAGGGAGAATGAAGATGTCACCGTCCCTGCCATGTGACAATTCCCTTACTCAAAACATCCACAGATCATTTCAGATAGGCCTGTGCAAGAGGAGGGCTTTGGGCCAGGGTAGAGCCAGCAGAGCAGGCAGGAGGCACCTGTTTGATGAAGATCACCTTCTTCATTACAGAGTAATTGACTTGAAATTGTCAGCTTAAAACGATAAAAGCTGTGAAGGGGCAAGGAGGGCAACAAAATACCTTTTGCTGTGAACAAGTCCTACAGGTCTGTGACTGCTTTCACCAGCTATTTGACAAAGAGAAAAAAGGCTCTGCAGGAACGAGGAGCTCAGCAGATCCACAACCAAACTCTCCAGTCAGCACCAACCTGCCTCATAGCCACTGGCAACACAGGAAAAACAGCAAAGGCAGGGAATCCTCCTCCTCTCCCCAGCAACTTCATGGGATCAAGCTTTCCCTCCCAGCAGTTCAGCCAGGGGGACCTGGATTTAAAAGGGCCTGCAGAACAAAGTAAATGTCACAGAAAATGAAGACCAGGACATTATTTCAAACAGTCACAGGAGGAAAGCCACTTGCAAGACGCTGAACTGCAGCAGCACAACCTCCCCAGACACAACACTCATTTCTGCATTTGAAGTGGAAATGCATCTGAATAAATGCAAAGAAGAACGGTTAACCTTCTTAAATAGAAGTGGAAAAAAAACAAACAAAACAAAACCAACAAGACAAAGCAAAAGCCACCAATCATTTGGGAGCCATTTATTACCACAGAAGAGTAGCATGCATTACTAAGACAGTTTTGAAAGTTATGATGGATCTTTAAGGGAGAAAAAAGCTGAAAACTAAAACTACATATCTACACTAATCAAGGCACTGGCATCACCTCATTTCCTACCACTAACTTGATTCACATGTTTAAAAAAAAGGAAACCCAAAACATCTGAAATTGGAGCTTTTTTTTCTGCAAATCCTTTACCGTTCTGTGGAATTTTGCAATTAAGTTTTTAACAGCTTGCCCACACTTCGCAAAGAATGTGCTCCCCAAACAGTTATTTCACTTATTCAGAGGAGCCAAACACAAAGATACTTCTGACAATACTGAATTTCATAGCTGCATACAATGAGATTCCAACCAGTTGGTTTAAAATAGAGCTTTCAGCATCTGAAACACCATTAGTATGCAAAGCTTGTAAAAGGAGGTTCCAGGAGCACCAGATACTTTATCAGATTGAACTGACTGACTGCATCCTCCCCCCGCAGCCACACAGGAATCTGCACCCTCTGCTCTGATCTGGAGATTGTGGATACATTCCAGTAAGTCCTGAGGGGGGGGAAGAAAGCCAGCTCTGAGCCAAGGTATGCTCAGCTATCAAACCCAAGAAGACACAGGGAGAATACACTATTTGCTCATGGCTGTCCACTGTTAAACAACAGCAACCAACTTCATTCCTTGCTTGCAGTGCTCCCCATTCTCTCCTGGAAAAGGCTGAGATAGCAGCACCTTCACAGGGCTCTATGACCATAACAGACAGCAACCTACATTAAATGCAGGCTCCAATGTAACACTGAAATAAACACAAACCTCTTCTTTCTCCAAAGGAGTATCCAGGTGCCCTATTTCAGGCATTTAAAGCAGGGCAGAAGTCACAACCCCTGAAAGGTGGCCCTCTGGAAGTGCCCCAAAGAACAGGCAGTTCCTGGTGTTCCTTGGAAACAGACTTCTGCAATACTGAAGGAAGATTGCAGCTTATGAGAAACTCCCTGCATTCTCAAACTCTAGTTACTTTCTCTGATGCAAGAGCTTGGGGAAGAGCACATGGAGAAAAACACCATGAAGCCTGATACCAACCACAAAGACTACAGGAAAACACAACAGCCACGCACTGTGAGCAAACTTAAAGGCTTTTGGAGTCTGTAGTAACATCAAGACTTCCCTCATTGCTTAAATTCATAAGATTGTTCACACAGGCACAGCAACAACAGTCTCAGAAGCAGCAGCTGCTCTGCACCAACTCCTCATGCTAAAAACTCACCCTCAGTGCAACACAGCCGAGCAGAGTGCCAAGGAGGGGAATGTTACTGTAAGTTTAGCAACATGAATTTCAGCCTAGATCATTGTAAAGCTACTATCACCTGACTCCCTGACATGTATAATGTATTTTTAATGGGCTTCTTATCTGTAAGGGATTTCAGCATTATCTTGATTGCCATTTCAAAGCCAAGCCAAGTCATTGCCATTCCTTTGTGCACCTGAGCTAATTTTTGAACTGTTGGTACCTTTTACTAATATTCAAATCCAGTTTGTCATTCACATCAGCATTTTCACTCACCCAAGCTTTGGGATGAGTCTGTCTGTTATAGCAGCTCAGTATTTCCACCAAGAATTACAAGAAAGTTTTTAGATTTACAGTTCTAGGTTAACCTGTAAAACTTTTCATGCACACCCTCTCCAGGCAGAGGGCCGTAGCACCTCCAGAGTGAACTTTAAAAGACATGCCCTCCCCTTGAAAGAGGCAAAGAACTTCCCAAAAACTGGATTAGTAATGAAAACTGAAGACAAAAACTGCTCTGTACAAGACTCACATTAAGAACATCAAGGTGAAAAAGAACTAATAGCTAGGTTAGAGAAAGACATTTCAGAAAGAGTTCAAACTAAGTGCTCAAGGAAGGGACATTTCACTGCAACAGGCAAGATCTTCTACACCAACAGCAACCTCCTGATGGGGTAGAGGCCACTTCAGTACACCATTTGCATAACAAACAAACTTGAAGTTTCCAGGACAAATCTTTTAGAAGATACTGCATGAAAGCAGTTCACTGATTTTCAAATAATTTTAGAAGGTAAAATATTCAATAATTGATTGAGTCAAGCACTTGTTTTGCAATAAGACACCAGAATCCCTGCTCGCATGTACCACCTTCAACTTGAGCAGGCTGTAAGCTGGCAGATTCGATTTTCATTTTCAGGAGTCCAAGAGTTCCAGTGCAGCTTTTGTCCCAACCCTAACCACAGAGCAAAGACACTTCCAAACAAGATACTCCATACCTAGAAACATACTTTCCACTCTGAAATCAGATGCCTGGAACAACAGTTTGATTATATCAGTGCTCAAAAAATTTCATCTTTCTGACATAAAATGCACACGCACAGTGTTTATTTTAGTATCAGCCTTCTGAAGAGATTTAAGTACACAAGAGGAGAATCATCAGATAAAATTGTGAGTCTCCCTACAGGGCAAGTTACTCCTGTAGTCGTATCCAGATCATAAAGGCACTGTGCTGAAAAGAGGATTTCAATGGTAAGAGGCACATTGGAACACAAACCTCTCACTCCCCAGCTCTACCACTCACCACCTTTCTGTCATTAACAGATGCCAGCTCTAGGTCTGAGCCACAAGTCAGTAATGAGCCAAATAAAGGTTCAATCAGCAAAAGCTGCAGTGGTGTGATCCCTGATGTGATCTGCACAGCTCTCACCTGTGCAGCAGCAGCACACACTGAGCCCAGTGGTGTTATCACAGTGCCAGCTCAGCACTGGGTTTTTCAGAGCTCCTCACGTGTTAGAGCTTTCAACAAGCACACCTTCAAAACCAGACAGCACTGAGAATGCAAACCCAAACCAGAAATACCTTCTCTCATTAAAATCTACATGAATCTACACATTAATAGGCGTGAATAAAAACCAGTATCCCTTCCCACTGTACTTGGCAACCCAGGCTTCATCCCTGGCTGTGCCACTGACCCAATCCAGCCTTTTCAACTTTCAGGGTACATTCTCTTGGTGGATTTCAATCCAGGGGCTTGCCATCAAAACCAGCACATCTTGCTGCTAAATCACTTTGACACAAGGCATTTCCTGATGCAGGATACTCACAGAATAACAACTAAAGGATCCTGAAGTGTACATGCACTGACCCCCATCCTCCTTTTACTCACAGCTGTAAACCCGAGCAGCAGAGTTAATAAAAGCTAAGTAGGTCAGGATATGGCACTGAACTTTCTGGGATAGAAAGATAAATTACTGGATGCATGATTTCTTTATTAAACTCCCAATTAACACTTTGGAAGTGCAGCTTATGGCAGGCAAAAGCTGATATCAGAATAATTTATACAGGATACTCTTCAAACAGCTGTCACAGCTGGTCTCACTTTAGATAGTCCTGGTATCCTACAAGCTTCTAAACCTACTCCACTTGCTCAGCTCTGGATTTTGGCAAACTACAAAGCGCTGCAAGTTTTCAACGTATTTTTTATATTATCATTCTCCACACAAAGGGATTAACTGGAGCATTAAGAAGATCTCTGAATTCAGGACAACAGCAGTCATTTGTCACGCACAGTGGAAGCTCCAAACTGCACAGATGCCTATTATTTTTGGAGCACTACATTCCTGAGCCATACCTCCACGTGAAGTACTTCCCTACAGCCATGCAGCCGTCCCGCTCTTTTCAAACTTGCAGCAATCTTCTTGGCTCAGAGCTGTCAGAGCTGTGGCTGGTCCAACTTCAGAAAGCCTCAGGTATTGCTAACTGACCCAAAGAGCATCACATCCTCTTTTCAGTAAAGGCACTGGCTAACGAAGCCCTACTCAAGCTTCTGCATTTTTGTGCATCTCCTAAAACACAGCCACATTTTTAATGCCCAGGGTGACAGTTTCCAGTTCAAGTGCCAGATCAATTACTTTCCCCCCACACTTGATTTTTACTAATCAGTACTTCCCCACTGAACCAACTTTCTTAGGTGAGCTTGAAAAATGGATGAGGGATTTTAAAAATTCCTATTTTAAGCTTAGTTTCAAAGAAAGCAGCAACAGTTACTCAGAAAGAAAGCAAAGCCCAGGTTAAAAAAAAAAAAAAAAAGAAGGCAAGAAGTGCAAACAGCCCCAAGCGTTCTTTCAGCAGTTGTTTTGTCTCATGGGGTTTTCCCTGACTTTTGGGGTTCCATTTTATCATCTGCTGACCACCAGTTTCACCAGTAAGGGAAAATTTCTCTCCTACTAGCATGAAGCCCTTTGAAAATCACATCTCAACTAAATTTAAAAAGCCAACATTTATAACATAAATCCTTCCATTTGCTATTTGAAGTTTCCTAGCTGCTGAAGTGAACAAAGGTGCTGATTTTCTTTACAGTAAAAAGTTAAATAAATCAGAACTTATCAACTTCTAGTTCTTTATAGTCCACCAAGAATGCATGAACCAACAGACTTCAAGACTTCCTAATTACAGCTCTGACATGACTGCTGAAATTAAACCAGGTCCCAACGCCATCCTGCAGACAGGATTTCAAACTCTCTAATGTGAATTCGTATTTAGACAGCAGACTAGGAAACTGGAGTTGCATCCCTCAACATTTAAATTAATCCTCTGGTTCCTAACCAAAAGCAGCCAGTGAGCAGAGTGAACACACAACATGAACCTTTCTTTTTTTAACCTCTGAAAGGTTTGGGGTACTCCAATGCAAACTCTGAGATGAGTTAAGACATTGCTCGAAAGAGTAAGAAAAACAGCAGCTCCATTTTCCTCCTAACCACACCAAAGAAGAACACAGAGGTTGTCAGAGATTTACAGAACAAATACATTATTCCAACAAGATAGCTGAAGGTGATATTTCTTCGTTAATATGGAATTATCCTGAAACAACAAAAAAAACCAAAACCCCAACCTGAATGTTTTCACAAAAGCAAGTCCTGGTGAAATAGCAGACTAAGAACACAGCAACAAAAAAATCAACCTGACCACCTACTGATCATTAAACTAAAAACCCCTTCCACTAACAAATTACCTGGAGGCAGGAACAGATGATCAGCTCTCGAGGCACCCTAAGCAAGAAACAAAAAGTCTTTCCCTAATAGGATTCTTAGCTATACAACTAAAACCTGCTGCCAGAACAAGCTTTGGTGTTCAGGGAGCAAAAGCAAAGCTCTCTGGAGACAGTTCATGAGGCTCACAGCTCACCTGATCAAATCTGCACGGCCAGGAGGTTTGTTTGGTTTTGTTTTTTTTTTGTTTTAAATTTCACTAAATGTAAACAGAGCAACTGAGTTTTAGAGCACTTTTTAGATTGGCTTTTTGTCTCCAAACCCCAAAAAAAGTGATGACACGAACCAGGACTGCTTCAGGACTGTCCAAACAGAGTAACACAAGTGTCAGCACCAGATTTGCAACTGATTGTGTAAAACAGAGATGCCTGGGCTCCCACTCTTCACCCAATTGTGAGACAAGCTAGAACCTCAGACTGGTTTCTTTTTTTAAAGCAGACTATCTGAACAGTCTACAGGAACTGTACTGTAGTAATACACCAGAGTGTGGCCATTTCATTTGCAATATTTGCAGTTTGCTGTTCAAGCTGGCTATCAGTTCTCAAACAGTGACTCACCAAGTTCAAAGAGGGCCAAAGTTTAAGAAGGTTGGAACTTACCATACAGAAATGCATTCTACTAATATTTGTGCTCTGCTAAATGTCATCTCTTAAAGGAAGTTTGAAAAGAAAGTAAACAGGGGATGCTGGAACAAAGTACAGTTGAGGTAATCGCTACAAAAAAAAACACTGTCAAAGGCATAATCAATGCAAAAACGAGAGTTCATTTGGTTTAACTTAACACTACTCCTGACAGACTCAGAAAAAGGGTGTCAAGAATAAGGCACCGTGATCTTTCAAAGGACAGCGCAGGAGCTCAGCCTGAAACTGGAAATGCCTCCGCTAAAAGCACAGAGAGGCAACAACACACCCCTGACTCTGAACCTCGGTGTGTGGCTTCAGCCCTCACCTGAGACGCCGGGTGACTACTGCCGCTCCTGGCAGCGGGAATGGCCCTACCGAAAGCTGCCACCTTCCCCAGGGGAACGCCGCACGACAACACATCCCGGGCTGCCCAAAAGGAAGCGCCAGACCTTCCTCGGCTGCCCAGGGCGGCCGGGGGGTTTCTCTCGCTGGAAGCATCCAAAACCCACCTGGGCACGCTCCTGCCACCTGCCCCAGGTCACCCTGCCTAGGGCAGGGGGCTGGACTGGATCATCCCCGCAGCTCCCTTCCAACCCTACCGATTCCGTGACCGCCCAGCGCCCCATCCGCACCTCCCGACCCCCGGCTCTCCGCAGCCCGCCCAGGGAGCGCTCCCCACCGCGGCAGCGGGCGCGGCCCGGGGTGCCCGCCGTCGGGGCTGAGAGGCCGGCACTCACCAGAGCAAAGCGCAGAGCAGGAGGCAGGAGCCCAGCGCCAGGGGCCGGCGGGGCGGCTCCCTCATCGTCTCCCCCGTCTGGCTGGCGCGGCCGGGGCGAGGCGGCGCATCCTCCTCCGGGCAGCGGCGGGAGCGGCGGCGGCGGCGGGAGGCGCTGAGGGGGATCGGCCGTTGTTGCGCACGGCCCCTCCCCGCGCGCGCGCGGCCGTTACTGCCCGCCGGGCCGGGCCCCCCGCCCCGCCCCTTTCCCCGCCTCTCGCGCTGAGCTGGAAGGATGCGCGTCACCCGCTCCGAGCCGCCAGCCAATGGCCTGAGCGCTCCGCGGGCCGGCCCCGCCTCCCGGCCCTGCCGATTGGGCAGCGGGCTCGCCTCTCCCCGCCCCTCCAAGGGCCCCGCGCTGTGAGGCGTCCGCGGCAAACAAGCCGTTAAAGGGAAATCGCCATAGTGATGAACGACGGCTGGCGGCCAAACCACCGGCCGCGAGGAGCCTGAGGAGCGTCGCTGCCTCCGTTTTCAGGGACATTTCAAGCATCAGCGTTCCCAAGTGACATCTCTTAATTATTTTTTAACTTTGATCAGGCTTCCCTGTAGGCTGCAAAGCGCTGAGGCCCGCAGAGCGAAAGCCGCGCGGGGGCTGTCGGGAGTTGTAGTTCCAGGCCGGACGGGGCTGAGGAGCTGGTCTCCGGCCGCCATTTTGCGGGCGCCCTGAGGGGTCCGTGAGGGGCGGCGGGGCCCGGCTTCACCCCGTGCTCGTGGGCACGCCCGAGATGTGTCAGGGCACATTTATATCCATCGTGGGAGCGGGGGCCGAGCAGGGAGTGCTCCTGGGAGACGCTCAGGGAATACAGGCCAGGTAGCATCTGGGACAGAAGAGAGGAGCCTCCCCTGGCACTGGACCGGTAGTTAGACACGAGGCGTTTTGTGGATAACCCGGCCGAAACCTGCCCATCTGCAGCATTGGTCTTCACACTGAGGCAGGAAAACCCTCCTTGTGGCTCACTCCTGCCAAAAACAGCCCTCAGGATCGGGGATGGCGGCGACGGGAAGCGGGCGGGGAGCGAGGGCGAGCAGCCAGGCCCGGCACAGGGAGCCCTGCAGGTGCAGCTGGGTGAGTCAGGAGTATGCCACGCTGGAAACGTGCACATGTCAGGACTCTGAACGAGGAAGGACAGCTCAGCCTGCAGGGAGGGTGTGAATCACGGCAATCCCCGCAGCAGCAGGTCACAGGTGCTGTTTTTCCCAGAGCTGCTCCAGCCTCATGACCCGATGGCATGACTGGAGTCAGCCAGCAGTGGAAGCCTCTGGAAAGTCTTTTTGTCTGTTCTTCCCCTGATTTTTCACCCTGGAACTTTGTGCTTTTGTTAACACCTGGCACTCTGTGCCCTTGTGAAATTCCAGGGGGGCGGGAAGCAGCACATCCCACCCGCTGCTGTTGGAACCAGGTCCCCGAGCGCCTCTCCCCCGCTGGGCTGGGGGCTGCCTCGGGGCATTTGCCCATCCCAACAACACAGCCTTGGCCACAAAGTACATGTTGGGGATGGCTAAGGCCAGAGCATCCATCCGTGAAGCCCTGGAAATTCAAACAACTGCTGATGTGGCTGCAGGAGGAGCTGGTAAACATTCATTAACCCCTTGCTGAGTACTGCCAGAGCTCTTGGCCTCAAAGCTGCCACGGGGCCTGTCTCTGTTGTCAGCCACTGTTGTGTTCCTGGGACAGGAATTCCTGCAGCCTCCCCAACAACTGGAGAAGGCTCTGAAGCCACTGGCTCAGCCCGTGGGGCTGCTCCCTCCTGGCACAGCTCCCACACGCTGTGATCCCGTTAGCACAGCTTACAGCAAACACAGCCAAATGACACATTATTTCAGGGGAAGCTTTACAGTGCTGGGATGCTGGAGGAAAAGCCCCTTTGAGTCAGTCCCCACCAGGTAAGAGCATCCCCCAAAAGAGCCTGGATCAGCCAGACAGGGTCTTATGTCCCCACCTCTGCCATACCCACATACCAATGCTTGCTAGGCTTGTTTCTCAACCACTGATGAGCAATATGAGTCAAAAAGTGACAGATTACCCAATCTCCCAACTAGAGCCCCTAATTAACCCAAAGGCCAACAGCTCTTTTCACGTGTGATTAACCTGCATTTGTATGGGATTCTCAAAAAGTGCTGCATGTTTGTAGCAGGGGGATTTTTGCTTGCTCTTGGCCAAATTTCTCACGGAAAACCCCAGGTCAAGGCAAACTGGTGCAGTTCCCGTGAAGCCCTAGGGCTGAATTTGAGCTCACCCTGCATCCCCTGGGCAGGGAACATCACTCTGCTGACCAGGAATAAAACCTGGGCTGTGGTGCTTGGCACCCCAGGTAGGGAAGGCTGGAGGAGGCCACCCAAGGGACACCCTGGAAGCAGCAGGAAAGAGAAGGTGGTGCTGTGTTACCTGCACAGCAATGGGGCAAGGTTTGTCCATTGCACTCCAACAGGCCTGGCTGTAGAATATCCCCCAGAGATTTGGGCACTTTGGGACTGACTTCTGGAGAGACACCTGATCCTGGGGTGCACCCTGGGCCTTTGCCTTTCAGCACTTTGTAGCATTTGTTTGCTGCAGTGGCAAAGCCTTCTCTCCCATTCATCCCTATCTGCTCTTTACAAAGGCTGCTTGTTTTCCCAAGTGTTGCCTTTTTTTTTATTTTTTTTTTTTCACGTGTGATTTAATTCACACAAACTCCTTCCTTTTCTGACTATTGATCTTGGCTCCTTACTGGTTAAAATAAAGTAAATCTTTCATAAGCAGGATTTGACAACGCAACTTTTGTTCCTTCCAGACACTATTTCCGGTTTAATTTCCTGACCGTTTCTTGCTTGGTAAAGGAAAAGCTGTAAATTGCAAGATTGCTTCAGAGACCTTCCTCTGACTTCAGATGAACCGTTAACCACTCACAGGAGAGAATCCAGCAAACCAGCACAAAACTTGTAAAAAACCCTCCAATTTCTTTTATATCTTCTGTGATTCCCACCGAAAGGAAAGCTGTGCCGAAAATAAAGGTTGGAATAATTTTCCTTGGAAAAACCGAACGGGAGCAACTCCACCTCCATTTGAGCAGGTAATTGCTCTTTCATCACTCAGCAAACTGCCTGTGACACATGGGCTCTGATTCCCACTCCCACACTCCTTGAAGTCCCGGGAGATGCCGAGAGATTCCCGTGGTCACAGTGACCGGCTGATCCAACTGTTCCTGCAGGGGGGGTCACCTGAGCGCTCTGTGCACGGAGCCTGCTTGGGGTCATTAACGTGCTTAGGGTTAATTAACGTGGGCTGGCGCCGGGCGGCTCTTGGCACACAGGGACACGGTGACACCCGGCTGGGGCCGTGTGACCTGGGGCAGGCAGGAGAGCTCAGATGGCTCAGATGTCCGGGCAGCAGCCCCAGCCCTGCCCGAAAGAGCCCTGAATACCAGCACAGGTGGCACGGTGCCATGGCTCCCAAAGGCAGGACGGAGCCAGGACCAGCTGTGACAGCCCCTTGGGCACCTCAGGTCCAGGTCTCCACCTGCCTCTGAGCTCCCTCTCTAGTGGCTCAAAACCTGGAAGTCAAAACTTTATGTAAGATGAAGAAAATGAATTGAGGTGGGAATGTCACTTTGGAAAACATTTGTATTTTGGTTTCTCATGTCATGTGGCTAAATTTTAACTTTGCCTTGAAATAGGAGATAAAATGATTGCTCCAGTGAGGATGCCCAGGCAGGGTACAGCAGGAAGCTGCAGCATCTCCTGGCCCTGTTGCAGAACCACAGAGCCTCTGCATGACAGCAAACTACAGCCAGTGCTTGGGAATGGATGGAAAACAGCTTCCTGGGGAAGGGATCCACCTTATCCTAGCCTGCCTGGCACGTGTTCAGGCACAGCTTCAGCAGCCCCTTGGCAATGCTGTGTTACCAGTGCAGGGCCCTGGTGCTGGAGAAGACAAACGAGGTCGGCCCCTGGGGAGTTTCTCTTGCCATCTGATGGGGCTGATGGAATGGGGAAAGTCCAAAGGCTGCTGACAGCTGGGACACAGAGAATCCAAATTAATTCTTGCTCTCAGGATGGAAATGTGGGGTGGGACCAGGGCTTGCAGTGGGGTGAACCACGGTGGGTGCCTCGGTGCCCCTGGTGCTTCCCAACAGCTGCTGTCTGAGCCCCCCTGGGAAAAGAAAAATCAAATTTCACTGCAGAAACCGAGAAACAGCAAAACTTCATGATGAAAGTGTAAAGCTTTTTTTAGCCTTTATTTCTGGGAGGACAGCGTGGGCTGAAGCTTCCCCTTCCCTCTTCAGCCTCTCCCTGGGGTGAGAGGAAGGGCTGGGAAAGCACCCGGTGCAGCCCGGGGCTGGTTTCCTCTGTGGCGCTCTGCAAATCAAGGCCACAGCGGGGGATGTCACAGGTGCCTGGTCCAGCAGGCCAGAGCTTCTGTGGCTTCCTCAGCACAAACCCAACCCTGAGACCCACCTGGAGGGGCAGTCAGAGCCCTGGCAGGGGGGCACAGCCCACACAGGAGCATCAGCACCTCTGCCAGATCTGAGTGCTGGGGATGAGGGACACAAAGGGCTGACCAGGCACACACGGGCAACGCCACAGGGTCAGCCATTCCCCTTCCCCTTTCTGCCTAAAAATAAACTAAATTCCCCCCTGGCTCCATTCCCTCCCTGCCAGGTATCTAAAAATAGGGAGAGGGGTAGGGGCGTGGCTGGCAGCAGGACTGTCCCTCCTCAGGGACTCACAGGCTCCAGGGGAGCAGGCACAGCACCAGCCAGGCACCCCTTCCCTGCGGTTTGGGGCAGGAGAAGGTGGCGCTGCAGGGAGCTCGTGTAAAACACTCCTCAGCCCCCACATCACTGCTCTTACCGAGCACGTGGGCTCCTGCCTGCAGCTCTGGGTAGATGCTCAAGGCAAGAGGGCAGGGAGGGCTCCTGCTGTGAATATCTCCTGGGAAATCGCTGTGTTTCCAGACTGAGGCTCTGCTGAATAAAAGCTTTACTTCTTTACTAAGCAAATGGGAAGGTGAGCACAGAGAGGATCCTCTCACCTCACACCGGGCTGAAAAGGGGAGTTGCAATCTCCAGGCAGCAACTGACAGAACAAGAGGACAGAGCCTCAAGCTGCACCAAGGGAAATACAGGTTGGATATTAGGAAAAAGTTTTTCACTGAGAGAGTGAAAAAGTACTGGAATGGTCTGCCCAGGGAGGTGGTGGAGTCACCATCTCTGGATATGTTTAAAAAAAGACTGGATGTGGCACTCGGTGCCATGGTTTAGTTGAGATGTTGGGGCTGGGTTGGACTCGATCTTGGAGGTTTCTTCCAACCTGGTGATTCTGTGATTTTGACCTGTGCACACCAAATTTTTCCCCAGTTACATTTCCTAGAAACACCAACAGTGTTTGCATACACTGGTTTCATCATCAGTGTTTGCATACATTGGTTTCATCCAATATCCCCATCCCCTTTTAAAGAACAAAAATATCTCCATGGCAGACACTAAAAACCTTGTTAGAAACTCTGGATCCCTTCCCACTTCTCACTCTGTATCCCAGAGCTGCAAGGGGAGGGAAGTGGCTGCTGTAGGAGGCTCAGGGCAGGGCAGAGTTGGTGCTGGAGAGCTGCCCTGTGGCTCCAGCCCCCACCCCCCTGGGGGGACATTGTTTTACCCTCTGGGGAGTTGGGATTTTCAGTGTTTTGCCACCTGCAGCTCTTGATGCCTTTCCACCAACTGTAGAAGAGCTGGGTCAGCAGTTCACATCCCATCCCTACACCACACATTTAGGGCTAAACAAGGGGGGACAGAGTGAGGAACCACTTGGCAAAGCTTTGTTTTGGAGCCCCAGCCCTGCTCTGTCAGGCCTTGGGGACACCCGTGTGGACTGTAAGACCCTCCTTGTTCCCAAATCTCAGTTTTCACCTTCCAGCTTCTATGACAATCCAGCTTAGGGCCCACGGGTAGGTTTTATTATTTTATCCCTGAGGTCTGGTTTCCCCCCTGCATCTCTGTGTTAGAGATGAGCCACATATGGTGAAGGTTGAGCTGAGCTTACCTGAGCAGCTGAAGTTTGGACTCATCTCACCCTGGAGCACCCTGCAACTGGCAGAGCACATTGCTGATGTCATTTTTGGCTGTAGTTTCCTAGGGGTTTTCTTTTTTAAAAGCAGATTAAGAAACAAAACCCATCTTTACTAGGTGACAGCTTGACCCTGATGGAGTTCCCCTACAAAACAGGCCCTGCTGACCCACTGCCTTGGAGCTGGCCAGGCCCTGGGCTGGCTTGTCCCGTTTTCCAGAGCCCAGAGTGGGTGGTGGGGAGGATGTTTTGCCAAAGGGCTGCAGGGATCCATGCTGACCCTCAGGGAATGCCAGGAGTGAGGGAGCTCAGTTTCACAGCCCCTGCCACGTGCTGTGTGTTCCAGAGGTCACATCCCTGCAGGAATGTGTCTTTCCACATCATACCCCTCCTGCCCCAGATCCTCAGCCTTCCCATCTTTCTCCCTCTGCAACAGGCTCAGCAAATCCCAATCCTTGCCCTGGCAGATGCCAGTCCAATCTGGGCTTCTCAGACCCAATCCCAATTTCCTGGACTGGAAAAGCTCAGCTGCCCAGCTCTGAGCAGGGTTTCTCCAGCAGCCTGGTTACCTCCTCATCTCAGCTCAGGAAATCTGACCTGCACACAGGGAGGGGAGATGCCTGGGAGAGCTGGAGCAGCACCAGACTCCTCCATGTCCCGGCCCTGCAGGGCTCCCAGGGCAACCAGCCCTGTCTGCCCCAGTGTCCCCCCTCGGGGCTCAGCCCAGCTGCAAGGCACTGGGCTGGTGTGTCCCGGTCCGTGCTAGGGACTGAATCCAAACAATCCTTAAACAGGTGATTGCAGGAGAGCAGGCACAGTCTGTGTCTTGGGGCCTTTTAAGGCAGGAGACGATCTCTGGACATGGAAAAATGCAGCAGCTGGAGCTGTGCCAACCTCCCCCTTCCCAGAAAAACATCCCTGTGGAGGGAGGGTTTGGCTCCAGGGTCAAAGGGGAAGGCTGGGGGATGGCTTGGCAGAGAAACAAGGCCCAAGGATCCATAGCTGTGCCGTGTCATTCCTGTGGGGTGACATGCCGGGATGCAGGGGAAGAGCCCTGTCTGAGGGACAGGGAGAAGTGCAGAATCCTCATCCATGCAGCCTCAGGCCAGCTCGGACCCTGAGCAGAGCGCACTGCTTGGTGATTTTGAAGCCTGTTTCTGCAGCACAAGTGATGGTCCCGTCCCGAGGGGAATCGGACACGCCTGGAGGCAGCCCCGAGGCAGCGGTGGGGGTGCAGTGCCTGCCATACTCTGATATTCGAATATCTCCAGTGGAGGGCGCCATCAATCCCAGCTATTTCAGTCCCAGCCTGTCACCTTTTCCAGCCCTCCTTCCAAACAACTTTAGCAGTGTATTCCAGCATTCAGAGCCGGCAGCCACTAAACAAATCTGCAGGGGGGTCCCTTTGCAAAGGGCAGGGCAGAGCCAAGCCTCAGCATACCCAGAGTTTGTAGTGCCATTTCAGCAGAGAGGCTCAAAGCCCTCGCCATCCCACATCCTCTCCAGAGGCCAGTGGCACTTGGGGACACCTAACTGTGAGCCGAGGGAGGTCTTGTGGCACGGAACCCGGAGTGGGAATTTCGATGCTCACAAAGGACTTTAGTATTCTTGACCTTAGCTATTGGTTATCTCTGCCAGGAGAGCTCCCAGGAGGGCTGAGGGATGACTCCATGGCACAAGGTCCCCTCTGAGCAGCAGGGCCGGCTGGTGGCAGTGACGTGGCTGGTCCCGTGGCGGGTCCTGCCTGCCGGGACAGTTGTGCAGACAGGAGAGTCCCTGCCCTGCGGCAAAGTCTGGGCCACCCGGGCAGGGCTGAGCTGCCCTTTGCACCGTGGGCGGTGCCATCACACGTGGCAGTCACACGCTGTCCCCTCCCAGGGACACAGTGCCAGCACAGCAGTGGCAGCTGCTTGGTCCCAGACCCTGCTGGGGTCTCCCAAGCACCGGGTGGGTGCCGGGCCCTGTGGGTCTCGGCACTGGGCTGGCATTGCCAAGGGTGCAGAGAGACCCCGTGTCCGGGTGGGCACCCCGCAGGGGCTCCAGCTGCTGTGCTGGCATCTCCCAGAGGGGTTTTCCTTTGCTGGCATTGCCCAGCGTGGCTCAGGAGCGCTGTGAGTCACCGACCAGCCCCAGCCTCCCACCTCTCCCTGCCTCCAAAGGGCTTTGCTGGCCCACAGCAGAGCAGATTTGAAAGGGCTCACAAAGTACCCTTCACCTCTATTCTTTCCACTCCACTGGGGTCTCTCTACATGGACCTGACCACGTGGAAGCAGCCTCATGCTTCAGCCTAGCCTGCTCTTCTTGGTCCCCAGAGCATCACAGATGTGCACAAGAGGCCCAGGGCAGCAGCAAACCTGCTGCCACCACCACAGTGAGAGCACAGCATTGCCCTGCCCATGGCCATGGGAGGTGGCATTCCTCTTCTGTGGTGGTCGTGGCACCCGTCAGAGCAGCAGGAATGGCACTCTGCCCTCCCAGCTTTCCTCCATGACTTTGGGAGAAAGACATTTTGTTCAAAATCTCAAGTTCTCAGGCCCTGGGCACCAAGGCAATGCCAGCAATCACAGGAGCTGGCAGCACTCCCCGTCCCTTGTGCACACGGAGGCACGTGCATGGCTCTGTGCAGAGTGTGGGGCTGGGGGCTTTTAAGGAGGGCAGCTAAAACTGAGTCCAGCTCCATGCTGGCTTGGAGCCTGCTGGCATCGCCCTTGGCATGGGGTACCCGCAGAGGGTGAGCAGCTGCTTCTGCCCTGCCAAGCAAGTGCAGTGACACGGGGCTGGGAGGTGGCACTTTTTAGATGTCGCTGTGGTGTGGCTCAGCCTGAGGCCCCCGCAAAGGCACATCAGCAGTGTGGGCATTACCTGGTGCTCTGCACGTATCTGGATGAGGTGGGATCTGTTTGAGAGTCTCCTGTGGCAGGCTCTGGGGTGAAAACAAGCGGCAGCTCTTTTGCCTGTTGCTGCTGTGACAGCAGGGCCATGAATGCCCCTTCCCACAGCACAAACAGGGCACTCACTGTTCGGGGCTGCTTTGCCCCGGGCCGAGGCCTCTTGCGTGAGGCCAAAGTAAGCAGCTCCTCAGCAGCAAGCACCTCTCCGGGGCTGGGAAGGCTCTGACCTGAGCACAAGCAAACACAGACATTGGGAAAACACCTCTGGCCTCTGTGAAACCTCCCTAAATATGGCCCTGTCCCCTCGCTGCACATGCTGAGTCCCTTTGGTGTGGAGATGGGCAGCACAGGAGATGGATGTCCCTGCAGAGCTGCACCTCTCCAGCCCCGCTCTCCTCCTCCTGCTCCACTCTGGGGCAGGGCAGGACTGAGCTGCGAGCAGGCAGGAGCTGCGGAGGAAGGGCGCTCTGTAGCATCACACCCACATTCCTGACCTGGCTGCTGGAGCCTGGTTTGGCCAGAAAAGCAGGTGCCTCGCTGGGCAGGACGGGAGTGGGGCTTGCAGCAGGGGCTGGGGTCATGCTCCCAGCGGCAAGGCTGGGCACGCACCGGGATATCCAAGCACAGAGGCGCCCTGGCTAAATCCCATCGGCCGGCTGGGCCCTTCTCGGCGGCTGCCTCTGGGCTGCAGGGGCTCAGTCCTTCGCCACGGTGTGGGCCCGCGGCAGGAGCATCCCTCTTGCGGCTTGCGGGGCCAGGCAGAAGCGAGGCAGCCCCCGGCACGCACTGGCAGCAGCCTGCTTGTGGGACAAGGACTTGTGGCTCTCGGCGTGAGCAGATCCCAGCACGGAGCTGCGCTGTGCCCTGAACCCGCCCCCAGACGCTGCTGAAGCTCACACGGAGCGGGGAGCGCAGCCCGGTGCGGATGTGACTCCCCTCCGGCGCGGCGGTGCCCGGCCCGGGGCTCCGGCCGGGAGGTGGCGGCCGAGAGCGCCCCGGCGTCCCTTGCGCCACCTCCGGCAGCGGCGGCGGCGCGGCCGGGCCGGGGCTGCGGAGCCCCCCCGCCCGTCCCGGGGCCATGGAGCCGCTGCCCGGGCGGCGGTGGCAGAAGGTGCTGTACGAGCGCCAGCCTTTCCCCGATAACTACGTGGACCAGCGGTTCCTGGAGGAGCTGCGAAAGAACGTGCACGCCCGGCAGTACCGGTACCAGGCTGTCGTCTTCCAGTCGGGAGCGGTGGTGCAGCAGCTGTGCAGCGTCTGCGTCTTCGTGCTCACCTGGTGGTACATGGACGCCGGGATGCTGAGCCCGCAGGGGCTTTTCGGAGCGGCCCTGGTGTCCTCCCTGCTCGGCTACGTCCTGTTTGACGCCGTGGACGGCGGGGCCGGGCGCTGGGCGAGTGGGCGGACGCGCTGGGCCGACCTCAAGAGCACGCTGGTGTTCACCGCCTTCACCTACGGCTTCTCGCCGGTGCTGAAGACCCTTACCGAGTCCATCAGCACGGACACCATCTACGCCATGTCGGCCCTCATGCTGCTGGGTCACCTCATCTTCTTCGACTACGGCGCCAACGCTGCCATTGTGTCCAGCACGCTGTCCCTCAACATGGCCATCTTCGCCTCGGTGTGCTTGGCCTCGCGCCTGCCTCGCTCCCTCCACGCCTTCGTCATGGTCACCTTCGCCATGCAGATCTTTGCCCTGTGGCCCATGCTGCAGAAGAAGCTGAAGGCCCGGACACCGCGGTGCTACGTGGGGGTGACGGTGCTCTTTGCGCTGGCAGCGCTGGCGGGGCTGGCCACGGTCTCCAGCGTGGGCGCCGTGCTCTTCGCCTCCCTGCTGCTCGCCATCTCCTGCCTCTGCCCCTACTGCCTCATCCGTCTCCAGCTGCTCAAGGACAACATCCATGGGCCGTGGGACGAGGCTGAGATCAAGGAGGACCTCTCCAGGTTCCTCATGTAGGCCTGGCCCAGGGGGACCCTCTGCTGTGAGCAGTGCAAAGGTCCTGGCTGAAGGAGGACACCTGAGCCAATAAAGCCTCACGCAGCAGCAAGGACCCCTTTGTGTTCCCTTCAGGATCTGTTCCCAGACCTGACTGGGGTGGGTTTGGTGAAGGAAGGGGGTGAGCCCTGCAGGGCAGGGGTGAGGGCAGCGGGGAGCACTCAGCTCCGGCCGTGCAGACCCAGACTCGCAGCTCAGGGGACACGGGGATGTGTCCCACGGAGTCCGCAGCCCCGGGACCCTCAGGGTGCGCTGGGCACTGCCAGCACTCCCCGGGGAGGGCAGGGCTGGCTGAGGTCGCTGTGGGCAGGGATGCTGATGGACCTGCAGGGCCGGGCACGAGGGCGGCTGGAACAGGGGCAGAGCCCTCCTCACCTGCACCCTGGCCCTTATGGGTGCCAGAACAGCCTCACACCACCGCCAGACACACATGGCGCTAAATCCCTTAGGAGCTGGGCGGGAGCAGAGGGCATCACCCCTTCCTCTCATCCCTAACCCCTCTCCAGAGGCAGATATGGCCTCGCTGCTGGGACGGCGACAGGGCCCGTGGAGGTCCCATCCGACCCCGTCTGTCCGGTGTCCGTCTGTCCGGCAGCGCTCCCACCACAACAGAGGGCGCTCCCGGCAAACAATTCCCGCTGGAGGCCTGGCCAGGACAGGCAGCCCCGGTGCCGGGACCTCCCCGGCGCTTTCCCGTTGCCTGTTCCATCCCTCGGCAAGCCCAGCCCTGCTCCGGCCAGCCCGGGGGAGCAAAGCCCTCCAGAGCCGGCACCACAGGAGGGAAGGGATGCCCACACCTGCCCCAGCCTCATTTCGCGGGGCTGCATTTGGCATCACCCTGGTGTTTATGAAATTTCGCTTCTGGAAAAGCTGCAGGAGTGCAGCTTTCTGCTCGATTTTCCCCATCCCAGCGAGCAGGCGCTTTTCATGCACTCCTTGGGCTTTCTCGGAAATGAGCAACCCCCGGCGGAGTCCCCAACACCTCCAGTGCTTTGTTACTGCTCTTGCCAAGTGTTAAATGTTGCTGTTGTCGTCGTGGTAACGACTACATCTCATTTTGCTTTTTAATTAAAACCTGTAGAAGTTTGGAGCCCCTGCTCAGGTCTCACAGGGAGCAGAGAGCAGCCAGATGCTCAGAGTCAAGATGACATTTTTTAGCTCTGCAGAAAGGAGGCTGTTTTTCCACGGGGAGGTTTCCCAGAAAGCTGCTCAGTGACCCCGACGTCCCGTCTGACACTGGGCTAATGCCAGTGTAGCACTGCCATCCCAAACAGATTCCCAGAGCCCATGGGTACAGGGGCAAGGCTGGAATGTAAATCAAAAATAAATCTCGTCTGCTTGGCCCCTGGCTGTCACAGCAGAGGCTACAAGAAAGCAGAGTTTCTGTTGCACCCACTCCTCCATGGAGAAATATTTCCCCACAAAGTACTTTTCTCAAATTCACACTGTCAAAGCCAACTCTGGGCCAGGAAACTGCAAGCATTGGCCACACAAACATTCCAGGTGGTGGAGATGGGCACAGGCTGCCACCTTCCCCTCAGCTGGAGCAGGGACCTGTGCAGAACATCCACGGTCACCTGTGTAGAGCTGCGGCCTCTGATCAGCAGGCTCCATCCACCAGCTCCAGGGGGATGCAGACTGTGTCCCACCCAGCCCCAGACCTCTCTGCTCTGCCCCTGCTCCTTCCCTGCATCTCCTTAGAACGAGTCAGAATTCCAGGATTAGATTAGAACAGCCTCAGTCCCTGCCCGGAGACCCCCTGGGGAAAGGCTCAGCCCTCCCCTCACCTGCCCACCCTAACCTGGGAAATGAAAACAAAAGCCCACAGCCTGGATGCACAAAGGGACCTTGAAGGCAGGAGGAACGCAAAAGGGAGCCAGGGAGAGGAGAGGAGAGGAG
>VWYO01008057.1:217345-262582 GCA_013400275.1 Rhadina sibilatrix
GAGGAGACACAAAGGGCAGGCAGGGCTTCCCTGACCTTCTCCTGAGGACACGTGCTCTGCAGTGCTGCTATCAAAGCTTCTGTGTAAACGGCCATTATTGGTATGTCTGCATGCCTGAGGTCAGGATAGCCTCTACAGAACAGCAATTTGCCATAACTCCACACCTACCTAGTAGAGCTGGATGCCCTTTGGGCATTTGCTACCTGAGCAAACCTCCACTGAGACCCTAGAAATGGGTCCTTGGCTGTTGATGCAACAAACCTTTCATCAACCAACCCTAAGGAGTTAAATGTTCTTTTGCGTTCCAAGTTTCTTTCCCTGAAGGTCCAGTCTACTGAGATCAGTCCTTCTGAGGGACATTTTCTTTTGATTTGAAGCTGGCCAAGTGTGAGTAGCTGTGAAGTGGCTGGGGCTCAGCCTTGCTCCTGGGGGAGCTGCTGACACGGGCCAGCTGGAATCTCCATCTCCAGCTTTGTTGCAGGGAAAGGCCAGTGTCAGCCACCCACACCGTGCTGTCGGGGGGCACATCCCTCCCCACATGGGGGACTGATCTGGGAAGCCTGCAAAGAACAAAGCTTGACTCTTTGGTCAGGAAACCAAAATAGGATTTTGGTCCTAACCCATCCACTGCCTCATGTCACTGCTGCAGCACCCTTGTCCTTCTGTCCCTGGCCACGGAGCAAACCCCAGGGCAGGCTGCAAACAGCACAGACCAGGGGAAACAGCTTCTTCAAAAAGTCACCCTGTGAGCAGATGTTAAAGAATGTGCCAGGGGTTCCCAGCAACCAGCTCCTGTGCCTTTCTACTTGAGAGCTTTTAGAAATGGCTACCATAAACCCATGGAATCTGGAGTCCTATTTTCAACAGTATTTTTTACCAAATATTTCATAAGAAGGTAAAGATTTGTGTGGAGGATTTAGCACCTGTGGTAGGGTGGCTTTATGCTGCTTGTATCCCCAGTTGTCTGCTCTGGTTGTGCTGGATATTCAGTTCTGTACCTTTAAAATGGTTCTGGGAGCCAAGGGGGAGAAAGAAGCAGCAGCAGTTTGTTTTGAGAAAACTGCCTGACTGCCACAGGGCCTGGCTGGGCTTTGGTCTGAGGCATGGATAGGGTGGGACAGAGATCTCCTGTGCTCTCAGTTAGTTTGAGCTAGCTAGGGCAGAGAAGCTCCCTGGAGTGATTTTTCCCTTTTTTCCTTGGGACTGTTTCAATCTGCTCTGGACTGAAAACCCCAGAGGAGCAGCGAGGGCAGCACCTGCAGGGCCTGGAGCTGCGGAGGGAGTGGGGCTGGTGAGAGATGGGTGAGCTGAGCTGCACCCAGGGCAAGGCCTGCCTCAGTTTGCCATCTCTCTTTGAGAGGTTTTATTGTTTCATATTAGCCATTCTTTGTGCTTGTGGGCATCTTGTTTGTTAAATAAATAGTTTTTCCCACTTTTCTCCGAGGAAGTTCTTTTCCCGGACCGGCTGGGGGGAGGGGCCGTTTGGGTTTGCTTTTCCAGAGGAACCCCCTTTGCAGGTTTCCTCCCAAATTTGCCCTAAACCAGGACTCCACCATAAAATGCTCCAAGAAACCAGTTTGTGTCTTCCAGCCTCACGTGGAGGCCAGAGGGCAGCTGGGAGCTCAGCAGCAGCTCCTGGCTGGGTGCTGTGGGCCAGGCCATTGAGCTGAAACACCATCCACCTTTAATTTGTTGTTGGTACCATGCTGTAGCACAGAGGGACTGCAGGGAGAGGTTCCCCCAGTGCAGAACAGATTTTTGAACAACCTGGAGGAAAAGCAGCCTGTGAAGTTCAGCCTATCCCCCTTCCCTTTTACCTGAGGCATGAGCAGAACCTCCTCAAGAGCTCACCAGCTATGAACACTGTTGCCTCTGCAGTAGTCCTGAAAGTGCACAGTTCCTGAACTCTGCTGAGGTGTTTCTGCCCAGCACCTGATGGGTTCCACAGGTGAAAGCTGCAGCCAACCTCAGTTACTCCATTCTTGGGACAGTTGTTTTCCTGGAGCTGTAGCTCTCCATTTCTCCCTATCTCAGGGTGCTGGGAAGGACTTTGCCCAGTCCCAGCAATTCCTGGTTTAGCACATGCAGTTCAAAGGTACAGCAGAGGTTTGGGTTTCCCCCCACTTTTTGTTACACCTTTGCTGTTTCTCTCTCCTGCTCTACTAAAAGACCAAGTCTAAGTGAGAAGAAGGAAAAATGTTTTTAAGTGTACAGCTTTCTGGGCTTAAATCCCCTTCTATTTTGAGCAAACTCAGTGTCTGGTATTTACCAGCTCATGCAGGTGGTTCAGCAGCTCCCTGGGTATTTTAGAGGTCAGCAGGACCTAAATCAGCTGCAACAAGAGGAACTGCCCAAATTCAGCAAAGCTGCCTCACACCAGGCTTGAAAACAAGCAGGGCCTGGGTGTCATCTGGCCCCTTCTGCACACACAAAGTGATCTCATCCCCTCCCCTGCCCCCATCCCGAGCACTGCAGCTCCCTCCCACCATCACCTCCCTACTCCCCAGGAACATCTTCTTGGGCCCCTGAAACCAAGCCGGAGTCCAATGCCCAGTGGTGCCTCCTGACTTATCTGCATGGCTTGTCAGATTCCTCCTTTGCTTTTCTGTGAGGAAAAACAGCCAGTTTGACCCATCAGTTTTCCCTTTTTTTTCAGACTGACTCTTCACAGACTTCTCTGGCACCCAAAACAAGCCTATCATCTAAATCCCAGATTTTATCTTTCCCACAGGGATGGCCACATTTGGGATCCCTGAGGTAGCTGGGACTTAGAGCTACTTACAGCTGTTTGAGCTCAGATGCTCCGGAGAGGTCGGCTTGCAAGGAATTCAGAGGTTTAGCTTGAAGAAAATGGTCAGAACAGCTGCAATTTATTTACAATTGTGCAGATTAATCAACCTAGAGACTGTCTAGAGACTGCTGTAATCCTCTCCTTCGAGTTTCCGCTCAGCCAGGTGCTGCTGCTGGTGCACTGGACATGTTTTGGAACTCTGCTGGCTGTCCTTCCTGCTAATGCTAAGCCAAAGCCATTTATGTGGAGCAATCCTGGTAGTGAATGAATTCAGAAGCAGTGCTGGAACTCGGGCAGAATGTCCATCCCTCCCTCCATAACCTTGGAGAGTGAGAGCCTCCACAGATCAGATAATTTCTCCCACAGGGTAAGAACATCTCCATGTCAGAAAGAGTGAGTAGGCCCTTCAACAGAAACACAGGACACACTCCTTTTGTAGTCAGAATTTTATTTCCTTTACACCCAGGCTTATCATTGGCATCTGAAAATAAAATCTTTCATTTACAAATAGCCTAGTGCAAATTAAAGGTAATTTTGGATTAAAAAAAAAAAAAAAAAAAAAAAAAAAAAAAAAAAAAAAAAAAAAAAAAAAAAACAGAGTCACAAAAAAAAACNCATGTAACTCAAAAGAAATGTGTGTGTTAGGATGATCTTCCAGGAACAGCTCGTGGAGGTCGCCTAGGAAAAAAACAAAAAATAACCCAAAAATCACAAGGAGAGGGGGAGATTTAAAACAAAAGGCCAAGATACAATAAAATGACTCATATACAAAATTATCTTAATAAAATGGGTTAAGAGAAAAAAGGACAGAACATGCATATAAAGGAAAAGAGCAAGAGCGAGATTAGAATCAGCTGGCTCTCAGCACAGCCTGGCTTTCATCCTCACTCCCTCCCTTCTGACTTGCCAGTGCCAGAGAACCAGAACAATCCCATCCCAGGTGTGGAGGTCGCTGGTCACAGGCTTCCTAATTTTCTTGCAGCAAATGGTACCCTCTGGAAGAGCTTTTCCCCAGGCAGACTTAAAATTCTCACCACTATCTGCTTCAAACACTTGAAGCAGACCTTTTGTGAGGTTCTGATGAAATGAGGAATGATCAAACAAGATGGGCTGTGGGGTGGACTGGGGTGTCTGGAAAGAACATTGCTGAGAAAGGTTAAAAATGAAACTGCAGAGCCCCATGGCAGTGAGAGCCCAGAGCAAGGAGCAGCTGCTCCTCCTGGTACCCAGCACAGAGCACTCAGCTCTACCTGACCAACATTCCTGGAACCAAGCTCATCCAGGGGTAGGTGACGTGCTCCAGCCAGAGGGGACACGTGGGACACTGCTGATCCCTCAGGGGAGTGCACAAACTGCCTCAGCCACGGCCATTAAAGGCCAAGACAGAAATCTCCAGATGTTACAGGATACAGCAGGGATGTTCCTGCTGTGCTCATCCCACCTTTTGCTCCCTCTTCTTCCAAAACCCAAGGACCCACTTGGCCACTGTGCTGCTCCCACAGGAAGCTCTTGTGCTCACGGTGCCCTACAGACCATCTCCCAGCACTGATTGCTACTTGGCTCATCCTGATCTGCAGGAGGAACTGAGGAATCAGGACATCTGCACATTCCTACACAACCTTTAGGGGGAAATCCCTTTCAGGCACATTTTAACTCCAGCTCCTGCTTTGCAGGACTCGGTCTGGCCTTCTGCTCAGCTCTGAAACTCCTCTAAACATGCTTTCCTCAGCCATGAAGTGAATCCCAGGTACTGCTTGTAAAACATTCATCCATTTCCCAGCAAAACATCTCTGCAACACTCCCAAGGCCCTTGCAGGGAACAGGCTGAATGCTTCCCAATGGGTTCCATCTCCCCTTTAATGACATCTCCAGTGATCTCAGCACAACAGCACCTCCAATAAATCCTCCCTGCAGTTCCCACCGAGGCAGTGTGGAATGCTGAGATGATGGTGTAAGAGACAGAAGACACCACTCATTACACATCCAGAAAGTAATAATAAAAGCCCATCAAGAATTACAGTTTATTTCAGGTTCAGAAATGCAGCATAACATTTTTACAGCAGGTGTATGTGATGCTCAGTAATGACCACGGTTTCAGGAATCCACTCGCTGTGCTCAAAGGTCAACACCAGGAACCATTTACAGATTACGAAACCAAAGGCAGATGTTTTGGCTCATATGAAGTAGGGCATTAACATACAGAGCAAAAAAANAAAAAAAAAAAATCAGAAAGGAACGAAGCGTTTGCTTCTTACAAAAAAAGAAGTCATGGTTTACCCGGTCCTGGAAAAGTAAAGAGACAGCAGTAAAGCAAACGGCCGGCAAGGCGGGACAAATCATAGATCAAGCAAGAGTGGAGGACTGTCTGGACGGGAGGAGCCATCGGCATCAGCTCGCCTGCAGACAAAGCAAGAGGAAAGACAGGCAGAGTAACATTCATTTACACAAGGGAGCTGTTCTGCACCAGCCTGGGAGCAGGGGCAGTGCCACGGCAGGAGGAGCTGTGCCAGGAGTGCACCGGGAGGCTCCCTGGTGGCACAGGGACAAAGCAGGTCTGCTCTCAGTTCAGGAGCTTTGGGCTATTTTAAGACAGAAGGACAGAACTAGTCAGGAATCTCAATGGGCTGTACACATCATGGCTAGTGGAGCTGTCTGGAACAGAGAGGATAATATTTTCTATGTTATACTTGAACACGAAATGCCATAACCTATAATGTATCTTCTTCAATATAATAAATAGTCTACTTTTAGGAGGCTTACTCAGAAAGTGCAGCAAGATCAGCAATAAAATAAACACACATCAACTATGTACATAAGCCTTTTTGTTGAACATACAATCTTTTTAACCCTAGCACAAGGTCCCTTGAGATCCGAGGCTGAGAGCTGTTCACGTGCAAGCTCTTCATCTGTTGGTCAGCCATGGCGGGGTGAGGTGGAAATGCTCTCTAGGCAGAGATCCAGGCTCAGCCTAAATGCAGTATTAGAGGAGCACCCTCCTGAACCTTAGCAACTACACCACCCAGATCTTTATGTACCTCAAGTAAGATCAGAAACATTGGTGTTGCTTCCTTATTGCTCCACTATGCCCTGGCAACTGGAGCTGTGCCAGAGGGAATCAGAAAAAGGCAGAGCAACTTCTCAGACACGGAGTTCAGACTTGGCTCATCCCACCTAAGTGGGTCTGCAGAGGTGCACAGTCCCTCTGGCAGATCCACAGGGTGCTTGCCCTGCTTTCCTTCGGGATGGAGTGAGTTGCTGCCAAGGCTGCTCCTCAGAACACGGGACAGGCTGGATGGGGCTCACCAGCATCAGGAGTGAGTGGGACAAACAAACCCATTCTGGGCACTCTGCAGCAGAAGGAAGTGGGCCAAGGCTGGAGGACAGTACTTACTCAACTGGATGTGGCAATTTCTTGGGAAGCATTTAAGTGTTTTTCCTAGAAACAACTCCACATGGTTTATTCTCACAAGCGCATACGCAAGGAGAGGTGAGATCATCAAACCCTGGATTCGTGCTCACAGTTATTTATTAACCTGCACACCTCCAAGTGTTGCATTTAGGCCACAGGACCAGATTTAGATGAGATCTGAATGAGGATGCAGAGAAAGGAGGGCTGTGCAGCTGTGTCTTGCACCCTCAGCATCGAGCACAGAACCACATGGTGCTGACACCTCACTCACTGCCTCCTCCTCCTCTTTTGGGTAAATCCACTCTTGAGAGCTTTATTTACAATTCAGGATTACTGCTGAAAAACACTTTCTTTGGGGCAGAGTTAAGGACAGTGCTCAACTGTGCCACCTACTTCCTTATGCTTGGCAGAAAGAGTCATTAAAGGAAATTAGGGAGTCTTAAGTAGAGAGCATTTAAGTAGAGTGCATGTTTTTAGGCCAGGACCTGTGTCATGTAATTGAGGCTCCTGACTTACCAGCACTGCCCTCCTGTTCCATGCAGCCACACCGGCCTGAATCACCTCCTGGAGGTGATGCTCTTCCCACTGAACAAAGGACAACTAAGCTGAGTCCTTGGGGTATGGTGGGATAAACCCAAACTTGCAGTATCCTAGAATGGCTTGGGTTGGGAGGGACCTTGGAGCTCATCTTGTTCCAAGCCCCCTGCCATGAGCAGGGACACCTTCCACTTGACCAGGCTGCTGAAAGACCTGTCCCACCTGGTCTTCTACCACCAAGTGAGTATCAGAATTTGGTATTCTGATATCAGAAGTGGTATCAGTGATCTCTGTGGCTCAGCCATTAACCCTGGCTTTCCATCAGCAGGCACTGCCAGTCAGTACCAGGGTTCTGACAAACCCTGCTCAGATATACACGAGTGCAGGTGAGGCAGTGATATGTGCTCCTGTGGCTATTTACAAATATTTATCCAACAGATGCAGCACAGGTTACAGCAGAGAGCAGTAAGCAGTGGAAAGCTGTGTAGAAGACAAGAATCATCATCAAAATACGCTTTTTTGTAGTAAAAATTGGTATGACTGTGGTTGTGTTTCCAACCTTTTCTTTTCCTTGAGAGCTGATTCCATGCACTTGGCATTGGAGAAGTGTACCTGTCCCCCAAACAAACACCAGCTCCTTCAGCAGTCTCCTGAGATCACCAAGATGCCAGTGCTCTGACAAACTCCATCTTCACCGTGCATCAGATGTGACCTCCAGACTCCCCAGGTGTGTGTCACAAGTATGGGGCTGACAGGAAATTAAACTTAAGCTAACATACAAATCATGATGCTTTCCCAAGCTCTGTCTCTCTTCTGCAAGCTGAAACATGATTTGCTGCACTGGTGAGCAAAGCTAATCAGCAGCCTGGGAATTAACAGGCTAAATCCCCATTTGTTGTGGCTCTTTGATTGGATTCTTCCTAACCATGGGGCTACAGCACACTGCAGCCCTACAAGCAGTCTCAATAAATACATTTATTAGACTGATTGTACTGGGGGCTTTTGAAACCACCAATTGCTTTGCCTAGGGATCTGTAACCATAATTGTAATAGCAGCAATTCATATTTTCTGAAGGAACAAGGCCAAATTCCTCTCTAGTTTCATTCTGCTAACTCAGTAAGTCCTAAGCTTTAAGGGTGACACTGACCCTAAGTGTTTAAAGTGAAGTAATGCAGTTAAGACAAAAGGTTTCTATAATGCATTAATTTATAACGTGCAAAACAAGAGGCAGAGAGGACCTCTGCAACTGAGCAGCTGCTAAAATAATCCAGGATGCACAGCTGAGCACTTCCCAGAACCTCGCTGGATAAAGCAACAGCAAACCAAGGTGTGCAAGGACCATGTAATGCAAAAAGGAAATCTTTACACAGAGGGCACAGGGAAACTTTATTGACTGGCATGTGAAGATACCACATATATCTCACATCCAAACCCAGCCCTTGCTGGCAGTCTAGGCTGGAGCCCTGTGAACTGGCTCCCACAGTGGGCAGGGGAGGGGGAGCCCACGCCCAGCTGTGCATGTATCTCTGTCTGTGTGTCCTTCTGTGTCACAAAAGGACTAAAAGCAGTGCTCAGTTCCCTGCATCCTGCCCACAGCACGTTTCCATGCCCTCACTCCCCTCCAGCGCTTCCCAGGAGTGCAGTGGGAGCCAGGAGTGTGAGCAGGCACTGGCACAGGACAGAGGGAGCTGGCACACGCTGCTCTGTCACACCCCAGCCCTCCAAAGCACCCTGTCCCATCCTGGCTGCAGGCTGGGACGACTCCGTGCTGAGCCCTGTGAGCTGGGGCACCCCAGCCTGCTCCTCACCACCCCAACCAACCTGGCATTGCAGCTGCCAGGATGGAAAGAAAGCAGAACATGCCTTGTCCCATGCACACCCTGCTCGTTTAACAACATTCCTGAAAAAGCTTTGGATAAGGAGAATTTATAGGAGAAGCAAGTCTCTTGCAAGAGACCTGGAAGTGTGGGGCCTTCAAAAGAGCTTGGTAAGAAACCACATGGCTTTTCTTTGCCTAGTTTGGCCACTACAAGAGAAAACAGAAAACCTGGAAGGTACAAATAAAAGCAAGATTCCTTTCAGGTAAGAGGGAAAAAAAGCAGCAGATCAAATCAACACATGCACAAACACGCACAGAGTCAAGCCCTCCATTTGCTGTAGAGGGCTGTGAGCACAGTTGTCTGGGTGGAGATATGTGTCAGTAAGTTAGCTAACATCAGTTATTGCAGAAGGAAAAGTCAAGGCAGCACAGACCTTCCCCAAACATTGAAGACCCCAATAAACACTGCAGAATGGACAGAGTATATCAGCAAAATTGGTTACTTGCCTATAGATGTCCATACATGCGACTATACATTGGTTATTGTGACAGATACCAAGCAATTTGTTTCCACAGATTGGGTTAACAACGAATGACATGCCAGGAATCCTTTTAGTCTAACAGGGATGAATCTAACGGGCGGATTACAGTGGGCCGAGTAGGTGAGGGGGGTGGTCTTCGACTGGAGAGAGAGAGAGAAGAAACCATGAGCACAAACACTGAGCAGAAACACTGAGCACAAACACTGAGCACAAGCACTGAGCACAAGCACTGAGCACAAACACTGAGCACAAGCACTGAGCACAAGCACTGAGCACAAACACTGAGCACAAGCACTGAGCACAAGCACTGAGCACAAACACTGAGCACAAGCACTGAGACCTGGCTGTTACAGGGACATGCACCTGCCCATGCACACAACGACCCTACTGCCACGCACGCTGAAGCGAGACACCCCTGAGTGTCCCCAGGAGGGAAGGAGGAATGGGTTTGCCATTTCTGCCATGCTTTACCATCTCACCCATCACTGTGCACAGCCTGGGGGCTCTGCACACACCCCATTACCTTCTGCAGCCACGCAAACCAGCAGGGGAGGATCCTTATTCCCTGGTTTTAGGGGTCAGTCCCAGCCTGGACAGGCACAGAGCAGACTTACAGGCACATTTCAGAGCAGGCAACAGGACTGGGGAAAACAGCCTGCAGCAACTTCAGGGCTGCTTTGCAGCAGCAGGAAAATCTGCAGCTTCTTGCTTACCTGGGCAAACTGTAGCCCTATCAATGTGCCTGAATCTGAGGCACATTTTGAGGCTTTATACCAATTTTAAAAATACCACTCATGGCCAGGGCTGCTGGATTGATTAATTTACCACTAATGCATTTTTCTATCAACTTCAGGAAGTGTTACGGAGTCAGATTTTTTGGCAAGACTTCAGTGTCTTCATTCAATTTTCCTGTGTACTGCAAACCCCAGCATTTTAATTTGGACTTTTTCACCCTCTGATAAAAGACCCCAGAGCAAGAGTTAGCAGCAGTGTGATCTCCAAGCACATTCTACCTGCAGTCCAGGCTGGCACTTATCCCTCCCTCCCTTCATCCAAGGATAACACCCCAACTCTGCTGGAGCTGCAGAGTCCCTGTGGTAGCTGTGTAACACTTTACCTTTTTGTGTGCAGGAAGGTCCACATCAGGGCTGTGTGGAGGTAATTCCATCAGCTTAGTTACAAACAGTATTTTGTTGATGCTCCATTCCACCTGGGCTGGCCAAGCCAGGCCCATGCAGAGTCTGAGCTGCCAACTGCCTGCACCAGCTCGCACAGTCCTGCCTGGCACTGCTGTGTGCAGGATAAGCAGCCTGAGAGACTGTTCCTGCCAGCCAGCCTGCTCCCTTAACCAGCTGTCCAGCACCCTCCTGCAGTGCTCTGTAGCTGCATCCATCCCAACCCATGTCTTGCAGGATGGTTTTGCTCCCTTTCCTAAGCAGGAAGTACCACGTAATCTCTCTCTGTTCCTTAACCCAGCCCAGATAACCAGGAGAGCTCATGGCTGCACCCAGGCTCTGAGCAAGGTGGGAGCTGAGGTTGGTTCCCATCAGCTGCAGCAGAGCTCATTAATAATTTTTAATAATAAATTAATCATTTGCTCCAATGAACTGTGCAGCCCTTCCTAACCCATCCTCCACCTGTGCAAGTAGGGACAGTTGTGGCTCTGAAGAAGATTACAGAGGAAATGTGTCTCATTCTGCTAAAGCAAAACTGAAGATGAAAAGAATGTAACAATGTGTTAATCTTCTTTGAACTGGAACAAAATATGTGAGACAAATTTACACTTGACAAAAAAAAATCTCGTTTGGCTCAAAGTGCATCTTGTGCGACAATATTCTCTTTTCGTGAAGAAACGAGAATTTTAATCCCTACCATGCAACAAATACAAAATATGCCAACTAAAGCATTCAACTAAATCAACAAGCTAAAAAAAATAGGCAAAATATAATTTCTTCATGGTGTATTTTTCTTACAGGAAAAATGTTACTGTGTTAACTATTGTTTCTTGTGTTGCTCCAGTGTAGGTCTTCTGGACGCATTTCCAAAATTTGTAGTTTCATAAAGAACCACTTCTAAGGCTCTGCATTTCTGCTGGGTTGCATTAAATTATTCCTTTGTTGAAATGCCTCAGATTGCATTGTTTAGCGCTTACTGAAAACACTGTATCATATGTATACAATTTACAAACAAGGGAAAATGCATACAGCTGTCTTCATATCAAATTTAAAAGATACAAGCCCAAACATGCCTTTTAATACCAGGTTAAATGCAGCCCACTGGATTCAAATAATGCAATTTAGCCAAATTGCTATTTAACACAGCAGGATCAGAAACTGGAGAGCACAGTGGGAGGATTTCCTGGATATAATCAGTCAAAGCAAACCTGAACCAAAATCAGGCCCAAGCCCCGTTTCCTCCTTGAGCCGGAGCTGTCACTGCACACTGACAGCTGTTCTTGAATTTCTATTCAAGCCCAGTGCAGACCTGAACAGAACAACTCCCACTGCAGAGGACCAAGCACTTCCAGGAGAAGCTGATACCCCCAAGGGGATGCTCAGATGAGGAGCTGCTGCCGAGCCAGCCCATCCTTCTGTCCCTGTGCCACTGCCCCACACACAGGTGTGCTCTGTCCCTCTGTGGATATCCCAGTGTGTCTGGGATGCTCTGACACAAACACCTGCCTGTGTTTTCCCAGTGGGCATGAGGTACATCCATGAGGAATGGACAGAGCCCTCCTTAGCTCCAGCCCCTCAAGGGAGCTGCCAGCCTCCCACGCACTTCCAGCTCCTTAACCCTCCACACCACGACTGGGGGAGCAGTGGAGAGAGCACAGGTGCCTTTCAGAGGAGTGCCAATGTTCAGGAAGGGCAGCACTTGGGAAAAGAGCTGCAGCAGCACCACTTCCCTCCAGCCCTGCTGCTGCCAATCTCCTGGGGTATCTGCACCTCGCCGTGCCGGCAGTGGAGGAAGGGGGACCAATGCTCCTGAGGCCTGGGCAGAGCACAGGCACAGAGCTCACCTTCCTTGGCCATTGGCACACAGGATCAACTGGCACCAGCTGGAGCTCAAGTCCAAGTGAGGGAAAGAACAAGCCTTGAAGCTGCCTGTCCTAGATTTCCCTGTCAAGGTGACAAGTCATTCTGTGACCGTTTCTACACTGGGTGTAGCATTCAGGCCTTTCTTCACTCCCTAAGAAGAATCTCAACCCCAAAAAACAAGAGGAAAGGCCAAGCCCCGTGTCTCTTGCCTCTCCCTGGCTCCTTTACGCAGCTGTGAGCAGGGGCCAAAAGCCCATGGAGCAGTGCAGGAGCCTGGGCCACCTTGAGATAATCAAGCCACAAACCAACTCCGGGGCAGCTGCACAAAGCACAGCTCCGAGGAAGCCGAGCCCACGTGGCTTCGGCACCAGGGCATCCCGAGCGAGGGCTCCCCACGGGAGCTGCGGCCCCTCGAACGCCGAGGAACCGGGACTGCGCAGCGGCAGGGGGAGCTCCAGCCTGCCCGCGACCCGGCCGGGGGGAAACCGGGGAAAAACAACCTCCCCCGCAGCCGTGTGTCCGCGCTAGCTGCCATGGCAGTGAGTAAATATGTGACTAAGGCCGATTCAATGTTTAGTCTGAGGCCAGCGGATGATAGCGGCGCAGACGGCGCGGGCCGGGCTCTCCCCGCGCAGCGCTCGGCGCGGAACCCGAGGCGGCTCCTGCCTGGGACGGAGCTGCTCCCAGAAACGCCGCTGCTGCGGGAAACCCTTCTGCTCATTGTCGCCAACAGTTCAGATGCCTTTTCGCCTTTCGGGTCCCGCTGCCTGGCCCGTATAACTCACTCTCTTTGGGGTTGTTGTTATTTGTTTTGCTGCCTTTTTTTTTTTTTTTAAATAAAAGGAAACTGTTTGTAAAAGTTAGTGCTAAAGGGGCAGGAGATCATAGGTCCCCCCGGGGTTGAGTAAACGAGTCTGCAAAAAGAATCAGTTCTTCTAACTAGCACATATTAAGCAGACATAAAGAATTTACCAATGAAAATTGTGGACTAAGTATGTATTTAATAACTCCCTGATGTTGCTGCAGAGACTCCTCCTTTGAAGAGCTCAGTGGGGTTTTGAACGGAGGGGAGCTCTTATCCCCGTGCAAAAACTTTTTTGAAAAGGAAAAGTTTTTACATTTATTTTTAACCTAAGCTCCCCCCCTCCCCCCCGCATGTTTCCAGTTTTAAAAGAACTAAAAGATTTAGCTAGGCAAATGCAGAGCAAAAGAAACTAAATAAAGCAAGTCTAGACTTAAAATTCGATCAGAAACATATGGGAGCTCTTCGAGCCTTTGCCTTTTGAGACGTCCTATCGCTCCCCACACGGAGTGCACAAAATGTGCTTTCAGTAAAGCACGGCTGTAATTACCATGGGAGGCCCCGCTCGAAGATGGCTTCTCACAGCACAGCCAGAGGACTTCGAAAGAAAAGGCTTTCATTTCCACTTACATTTGACATTCTTGCTTGCTTGTGACCACCAGAGAACACTTGTGGAAGGCATGCACAGAACTCGATTTTACGATACATCCTATAGATCTGAAGCTGTGAACAGAAGCCCATTATTCTCTCCCTTTTCCATCATCTTGCTTTCCCTATAACCCAGCCCTCTCGGAGTGCCCTGATACGTGACATCGTCCTTGTAGAATTTAACAAGAAAATACTTCAAATCTCTAAGCAGCTTTAAGACTGACTGCAGGCAATTTTGGTTTAGGTGACAAAACAAACCTGGATGTGAGGCATATGGTAAGAGGATAAGCAGTGACTTACTGCAGGTGAGGAATAAATCTGGTTTCCTGTTTGGGTGATTATTTAGAGAACTAAGTAGCTTGGTCTTGAGAAAGTTATAATGCTTTGATTGACTTTATTTTTATACTGCTTCTCTGGTTTTTTTCGGTTTCAGTAAAATCCTGAGAGACCCACACCCTCTATTCTTACTGGTTCTTGTTACCAACCTAACTTTTATATGGCATCTCCTGACCTCCATCAGCCTAAGGATTTGGAGGACAATCCAAACCAGAAGTGAAACTACTGTACCCATCTTGAAAAAAAGAGGCAAGACACAGTTTGTAGACTTAATTAATTAGTCTTCAGACTGCATGCCTAAACTCTGTCCTACAGCAGATGCTGTACAGCTACTGCAGAGTCTCCCAAACATCAGCTCGGGAGCAAGGATCTGGAGTGGAAGTTGGAAAGGCAAGGGGAGGGAAGGCACTTGATCCTAGTGATACAGGTCAGAACAAAGCAGGAAAAGCAGAAAGAGGATGATGACATTAGGAGGAGTAAAGCAGGAATCACGGGCATGGATCAGGAGGAGATGGAGATTGCAGGGGAAATGAGAAACCGCACTGAGTGGCGATGAAAGGAAAAAGGAGCTGGGAAATATCTGCCTGAGATGGTGCCTTATCCCAGTGTAATGGTCCAAGGGAGTGAAAATTGCTCAGATTTGTTTCTGTACTGGAAAAAATCATTTTGTTCACCACAGAATGTCTGCAGTAAGCTTGCCCACAGGATCACTAGCATGAGGCAAGTCAGAAAGGGGAGCCCTCATGCCCAGAGCACAGTTTTTGAGGGTGGCTGGTAGTTATGAAGTAGCTCTCCAGCTGAACTCAGGCTCTACAAATGCACAGAGGGCATGCTCAGACTGAACTGCCAGGGACTGCCTCGGCTGGACCTAAGCTGAACCCCAAAACTGCAAATGACCCAGCTGCACAGTGCTCTCTCATTGGAAGAATTTTTTTTGTTCAGTATAAGCAAGTTAAGGTTATTAGATTATGTTGTTTTATCAGATATCTACTTCTTTTAAGTGAAAGAAACAAACAAACAAAAAAGAGTGAATGGAAGAATGTGTCCTTCCACTGGTCACCACTCCACTGCCGCAGTATAAATCTGCATGAATTCAAAGGCTTACACTGTTTGAAAGCACTAGGGTTAGTGAGGTTCCACTGTGTGTGATTTAACTTGATACAGATTCTCCTTTCAGAGGCAAAGTGGTCCAAAATACGATGTTCCAGCAGAATAATTTATTATCTACAACTCAAGCTATGTTTTCTATATGACCATAATAAATTAACGTCCGTCACGCACACATACAAATATATTGTATGTTTATGTGAACACTGCATTTTCAAATTAGTCATTTCAGGGAATTAATGTGTCACATGAAAAGCTCAGCTTGAATAAACACAAAATTAATTCAACTGAGCGACCAAGACAGAGTATTATTCTTAAGAAACTGTATGTTCTTGTTTGCCCTTCAGCAGGGAACATGTCAAGTAAGCAAGTGTGCAGTGCATCTGTGGAATACTGTCCCAGCCTTGCAGAAACCCTAGGTTAGGATGGTCCAGAGGGTCACAACTGGTCATGAAGAAGAGAAAGTTAGGAGCGCTGAGTGGAAAACGTTCAGAATGCTGTTCTGTGCATGGAAGATGACAACAGAAGGGCCACAAAATCAGCAGGAAGAATATCTGATCTTTTCACAGTAGCTCAGGACCTGTGCACTGGTCTGTGTGTAGCTGCACTGTTTGCCATCAGTGTCAATCATGTACCCCCACTTCTGAACGCATCTCTCTTCTTCCTTCCTACTCAGCTTTGACCTTCCTCTGCCTTGTTGCCTCTCTCCTCTTTACTTACCTTGGTGCAAGAAGGGGAGCAAATGTCCTGGTTGTCACCTCCAGCTGGAGTTGCACCTCTTCTTGTCCGTGATGCCAACTAATGGGGTTACCACTGCTGTTAATGGAGCCATGGAGTGCCCTCATTCACTACTGATCCAATACAGCTCGCGGGGGACAGGAGAGTTTCAAGACAGCCTTTCAAGATGCCTGCAGGTGCAGGAAGTTCAAATCATCACTGTTTCTCTCTGTTTACTCTCAGATGTTTCCTCCTCTAGCATAAGGCAGTCTAGAAATGCACTGCAATTCGCCCACTCTTTCAGACAAGGCAGGAATTCCCTGCTCAACGCCGCCACTCTAATCCTGCAATGCCTTCATGGCAACTCTTATTAAACTACTCTGTTATGAAACTAAGTAATTTCTTGGGACAAAATACATCTTCAGGTTCCTGTATTTCTGTCAAACAACTGCTATTTCTTGACTCTCTTTCTTCAAGTAGAAAAATGTTAAAAATAGAACCACTGCCTTCTACTAAATACGGCTTTCTGTTGAGAGAGAAAATGCTAAGGAAGAATAAAAAAGAACTGAAAGCAAACCAAACTCAGATTTTCACTGAAATTCATTCAGTGCATCAGCTGACACTCCTGCCATGCTTGAGGACTGCACTTGCAACATCATCTTTATTCCAGAATCACTTCTTTCGATGCATTTCAGGTTCCTTGTTTTTCTGTCTTCCCCCCTCTTGCATCTCTTTTACTTACCCTTCCCCATCACATAGGTCTGGTTTACACTCAGAGTCAAGAAAAGCCATTTCACTCCCAGATCCTCTTTGCAGAACTTTTAAAGTGACTTGCAACAGTCCCAATGGAATGTCACTTTGTTATAAAACAATTTTTGGTTGAATAAGGCAGGAGCAAGTAGCTCAGGAACAATACTCAAGATGATTACAGCTACCTGAGATGCACTAGATAGATCAAACCACAGCCCTATGCAGAACAAGTAATTCTTCAGATACTTTTGTTCAACTGCCATGGTGAATGGCCCATCAGAAAATTCCTGGGCCACTGAAGATGTGGACAGCCTGCCTCTGGCTGATGAAGGGAGATGCTGAGAAAAGTTAAGAGTCAGTGGCAGCAGACATGGTACCCAGGCTGTGATGTCTGGCATCCCATGAACTTTGTTCTCCTCGATCTCCAGATCAGTCATCTAGGGGAGAGGAAGCTAAAGGAAGGCAGTAACAAAATCCTGCTGCCAGTCTCAAAGAGAGCCATCCTTTTAGGGACAGCAGCCACTGAAGCTCCTGGAGCAGAAGTGAAGACTTTCCTGTATCTCTCATGGCACTGCAGCTCAGGCAGCTGAAGAATCAGTTTGGTGCAAATGCCATTCCAAATTTCTCATAAGATCAGTACTGCAGAATTACAATGAAACTGCCAGGCTTGCTGCATTGTGACATTTCATGTTTTTACAACCTGCTGGGACCTGCTTTCTGGCCAAGCCCTCCAATACTTATCCTCATGCAGAATGCTCCTTCTTTCAGTGCTTCTGTTATCCCTATTCATTGCAGGGGGGCTGGACTAGATGACCTTTAAAGGTTCCTTTCACACCAAACTATTCTGTGATTCTATGCTTTGATTCCATTCCATGACCAAAGTTGCAAGATGAGCCCAGGTTTGCATCTGGCAGTGTGACTGCCCCAAGCAGTGGAGCCCATGTTTTGGATGGGTGTCACAGCCACTGCCACCAGGTTGCTGTTAAGAAAGATTGCCAAATATTGTATTCTATGGCTTGAAAACTGTCTGAAAAACTCTAAAAGACAGAAATGCAAGGTGATAGATTTACAAAGGTGGCAGGGAAGGGATAAGTTGGAAAGAAACCAAGGCAAGATGGTGAGAAGGAAAGGAATACATGGGGAAGGGGGACAAATGTACCAGGCAGGAAACCAAGTGAAAGAAGGAGGTGAAAGAAGAAGCAAACAGGATAGTCAAGAAAGGGACAGAGAGGGAAAGGCTGAGAAGAAAGGGAAAATAGTGAAAAAGGACTCAGTGGAGGAGGGGGAAGTGCAGAACTTCTTTCTAAGAGATAAGAGAAAATAAATGGAGTCTGCTGCTGCTTAAGGCAGCCAGCAGCAGAAGTAACATATTACTGGGTGTGCATTTCAACAAGAAATGTGCATTAGACTGCTAACAAATTACACAGGGCTGTCTTCCCTCTGGGCAGAAATCACAGAAATAATAACTGATATTCTCGTAAGTCTTGTGATTTTGGGGTCCTTGGACAGGCAGAGTTGGAAAAACAACAGATACAGAAGGGCAGTATCCCCCCAGGGAGGGGCTCTGGCTTTGCCCATGTAGCTGTATATTCTTCTCATCACAGGCATGAGATGCAGAATTAAATTATTCTTTGGCTTTCTTTTCTCCTGAGGTTCGGCAGGATTTTGAATTCTGTCCATGTAACATTTTTGTCTCTTTGCTTGCATGAAACAATCCTAATTGCAGCTATACTTTTTAGATATAACTTTTGCCAAAGATCTATTCAAAGAGGACAGAGAGCTGTGAACCCCTACTTGGGTGTTCAGATTAAGATCATCCAAGTCAGCATGCAAACACTCTAAGGTGGGCTCTCACTCATCCTGCCAGAAGAACTTGGTGCAACAGCTATTTGATTACAATTTATATTCCATTAAAAAATACAGTAGCAAGCTTTTAAGGCTGCAAGGTCAAACTTTCAAGAGAAAGAAGATTCCCAGGCTCAGGCAGGATAACCCTTCTGGCCTTGTATGCCTATGCACTATGACAGATTTTATTCAGAGGATCATGTGCCATTTTTGCACAGAATCCCCTTATCATTCGATGCACAGGGTTAGACATTTCATTAAATCTTTTCCAAGAGCTCTAATCCATAAAAATCCATCACAGAAACCTTCGTGAATGGTTGATATTTGGCAATCAAAGAGCTGAGTGGGAGCCTGTGGGCTGGGAGATGTCAGGCAGTAATGCTTTTCTGCACTGCTCCTGACTTTGTCTGAAAATTTCTAACTGCAGTTACTGTCAGGTAAAAATACTTTTCTGTGCCAGTTTGGCAGAAATATGTAATGATGGCTTACAAGGTAGATTAGCTACCAGCACAGCAGGTGATGGAATTAACCTTGGTGGCATAACGAAGGGGAGCTGCAGAGCTGCCACCAGCCCTTCCCTGCTGCCTGGCTGTGGGTGGAAGGAAACTGTAGGGACAGCATGTGAGCAGCAGCAACAACGTGAATTCTGAATTCTCTCCCCACACTGCCTCACGGGTAAAGAGCAGCCTCAGCCCCTGGGGAGCAGCTCCAGCCTGCCTTAGGGTGACACACGTGCTCCAGGGTTTCACACCCTGTGGGGTCACATTTGTCTCAGTGACAAAATGAGGAACCATCTCCAGGGCTTTGTTGGGGAAGCCTTGGTGAATCCACAGTAGCACTGCAGGACACAGGGAGAAAAGGGCAACAACCCTGCCACCCTCACAAACACCACAGGCTCTGCTGCCAGGAGAAAAAAACATTTCCAGTTCAATTGTTTTCCTTGTGGCAAAGCTGAGATTCCCATTCAGGACATTTAAAAGCTAAAAATCAAGCACCCACAGTAGAACTTAAACAGTTCAGGATCAGGCTTTCCACACAGGCGGGCAAACTCACGTCAGGAGAAGCAGAAGTGCTTCTAGTGTCTGCTTAAAGCTGTCTTACCAAAGCGAGCACACAGCTGCATTTTCTTTCAAAATACTACTGAAGGCTTTTAAGAGAGAGGGGGAATAATCCAGATTCTGGCAGTGGGGAATATTTCACAAATCATATATGCTTTGGCATCAAGCCCTTAAAGCCAGGGGCCTTTACTCACAGGCTTTGCTGGGAGAGATCCACCCACCTCAAGTGGGATTAATTAAAAGAAGCATGTATCATGCAAATAGTTTCTGTTTCCTTACAGAAATATTCAGAGCACATAACCCAAACCAGCTTTAGAATCAGAGCGAAGCAGGGAAGAAAATGATTTCCTGCTCTGCTAACTCTTTTCCTTTCCCTGTACATGAAGGGAGGGACAGTGAGAAAATGCCAAGAGCTCACCATTTCTGTGCAATGCCTTTGATTAAATGCTAATAAAGTAGAGGAAAAAAACTGTGTTTACAAAGACAGGGGCTGTATCTCATGGTAAGGTGCCAAATTTTCCACACCAAACGTGTGCTAATCTGCTCATTGGACAAGGACAGTCCAAGTCTTACTGCTGATTTTTTATCTTAAGACAGACTGTTAAGACAGGGGAAAATGGAAACTTTGTATTTCTTCAGCATGTCAGGATTTTCAGCTCCATGTGACAGGGGCTGCCACAGAAAGCTCCTTTGGCAAGTGAGATTAAAAATACTACTTTCTTCTCAGGAAGCTAAACTATTTCCCTAGATAAGAGAGATCCCAACACTTCAAGGAATCATTGCAGAAAATGGTGGTGGAACAGTCAGAGCACAGAGCCTCAGTTCAAAAATAAGTCACAGAAAAAGCTCAAGTTTCCACAAGAACTCTTCCTCAAAACTCTTTTTTTCCCCTTTTAATATCTCAGACCCATTTTCTGAGTCAATTTCCTATGATCCTGCAAAGGCTGTTATTAAAACCAGACCAAGCGTAGCTGAAATTCCAGGGCTCAAAAGAAACATTTAATAGGCGCAGGAGCTGGCCACACTGTCCCCCCTCAGGTGATTTCCCCTGCAGCCCCTTCCCTGGGATCTCCTCCCTCACAGTTTAGTCAGCAGGAGAAACCTGAAGTTTCAGCAGAATGGCAAACCCTTCCTTCATTCTTTAGCACTTGAGACTTTTTCTGTCTGAGGCTTTCATAGCTCTAAAAGAGAGAACTAGGATCCAGTCCAGAAGATGTGTATTGCAGATGATTTTTTTCCACAAAAATGTCAGGCAGTCTCACATTCAATTCTGTATCCAGCTACAGGATTTTAAAATCACTGACCTCCTTTATCCGCCACTGCTTTTCGTGCCACCAGCGGTGGGCGCGAACGGAGTCGTTCCCAGGCTGCTTACCCGTGTGTCTTTTGAGTGCTAGAAAATTCCTTCCTGGTCTCCATCCCACCTATCCCTTTGGCACGAGAAAGACGTTCATCAGACATGCTCTTGGCAAGGCAGCTGGGAAAGCAGTGTCCATGCACAAGCACAGCGCGGGGCGAGGGGACAGGAGCCACGGTTCTCTCTGGCAGCACAGCTGGCAAAACTGCACCTCAGCCCTGCACCTCGCTGATCTGGCCTCTGATGGCACAGGGGAAGCTGCAGCACCCTCTGGCTCAGCCCCAGGCTGTCCCAGCGAGGGGATGAGCTTGGGCTTCTTCCCTTTCAGCATCAAGTTTGGAAAGGCCATTCCAGGTTTCTCCCCAGCGGCCCCTCTACTGCACGCTACAGGATATCCACTAAGGTGAAAGAGTGTTTCATGGCTGGGCATTGATGCAGCAACGCCCTTTTCACAGCAAATATATAAAAATACTTCATTCCTTTGATATACCTCATTTATTTATGCTTCCTATTATAAAGGGTAATTATATAAGAAACATTGAGCCTCAAATTTAAGTTACTGACAACTACGACAGATCTCACCTATTTAAAAGAAAATTCTCCTCCAAAGCTTCTCTGCTCAATTACCATTTTTAAAATTGAAAATGTGCACATTTTATTTTTGTTCCTATTTAGCTGGCTCTTTTTTCCTCATTCTGTGAGTACTTTCAATGTAACAGTTAATTTATCAAAAATGCAGAAACCCCTTTGTTCCAACATTGCCTTATCTGCCCACGCCTCTCATAATTTAGAAAGTTAACGAATCACTCAGAATCAGAGGTTTTAATATATATATATATAGAAGTGATTACGTGTATTACATCATTGTGAAAATAAACATTAAGGACATTCTATTCATATAACTTATATAAAAAAGCAGCTAATGCCATAGAAAATGATACAATATGCAAAGCTACTTTAAAAGGTTCCTGATAAATGCAAAGCCCTGGGAGGGAAAGGAAATAATGCACTGGAGATAATTTTGTTCCTTAACTAACTGATGTACTCTGTCAGACAGCTAGGGACTGTTCTCAACTGGCTGGAAATTACTGGCTTTGCAGGACAAGAATTGGACTCCTACAGTTTGTTCCACTGCTTCTGCAAGAATTGCTCTTCTTGTCTCTCAGGGGAGCCCTTGCTTCCTCTGGTGAGGGCTCAGAAGGGCAGAAGTGAGGAGCTGTACCCCTGCCCCTCTCCTGCTGGGAGCAGGTGACCTCTCTCTATCTTTCTCTGAGCCCTTAGGAGGGTACAACACAACCAGAACTGGGGTTCTTAATGTAAGCAAATCAGGGTCTTCCAAGTGACTGACCAGATTTTTTTTTTTTTAAACATGAAAAAACTCTTCCTATCTTTAGCGTATGTACTAAAACTTGGTTCCATCTACCACCTTTGGCTGTGCAGGGAATGCCCAGCTTTGCCTCGCCCCCGCGGCAGCGCGGTGTCTGTCATGCCAGAGGGACAGAGCCATGCCAGCAGCAGGAACACCAAACTCCTTACCTTGGCACGCTGGGAGGAGCCCGGCTGGGCCGGGAGGGAACCTGGGGAGGCCCTCCATGGCCTTCAGCACTGGGAAACGGAGGCAGCGGCCCTGGGCGGAAGGGGACCGGGGGAGCCCCGGACTGAGGGCCCGGAGAGGGGATTGCAGGGGCGGGTCCCCGGCCAGATAAAGGTCTGGTTGGGGGATTGTTCAGTGTCGGTCTCCTCGGAGTTGAAGGACTTGGAGGAGGTGATCTGGTGAAATAGCAGAGATTTTAAAAGTTCGGTAAGATGGGGGGGTTGGGTTTTCTTTGATGTATTTTATTTTACTTTAAACAAAAGTTAAAACCTATGACAGATGGTTTTTATTGGCATTTTCCTTTGCTGTCAGTGTCAGAGGATCACATATAATTAAGTCTCGTGTGTTTCCCACTGACAACATACAAGCAAAAAGGTAAATATAATGGATTTTATTATTCAAGTCCTAATAATGTTTTGTTAAGTGGAATTTCTAGGACACGGAGCCTGAGACACTAAATTATTATAACAGCTTGCAAAAGGAGGCCAAGTGGATACACAGCTAGGGTGACAGAAGCAGCTGCTATTTGAAGCATCAGAGAAGCTCTAAGTTCACTGGATTGTCTTTTGCAAGGCAAATATCCTGTCTGGTGCTCACATAAACATACCCACAGAACAGGTATAGATGGGAAAATGTTTTCACAGATGTCATTAAGACCTGGAGGAGCATCTTCCCCAAAAGACAGGCAGGGAGGGAGCACTGATGCTGGCTACATCTGCCTGTCCTGAATTTCCTGGCAATGCAGATCTGAGGCTCCTCACCTGCGTGCCTGCTGGAGCCACGAGTCATCTACAGGAGGGGGAGCAGGGGTGGAGACCGTGCTGGTGCTGATGTCCCCGATGATGGCCAGGGCCTCCTTCAGGGCCTGGTACATGCGCAGGGTCTCGTCGCGCCGCTGCGCCTGCTCCGCCGACTCCTCCATCAGAGTGTTCTGGTCCTCAGAAGAGTACAAGTGAGCCAGCAGCTCTGCGTTGATGAATTCTTTTACCTAGTTCATCAGGGGAAAAAAAAATAAAAATCCAAACCACCAAAGAAATAAACAGAAATCTCTACGGGAAATGCAATGCTGGACAAATATAGGGAGAGATTCATGGAAGCAGGAGATTTAATCAGTTTCTCTTACTACCTCACCCCAGTTCTACTGCAATTCTGCATCTCTGAGGTGACACTTCTGCTTACAGTTAATTTCAAACAGGTTTCCCAACAGCTTCCAGGGGCCAGCTGGCATTATGGGCCATTTCTAAAGGGCTGACTGGAAAGTAAGTGGCAGTGTCATCAGATATAAATTCCCCAGGGAATGGGAATTTTCAGGCTTTATGCCATACCTGTCAATTACCTTCTTAACAACAATTTACCCTACTGTAGACAGCAAGTCATTTCCAGCAAGTCTGTCAGATTCCAAACAACCCATCCACACATTCAAACTGAAGGGAGAAGTCTCCAAGTAATCTAATTTACTGTATTGATTTCCTGCTATGCCTGCCCTGGTTATGGAAACCTGGGCCACATTATGAGACATAAAAAGCTAGAGGTACTCTGATTAAGTAAGACTGTGGTAAATAGACCAAGTGCTGACCTACTAAATCCTTGCATTTGAGTCTTTTGTTGCTGTTCTGATCTATTTCTCATCTGGAGCTTTGCTCCATTAAAGCTTTTTTGAGCTGGAGACAGTGATGATGACACATTCCCAGGATTCTGATTACATAAACCTGAGCTCCGTTTGCACGTGGGTTTCTGCTGGTTTTGTGATTTAAACCCTGACAGTGAGACTAAGGCAATGTTTGTGTTCAGAAGGTCACTGAGAGCAGTCAGGCAGGGCAGGCATGGGACCCTTCCTGGTCACCAGCAATGAGCAGGCAGCCAGGACAAACCTCACAGGCAAACAAAACCATATTGCCTGGGCTTGCCTGTCATTTCCCATTCACGTATGACAGGAGACACACAAATTCTTAGCAAAGCCTGCAAAACTTTTCCATGAGTTTCATGCTGTTTTCCAGTAGATGGTACTGATCAAGTGCCAGAGTGCACTACTTTCCTTGTGATTGCCAAAAACTCCACATTAAAAACAGATATCATAGTTAAACAGCATCACATTCTGCTTGATGAAATGAGCATTTTAATGGCATCACTTCAAAAAAAGACGTCCTAAAATTAGATTAAGGCCAGAGCTGATTGCAAACGCATTGTTAAACCACAAATATCTGTCTGAAAAAAAAAATCAGCCTGTGACAATTATCATGAGAGGTCCCTGTCTGTCATGGGCAGAGGATTTGAGTAAATCCCTGAACTCCTCTGGAAGGGGAAGACTGCTGTGTTGAGGATGGTTCTTGGATCAGCCTGCTGCCCTCCTGTGCTGTACTAGACAGAGGAAGATCTTCCACCAGAGCCACTTTCTCCAGCTTGGAAGTGGAAGGGAAAGTGATGTTTGCTCATGTTTGCTCCTTTCTGGAAAGCAGACGCACAGGAATTGTTTAAAATATTTTCCTTCACGGACATCAGGCCTGCAGTCAAAGCTGAACTGTAGCAAGCATCCAAATGCCAGTGCCCCAAAAGTGCCCTGGCACTCTGAAGTGGGGTGAGGTGGGCTTGGAACCTCATCAGTGGGAAGACAACACGTGGCCCTGCCTCAGATGCAAACACAACCCATTCCCTGACCTGCAGTTTGGCAGTGACAAGTCCTCTGGAGTTTTTCTCCTCAGCTGAGATCACTATCAGCACTGTTTATGGAGCACACCCTGACTACTCTTAAGACCACCCCTCTTGTATAATTCAGGATACCAAGGCACCATGAAATACCAATTTGTGTATGTGTGTTTTGTTTGGGCACATTTGAATTGGTAATGGTAACTCAATGCAGTTTTGTGTGGTAAATGTATTTTCTTTTAAGGTAATCAACATCCACCCTAGGGGAAGAACAAGGGATGCACTTGCAATACAATAATCTAGGTTTAGGCCCCAAAATATGCTCGGGGACAGCATCTCATTATTTTCTGTGCACTGAGTTTGAATCTGATATTTTCCCTGAATTGTAAGTATTTGTTTATGGGCCCACAAAGTGGAAAGGAAGTTCTAGGAAAACTTGGGAGGTTGCTTGTCATGGAAACAAATTCCTTGGGATCGATTTGTTTCCAGAGTTTTAGAGGCAACATGATGGGGCAGCAGAAAATACAGCATATGTTCATTAAGGGGGAGGGAGGGTGTTTGCACTTAACTCCTGGTGGATGGGTTGGACTTCTGAATACTCCAAGGAACACACACACAACTTAACAGGACCCACCTTCCATCACAGCTCCACTCCCTTCCAGATCTTTGCACAGCCTTTTGTCAGGGCTCAGCACTCTTGATTCAGCCATTTCTTTCTCTTTTCAATAGCCCTGATTTTTTAAAATTGCTATTTGACCTGTTGTTTTCAATAGAGTATTTTACTGCCTATGCTGTACAGAAACAAATTCACTAATGCTGTAGTGTCACTCTTCACAGTTCTTTAAAATGTTTTGATTCATAACCACAAATTTAAACTCTAGGATGGAGGAGTTAGCCTCAGCTCACCAGGAAGCCCAAATGCAGCTTGGGACTATGAGGTCAGCTGAAAGGCAGCTGATATTTTAAGTGTGTGCTTTCTGTGTGCCAGCCTGGCAGGCTTTATCAATGGCACCAACAGCTGATGAGACTGAAAGCACAAAATCTTACAGTAATCTACTTCTGAGGGACGCACACACTTCAGAGACCCCTAAACAATTCCAGATGAGGAGGTGAGTGGCAGAAGATTTAATGTAAGCTTTCAAAAGCAACTGCTCACTGAGCTCTGCTGTTTATGAAATGAAAGCTAAACCCCAGCTTTTCCAAGGGCACTGGAGATAGGCTAAGTCAAAGCAGCGAGCTGCTAGCAATGATCTGGAAAGAGCAGTGTGGACACACACTCAGCTTAGGAAGTCTAGAGCATGGCTGATTTCCAGAAAAAAGGGCAGTTCCATTGTTCCCATGGTTTTTTGTAAAAACTCACCCATGACTTAAAAATCCTGACTCCCCTAAACTCGAAGAAGTTAATGAAAAATCTCTTGCCTTCTTGCAAAAATTCTGCTCATATTAAATGTACCAGGAAATCCCACTGAAATTTCCTGTCCAACCACCTAACTCTTAAGTGCAACACAAATTCCACAGGGCTAATGAAATCCATCAGATGAAGGCTAGAGGTGGCTCTGAGTCAAAAGTAAATGCTACTTTCTAATCACATTTGCCTCACAGCATATTGCACTTGTAAAGGCTGATTGGTTTGATGACCTCTCAGCAATGGTGCTGCTCAGAACTAGCAGGGGCTGTGCTTCCCATTAGTAATTTATATGGCAGCAGTGGCACGAATATTAAGCTTAGTTTTCAACAAGGTCCATTCAGAACTCTGCCAGGATGTGAAGGCTGAGATCCTGCTGCAGTGGAAAAACAACACTGCTTTTTTAACCAAATAATCTTCAGATCTAAGAAAGACACACACAATAAATCGACCAACCACATCTGCTTATCTAAACAACAGTGTCCAAAGCTTCCAGATTTATTCCTTGAAAATGGTAACCTGAAAATATAAAGAAACCCAGACAAAATAAGAACTGCTTTATGAACCCGTGACAAAGGCCTGCAGATTGAAAATCAAGGAAGCACAACTCTGCTCTGCTGTTCTCACAAGCTGCCCACATGGAGCTCCCAATTCCTTTTCCTGTTACATAAAAGCAAGACACCAAATAACAACCAAAACAAAACCACCCCCACCTTGATTTACCTTTCAATAATAACTTAAGTTCTGATTAAGATGTAAATGAATTCAGTCTTTTGGATTTTGGGGTAAGGACTCAGGCAGTGTGCCAGCCTTTGAGAAGGCTGCAGAACTTCCATGCACTATGGAATATCGGAATATTTTGTCTACAAGTGTGACATTTATTCTTCTCTTTAGTACCTGCTGTATTCCAGAGGTGTGTTTGAGAGTGAGAGATTTGACAGACACATTGTACTGATTTAGAACCATGGCTGCTACTTACATTATTGATCATGAGGTGCATGATTGTTTTGGGTATCAAATCTCGGATGCATTTGTTGATAATAGACATGTAGGAGTCCACAAGATTTCGAATTGTCTCCACCTGTCTTTCCAGCTGGGGGTCCATTGAAAAATTATCTGCTTGGCCATTCTCTTCGGTTTCAGTCTACAAAGAAGGAAAAAAAAAAAAGCCTTTCAGATCATAGTAAACTTGAAATATATCGGGGAAAAAACCTCTGGGCTTTAACTGTAGTTATCCAGCAATATAACTCATACAAAGACTATCCACAGGTTAAAACAGGAAGTCTTGGCCTGTTTAACATTAGTGTTCAGCATCACGAAATTTAGACCTTTAAAGTTTAATGCCAAATGAGACCTTTTGCACAAAGTACATGTATGTATTTCCACACAAATTTGTCATTTTATGTTAAAAAAAGTTTTAGGACAAAGAAGCACAGTGATACATGTCACACCAAGAAATTATCTCAGATCACTTACTGCAACACTTACTATCAAATCTTTTACCATTCACATTCAGCCAGCTGGACTCATGCAAGAAAGCAGCACCACAAATCTGGATTTTGAATTTTACCCTTCTGTGGGTTAAACCCACCCTTGTTATTTAAGGATGACTCCTTTGTGACAAATTTTGCAGTTCAGTCTCAGACCTGTTAGATGTGAATTATATAAACAAGGGGTTTATAAAAGATAACAGCAAAAGCATCATTGCTTCCAATGCTCAAGGCTGGATTATATATTGCATGTCTCTTTTTCATTGGACAGAAAAACTTTCTTTGTATGTAAACAGCTGACCTAATTAAATACCAGGAACTTTAACTGGAAGCTAAAAGGCCTATACTTTGCTTTAGTCTGGCCTGTATAAATATAGGAAAACATTTAAAAAAAATAGCAACCTTCTGGTGAAAATCAAACTACTGTCTGAGGCCCAAAGATGCTGAGAGAATGCAATTTCTACCCAGAGAGCACCAAGAACAACATGCCCCAAACTCTGATAGAATAATTCTCCCTGAAAACGACCGCCAGAACATTATTAGCACCGACTATAAAATCTCAAATCTGTTCTGTGGGTACCTAGAAGCATAAAATCATAGAATCACAAAGTGCTTAGGGTTGGAAGGGGCCTTGCAGCTCTTCTCATTCCAACCCCCCTTCCAGGCAGGGACACCTCCCACCACTCCAGGTTGCTCAGTGCCCCATCCAACCTGGCCTTGGACATGAAGAACACAAAGAAACAGGAAGCACTTGCAAAAACTGAGGAAGCCAATAAGGAGAAGGAGTTATGTATCAGCCAGAGCCCTGCCAGCACAGCTCCATTTACAGCAGAGCTTTTAGCTAAAACTGGCACATGGCTGGTGCTTTAAAGATTTCTGGAGCAGCTGAGATCAGTATCAAACCCACCAGTGAAAGGCCATGAGTGCTAAATATGCAAACATGTCACCAAAAGAGGCTTCTCCCTGCATGAAACTGGGCCAAGAAGGGATTCCTTGGTTCATGTCCTAGTGCAGGGTCTGCTTCTGCTCACGCAGCATTGGCAGGTAGACCACTTGTAACCTTTTAAACTACAGCTTGGTCAGTCCAGTCTAAATGAAATTTGTGATGTGTTAAGTTATAGTTTTGTTAAGAAATAAGACCCAATGTACCATTTAGAAACAAAGCTGAGTGTTTGTAAAAGAACTTTCTAAAGTACGGGTGAATTACTGGAAAAGCAGCTGATCTTTAAAAATAATTAGCAGGGCTTTCTAAAAATCTTGTGACTGTAGAGGACACTAAAAGAGCTTGTGATATAAACAGGGTTTTCAATGCTGTAACACTGGTAGACACTATCTTAATAAACCTTCATCTTTTTGCTAATAAACTGCATATAGCCAAAAGTCAGAGTGCAAAGACTATTTTCCTTAGCCTCCATATCTAATGAAAAATTAATGGTAATTTTCCCTCTGAAATACCAAATAAATAAAAAAATCATACATCTATCACATATCTGTAGATTTTAGCCAAGTAACTGCAGACCAAAAATGCCCCCTTCCCAGTTCCCTTGTATTTGACAACTATTTTCTTTCTTTTCTTCTTTGCTGTCTATATAAAGTGTAGTTTGTGAATGTATTTTTTTTTTTCCTTTCATTTTTTTCACTCTTTAAATTACAGATTGCAATAAGATTCCTAACTGGCTAAGCAGCAAAGTGACAGATGTTTATCATTATCCTCATCAAGAGAATCTAAGGCAAAAATAGTAATTTGTCTCTGATCTTTAAGGCAAAGGCTAATAGTCTCTTGTTTGAAACTATAACAGAACTGACTTCATACTGTTGATTTATTTTCTCTGAAATCAAAAAAGATCAATCTTTCATGACTTTACAGTAATTTATTATGAAAGCTTCTGGCCATAGTATTCCTAATGATTTGATGTCTCAACTGAAAGCTTTTCATGCCAGAAACCATCTTGTCTGCATCGCATCATGCAGATGGAACTGTGCATCCAGCAGATTGCTGTGCCCTCCAGGACACCTCCAAGTGTTTAGAAAAGCTTTCTTTGCTCAGCTGCCTCTGCTCTGTGCCAACAGCAGCAGCCAGAAATGAGGTTGCTTGGTAGGGCTGGGCATCACAAGGGTCAGAGATGCCCTATTCCACCTCCAGGCCATTCTTTCCCAACAGCTCTTGTCTCTCTGAGCCTCACAGCGAGTGCAAGTCATCCCTCGGCCCAAGCCCCTGCCACTCTTTCTTACAGCAAGGCTCCTGCAGTGAGAAGTCTGCTCAGTGAATAAACCCAAAGCAGAACACGGGAGCAAACCCTCCCAGCTGTCTGACCCCTGTTAACAGAATGGCCAAGCTGAGCAGGAAAGGAGAACAAAGAAGGTGCAAACAGGTTTTTTATGCCTCCTTTCCCAGCAGCCAAGGCAGCCCCAGTCCTTTCAGCTCCTCATCCCCAAGCCAGAACTCACAAGTTCCAACACCAAGTGTTAAGTGACAGCACATGAATCTGGACGAAATTTTTAGTCAGTTGACTCTTGCTTAATACTGCTATTAATTGTTGACAGGAATGGAATATTTCTACTTCAAAGGAAATGCAATTACTTTAGGGAGTTCTGTAAACCTCCAACAAAGAAGCTAAGGAAGAAGCTAGAGTGCTAAAAAACAGGTAAAGGAAATTAATTCATCTGGGAAAGCTCTAAATCAGAGTATGTGATGAAAACACACCATGGCTACAAAGAAGCAACAGGTGAAAAAAACACAGCTGAAGAGAAGGTGAGGTGGGAGCCAGGGTGGTGCTTCCATACCCTTCCACACCCCCACCGACTTCCCTCCCTTCTGCTCCCTGCACTTTAGAAGACTAAAAATACTGATCCCCTGCACTCTTCTGTGGGTCTCACCTGTCTTTCAGAAGCTGCTCTGTGATCCCTGCACAACAAGGTGCTCCTGAAACCCAAGGTACACCACTGCTACTCTGCAACTTCCCTGCATTGACACCTTCTGTACTGTGTTAAGGATTAACTAATGTGTCATACCAGAACAGACTAAAAACTGCCCGTGAAATCCAAACCCCTTAAGTTTGTGGGAATTTTACTGCTGGCTGCAGTGGGACTAGGATTTCATCATTTCTACCAGAAAAGTTATCGATCTTCTGAAGATTGTAAACTCTCTGCTGCAAGAGGAATGATTTAGTGTGATACTGGGGATGCAGGCATGAGGAACTGTGTGCAGTCCAAAACAAAGGAGTCATACCTTAGGATATCAGGGCAATTGTTCTGATTGTAGAAACGATAAGTGAGTTCAAGAATGTCCCAAGGAAACTTAATGAAAAGTGATTCCTTTTGAAATTCACAGCAAAACTGGGGAACACACTGAAAACAGTCCTGAGCTGGCCACACAGAGAGAGCAATACTTCTAATTTCCATGATTTCATTACATTCAGGGCAGCTGCCAGCATATTTAAGAATGTCTTGTATAACATTCCTGATGTCAGTTCCAAGAAGGAGCATTTGTCTAGCATTTTCAATAGAGAAGTGTATCAACCAATTTTCTGTAATCAAAAAGGCATTCCATTAACAATGACCAAGAGGAAGCAGACTGGAAGGTGACTGACTCAAGGGTGAAAATCAGAACAGCAGCAAAGCAATGCTCTGTACAGTAAGAAATACATCCATGGCTGCAGTAAGAAATTGCTCATTTAGAAGCTGCTTTCAGCTCTTTTATTTACAGTTCCAAGTTTATAACAACAACGACCACCTGAGAATTAATTATGCCTGCCAGATTGTATTTATGTTTTAATTCACAACTGCTGAAAATACATATAAAATCTATTTTATGTATCCCTGTCCAAGTAAGCTTTTTCTTTAATGCACCAACTCTCAGCACACTGCAGTTGTCCTCACCCCCCCTGCTTCTCCCTAAATCTTTACAATTGATTCTCTCTTCATTGCAGTTTGATGCTGGATATATAATTTAGCTAAGATCCTCTCAGCTGTACATAGCGTGCCTTTTGCCAGAGGACTGCTGAAACCACATGATGGCTTCACACAGTGAGGTTTTCTTACTGGAAGGAACCACAAGTAAATGACAATACATTACTTTTGTGTATTTACAACAAAGCAAGCAGCAGAAAAAGAACATTTCCCGGGTAGCTTGGAAGCTGTCCTTTTCCCTCACAGAGGGTGACTTTGCCACTCTCTTCCATGCTTTCAGCATGTCCTGACTTTGTACTGCTGTTCCCTTTACTGAGCCACCCACAGGCTGCCCCTTTCAGCTGCTATGCCTTCATTAGCAGCCTTGAACTGCTTTAAGCAGAGGTTATGATCTGGCCTTCCCTCACACACCACCTCTCACTTCATAGCCCCCAGAAGAATGATACACCCTGGTGCAATTTGGTTCACAAGTCTCTCACTCTCTGGATTAGCTTAAACAATCACTTACTTCAATTCTTCCCTGTGGGTACAGACATTGCCCAGCACAGGCCATTAGCTAAATCCTCCTGCTGAAGCCACACGCTGCTCCCCAGGTACCTGCAGGGCTTTAACCATCCCAAACATTCAGAATCTCTCAGCCTCTCTGCCTGCCTTATTCCATTAAAGCAGCCAATTTGGAACTGTGAGACTGAGAGGAATGATGAATTACCAGAACTCCAAGAAATCTGGACTTACTTTCATCTCACAATTGATAACTAATTGTTCTTAACACACAGGACACCCCTCGTGGCAATCAATCCAATCTCCTTTTAGAGCAGGGATTCAGATCTTACGGGTATTAACACAGATACCACACATTTCAGACTTCAGTAAAGCTTTCTGACACAATCTCAAGTGGCATTTTCATTAATGGGAGTGTGCTTTCCCTGCAGTTACTGATTGGATTCTCACTGCCATAGAAAAGCTGTCAATGGCTTGCTGGCAAACTGGAGAACTCTGTCAAGGGCACTTTCACATGGGCTGTGGTTTATAATGTGCTTATTAAAGTCTTAATGCTCAGCATGGTTGGTTATGGCCTGGGTTTATTACACATTACAGATGAGAAGAAACTGGAAGGGAATGTGAACAAGTTAGATGACAGGACCAGAGTTCACAATGACCTAGAGAAACAGGTTCAAAATCTAGAGGAATTCATTATGAATAGAAAGTATTTGACTTCACAGATTCTCCTAAGTTGTAAGGGACCCTCAAGGATCGTCAAGTCCAGCTCCTGGCCCTGCACAGGACACCCCAAGAATCCCACCACGGGGTTCCTTAGGCAGGAATAAACCATTTATAAACACAGAGTGTGAGAATGGCCACTTAAGGAGCAGTTCAGCAGAAAAGGAGCTTTGTCCACAGTGCAATATAAACAGAGCATTAGTCAATAATGTCTTGCTGTTATGAAATCAGTGCAAGAATTGTGCATCCAGTGCTGGTTATCCCAGCACCAGAAACTGAAGGAATGTTTTGAGAGTGTTCACAGGAAGCCACTGAAGATGGTTCAGGGCTCTGTAAAATATTGTCTGAAGGGAAAAGGTAAGATAAATTGGGACTGATGAGTTCAAAAGAAATCACTTGTGGAAGGGTAAACATCAGCATCCTTGCAGGCAGCAAAAGATGTCAAATAAATATTTGGAAAGCGTTATATAGTAAGAACAGTGAAGCACAGAAATAGATGGACTAGGAGAGCTGCAAATTTCTTCCAAGGATTAGAGCAGCATCTCTCAGAAAAGACCTAGGTACAGAGACTTTTCCTTGAGAGGAAGAAATCAGCAACCTCTCACATCCCTTCCATGCAGCGGGTGCTACTGGGTGCAGAGTGCTGTGAAATTACCCACAACACTGCAACAAGGAGAGGGATTTCTGCAAATAAAACGAAAAAAAAATTAAAATTGCAGTCTCTTCTACTTTTTTTTTTTGTTCTATGCAAAAAAAGAGTAAAAAAATAAAACCTTACTGTGAATAGCTTTCTCCCCTCAAAGAATCTGCACTCCAATTTCACCATTTGCTGCCATGTACGTCTCTCACACAAAGGACTTTTACATAACCCTCCCTGCACTGCAAGTTTTGACTGGGGGCCAACAGCTGCTTCATGCCTTTCAGAACAGACTGCTGGACAAGCAAAAGCAGAAAGAGGCTGGCATAAGGAAAACAGCACCTTTGTTTATAAAACAAATACTACTTTGGAATTTGCAAACTTTTCAGTCAAAGAATTTCCTTGTCATAACAACACATGAAGTGCCCCATATTTATAAGAGCACATTAGAAAAAAAAAGAAATCCTATTGGCATGATATTTGCTATTATTTCAGCATAGAAGGACGTCAGTGGTTATTGGGAAGTTGCAAACTTGGTGAGTTACCCTGGAATTCAAGCCATGATGATGATGATGATGACGACTCCAAGTGTAACGATCAGCTCACATGATGTTCAGGCTGAAATTTATTGTGGATTTGTTACCAAAAGCATGAAACACATTCCCAGAGACAGCAGCCTGATGCAGCAGTGACCATTAACTGTGAGGGGAATAGGATCATTTGCTGTGAAAGGAGGCAATCAATGGGTGGAGGCATCAGCCGGACATGTGAGGATTAAAGGATTAAAGCTACTGGCTGTGGTATGCAGTCCCCTAAGAACCAAAACAAATACAAGTCCCAGAGTTTCTACCAAAGATGATGAAAACAGAAAGCAAGAAAATTAGTCATCCACGAGGCTGCTCAGGGAAGTATTAACACAAAGACTGAAATCACACCTTGCCTCTCTTCCCTGTTATTTACCTCCCTTACTTCACAGTAACTATGGAAGAGAGGGTCACTAACAAAATTCTCCTTATTCCAGCAACAGTGTGCAAGGCTCAGCTGAAGGAATCCTTTAGGAACAAGGAATTGTATAATTTTCCAGATTAAAATGGGGCAAGTAAGTGTTCAGTGCACAGACAGGGGCTGAGTGAAACACTGAGATGACATATTTAAAGTGCAGCTTACAACTTAACGTGTCTGCCTGTAAGAGTTGCACTTTTTTCACCAAATGTGATAATTTCAGCAGTAAGCACCCCAAATAATGAATTAAAATCGTAACTCTGCTTGAAATGAATCCTGTGCTGTACTCATGGTCCCTCCTCATTTGTTCCAGCTGAGGTGGTAACTTCTGGGTACTCATCAGCCTGGTTGAAGTAAGTGTGACTAAAGGAGGAGGAAGAGGAGGAGGAGGAAAAAGAAGAGGAAGAGGAGGAGGAGGAGGAGGGCAGCAGATCCATGTGCAGATCCGAGAGGGATAGGCTTGGAGGGGCCTTGCACTGGGGAAGTTCTGTACAGCATCCAGTGCTGGGCTCTATAAATTACAACCTTGTCTTTTATTTTTACTTGATCTAATGCAATATGTCCCCTATAACTCTGCTCTTTTCTGTAATTAATGGTTTCTGGGAAAATATTCTGAAATTCTCCCTTGATAAGCACCTAGACAAACTTGATGTTTCCTCTCTGAAACACAAAAGAGGACGTTAAACTGTTTTCACCCCCACATCCCTGGAGCCATGAGAAGTACCAGATCCATCTCTGCTGGGCCAGACTAAGCCCTGGTTCACCACAAACGCAGTGCAGCACCGACAAATGATCTCCATAGTAAATGATGCAAATAAGAAATGTCAGCATGTTCCAAAATTCCTCACTTAATCTTATTGCCAGTTGTATAGTCTGGATAATCAGTAAATAAATCCCTCTAACTTTGCTCAAACCCTTAGGGGCTGCATACACAGAGAGCACGTTCTAATTCATTCTCATTAAGCTTCCCAACTCTAAACAAAGTCATTTCCTACTTTTCTTAGTGTCTGAATTTTCCACTGGCCTCTGCAACACCTGATTTAGCAGCAATGATTTCTCACTTGTGATTTCTCTTTCGAACTGGCATTGTTCTTTATCCTCACACATAGGCTTGCTGGAATAGCACGAATCAGCAAGATTTAAAACCTCCCATTCTCAAGTTTGCAGCCCCTGAAGGGAAATTGCAGCGGTGATGCCAAGGAACACAGTCGTACGTTATTTGACTTTTCCCGGCCAGGCTGACAGAGGAGAGGGAGGAAGGGAGGAAAGGAAGGGAAGGCAGGGGAAGATGGCATTTTAATAGCACCCACACTGGCTTCACACAGCTGGATCCCTGCGCTCCGCAGCGGCACCATTTCCGTTCCCCTTTGCCTCACATTCAGCCAGCACTGCCCAGCCAGGCTCCACGGGAAGGGTTCTCAATCTTGTTTTCCCAGCATGGACCACACTGTAGTACAGAAATCTGTCTTGTGGACAACCCCCTAGCCCACCTTTTACCCTGAATTTTGACAGCCTATTACGGACTCAAGCCTTGTAGGGACCACCCCACCCACATCCCAGATGTGACTGAATGAGCCACCATTCCTGCCAGGACAAGATGGATTACCCCTCCAACTCTTGGCCCAGTTCTCATAGTCTCTGTAGTACCCACAGTAATTGCCTATCTGAAAAAAAAAACAAAAAAAACAAAAAAAAACAACTAGTAAGAAAGAAGACTGTATTTAATCTAATTTAGTAAGTGGACACACAAGAACCACCAGCATCTTATGTTGATAAATCTGCCTTTCCCAGATGTTAATCACATCCCAAACACAGCTTGGCCGGAGTTCTCATCAAAACATTTCATTTGATAATTCAGGTCCTAAGATTCAAAGTTCTCATCCACATCAGTGGGCTCTCCCTCCCTCTGTCAGGGCTTATGGGAAAAGATTCTGGCAGGAACTCTTACCCCAGCAGAGCATCAATGATCACCATATCCATACTCTCCATTTAAGGTCCCCTTTAAAGCTGCAAGCAAAAATGGGACCCGCAACATTCCTGCAGCAAAAAAGCCTCAAAACAGAGCAGAGAGGAATTTGAAAGCATTGAGTGCTTTACTGAAATGTAATGAATATTTCTAAGCAAAAGAAAATCATCCATAGAGGAGCATTTTGGATTCATGCCTCAAAAACAGAAACTGAAAATTATTGGGTAAAATTATTTTTCAGGGTAAGCAATGAGTTCTGAGCAACTACACTGTATTTAACATTTATGACATGGCTTCCATTTTGTATAACTATGACAAACACCTTCTACGTATTCTATAAAAGCACTAAAAAATTAAAGATTTTTTTTCCCCTCCTAAAAATAAATTTTATTTAAGAGAAGGTGAGATTTTGGTAAGTTAATACCATGTCTGTAAGCAACAAACATAAACACTTCACGTTATAAGACCACATTCCCGTTGGCACAAACCACAATGAAACTATAAAGTTTAAAGCTTAAATCACTCTGACCTCCTCTCTGTGGGGAAGGTAAAGGACATCAGTGATTAGGACTGTGACCATACAGAGTTTACCTTTGCAGTTAAAATTACCTGCCTTTGCTGTTGCCACAAACAACCCTAACTTGGCATTTCAGTTGGTTATTTCTGTAATTTAACTTTTTTTAATGACCTATGGTGTTTTCAGTTCAAAAGGATTGCTTTTTCCCCCTCCTGTCACTGATCAGCAGCAAAAGGTAAAGTCAAGACTCATTCTTCACAACAATGCCAAGGAAACCCTGTCCTCGTGGCAGGCTTGATGATGAGCAGCAGTAGCTTGCACACACAATCCTGAGGATTACAGCTACTTTAGTCAAGAAGAAAAAAACTGCCACCCCCATGAGGGCTCTCCCTCCCTTCCTCCAGTGCCTGCTGAACAAAGCTGGGGGGAAGAGCCATGGTTTAATGTATTATCCCAAGGACTGAATGTCTCACAGTGGAGCTACAGACACAGAATTTCTCTCTTCTTCCCCTCTGGTTCTAAATGTTTTCTGCAATGAAATTACTGGGAGACAGCTATATCCAAGGGCAGGCATGGAATTTGAACCCATGGCCTTCTGGCTTGGAGGTGAGACTATTCCTAACTGAGCCAAAGTGACACATACATAATATGCTTTCAAGGTTTTTAGAGAGCTCTGTCATGATTTAAAAACACTAAGTCTTTGTGGTACAAACCACAGGGCAGGAAAGAGCTGGGGCTCCCTTTTTACTGCTAATTTTAGCCAATGAATTGTTTATAATCTCCTGCAAAATACATAAAGCCTTATTCTGCCTTAAGCTAAGAGAGAACAGCCTTTCAAAACTGATTCTTAATTATACTGTTCCCCTGTTAGATGGGAAGGAGGCAGGTTCCAAAACTGTGTCAGAGTATATGAAGTGATAAAATGAGGATGGGTGAGCTATTTTTAAACATACTCAAAGACTTTGAGGTCAAAATCCCTAAATTTATAGCCTTATGGCTGCAGTAAAACTCATGGACTATTAAGACCTTTGTGGTAAGACTCGAGTATCATTTCATTTGAGGCACCCTCTGCCTTCAGAGCTGTGTGCTCCCTACCACTCTGCCAAACTGGGGTGCCCCGGGGAGCCACCTTTAAGCACAGGTTATTTCCCTGCTGTAGACAGGCATTTGGGAGATAAAGGGGATGAGACACTTCCAGCCCAGCACATTCCCTCCTCCTCTTTTTTCCCAAGACATTCTGCAAGTGAGAGGCTTGCCTTTCCAGATGGCCAGGAAGTGAGCGGGTTAGAGAGAGCTGGAGGAATCTTAGGCAGAAGCACAGAATTGCTCCTTACTCTGCCCAGTCTGGAAACCCAAAACAGCCTCAGGCCTGGTGATATTTGCTCAGCACAGTCATGATCCCCATCTGGAGAGGGCAGCTGGGCACCTGCTGCTTAGGAGCACTCAGGTTTAAACAACAGTCTAATGTCCTCTCCTCCAGGTACTTCCCCACCACAGGAAAAGGACTCCAGAACAAGTCCTGAAATACATTTTTGATTGTTTGGAAAATCCAGACTTGTACCAAAATCGTTGTTCTACTCGTGGAAATAAACATGCACAGGCATCACCTGGGAAGGACTGGCCCTGCCTCTGCCCCCACAAGCTTCCCAGCACTGAGAGTACCACTCCTAATCCCAGGTTTGACTCAGGAGGAGTAAAAGCTGTCACCTGCTACACACACATTGGTTTCTTTCAGTAATGATCAATATATACAGCATTTTTTTCCATAGGAAAAAGGCCACACAGTGAGAAGAAACCAAGTTGGAAGACTTTCCCTGCCTCACAAATTGAAGTGGAAATAACTCACAGACCTTTTCCCCCATCCACATTCTGCATCTCCTTTAGGTGTCTCTTACTCTAGAGGCCAAACAAGTGGCAGCAAAGGCTTTAGGGCTCTGAGGACACTGCAAATTTAGTTGCAGCATTTGCATTGCTCATTTTCTAACTGAGGTAAGGGTTTATGGGAAACCACTGCACAGAGAGGAGCTGCTATTTTGGAAAAGATCAGATGCAGGTTAGAAACACCAGGAGAAGACAACAGACTCTAAAGTTGTTTTCAAGTGAGGGGATTTATTTGTCCAGTTTTTGCAATTGCATTTACCTGAGTATCATTTAAACCTATAATTTTTTTCCATTTGGATTTTCATGCAGTGATGCATAACGTAAAATACTAATGAACTGTAGATGGCCCAAATAAAAGCAAAAACAGTCAAAACAAAACTCAAATCCTTTTCTTGATTGCATATGGATTTTTAAAGCCATAAAACCATGTAACAAGCACAAAACAAACACCTTGCAAGAAAAGGTTCAGTACACAAAAAGGCCAAGTGAGCAGTTGAAAAAACCAGTGTTCTTGGTTCTGTTAGTAATTAATGTACACTCATGTTTCAATCAAATGGAGTCACTGGAATGGGCTGTGCATTTAATCTAGAGGATCACAATGCATTTATTACCATGAGAAGGTCTCCCACTTGGAGCAATGCTGGACGGATCCATGCTCCTACTTGGGCATTTTGCACACATTCCATATTTTTACACATTCACAGTATTAGGCATAATACTCCGTCCTATAAGCATTGAAGTAGAATTCTTTTAGAACTTTTCCCTGTGTCAGTCTGAAAATCTTTACCATTCTAGGAGAATATGGTGAGTTCAGGGACCCTTTGTCTCCTTGAAGTCACGAGCTGTCATTCCTGGATGGATACACACCCCCATTACTTTCATGAGAATTGCTCCTTTCAGGAATTGGGCCCAAATCCATCCCCACCCACAGTCACCAGGAATCTCCTTCCCAGTATCCACTGGCATTTACTTGAGACTCCAACTGCTTTCTTACATTTCTGGAGTGGCAAAATCAGTTTTAATGCTTTTCCTACAGGCGCCTTTCACAAGTTTGATTTTCAGGTACAAAGAATTCCTTAACTCCACACTGCACCACAAATCATCCTTCAGCTACATCCTGTACTCCTGCATCCCACTCTGCTCCCTGCAAAAGCCCTGCCAGAATTCCTACCGAGTTTAATAGTCCTGTCCTATTCCCCCCAACTTCTAACTGAGGTTAATTTCTTTTCTCCAAGTATAAACAGAAACCAGCAGGTAAAAACGTTTTGTCTAATGTGGCACTAAGGCTGTGGAATTTACTCCCATGTGAGAATGGCACAATAAAGTCATTTGTTTAAAAGTAAATTGAAAACATTCCAGTCTTCTCAGGCTTACAACTATTAACTTTGGTTTCTGCACAGCACTGTAGAATGTCTGGCATCAAAGACACTTTGTACATTGCACTGAACTTGCACTGGACACTGTTAGTGGACCATTAATCACAGCAAACAAAGATCCCATGCAAACACAGAAATTACTGATTTTTCACATGTTCAGCATGGCCTAGCAAAGGTTAACACCACAGCTGCTGGATGCTGCACATTTTGAGGCATGAAGTGTTGACAAGGCATCTGAGAGTGTGCAGATTTTTCAACTGATAATTATGTATTCCACATTAAACAATTCTTATTTGTGCCTAATGCTGTCTAGAGTTAGACACCTACCTCAACATGAACTAGCACGGCTTCAGTTCAGATGCCTACAAAAGCATGTCCACACACAGACACAATCTGTGCGTGCAGGGACACGGGTTAGTGGCAGGAAAATCTATGAGGATGTGATCCAAGGTTCACAGGAACCACTGCTGAAGGAACTGAGGGCTCATGGAAACAGGCACGGAGAGATCAACTTGCCTGAGGAAACGTGCAATGGGAACTGAACCAGTAGAAAAATGAAAGAATCTGGAAACAAAAACCACTCGGTGGCCAGGGAAGCAGCAAAGGAAGCACAGAAGAAAGACCATGGTCTGGAATCACAGGCTGTGTTTCAGGGTGCAGCTCACTGATAATGTCAAAGGAGAAATTTCTGTGTCATGGGAGAGTGAATTACTGGCACTCATAGGCAGTTCTCTACCATCCAGAGCAGGGCAGGGGAAGACCTGAGCCATCAGCCTTGAGGCTTCCTATCTGACCCATTGGGCTCCTCAGACCACCACGCTTTCACAGACAAAATTCTTGCACCAGCTTTCTCAGGTGAGAGAAACCTTACTGCAAAATCATCATTCTCTCCTAACCAGAGCAGGAGATGGGAACGGAAGCAGTGAGGAAATAAGTTGCTACCTTCAAAAAAAAAAAAAAAAAAAAAAACCCCCCCCCAAAAAAAAAAAAAAAAAAAAAAACCCACCCCCAAACAAAACAAACAAAACAAAATGAAAAAAGAAAAAAAGGAATCTATGCAGAATCCCTGAAATTATCATGGATATCCACCCATATCCAGACATCAGCTCCCAGTAATGCAGCAGCTCCTGCTGTTGCCCATGGAGTGGGTGCAGAATCACAGCCTGAAGGTACCAGCACGGCACTTGGTTCTGTGCAGTGAGTGCAGCACCCAGACTCAACAAAATGAGAAGAAAATTGATGCAAGTACAGGTTTGTTAGTCAAACCATGACTATATGCAAGGTTTTTGAACATGCTTCTAAGGAGAGACCTTAAATAAATTTTTTAAAAGAAAAAGAAGGATGGCAGAGCATGCCAAACTCAGTAGATTTTTCTGATTAAAGAAAACTTGACAGATCTTTGGTTCAGCAAAGTGATACCCTTAGGAGACTGGCAAATAAGCTTATAAAGATAAGTATTAATGAAAGAACAGTGCAGTAAAACAACTCTCTCACAGATAAATAATTATAATGTGGAAAGAAGAACTAGCAGCCTTGAAGGATTTAATCATCAAAGTGTTGAATGCATGGCTTTTACTGAAATAAAATAGCATAAACTTGCCAGTTAAATTTGGTTCTGCCCATTAAACAGAATTGTGAGGTAGTGTCAACACAGTGGGAGATTGAACACTGTCCTGGAAGACATGGATAACTTCAAAGACTGGAAAAGCAGAAACAGGATCAAATCATAGCTATATGCTGACAGACCAGTGACAGCTGCTGCACAGGACAGGGAGCCCATCAGCTGGCAATAAAAAGGGAATAAAGGAAAGCCCAGGCACATCCAATTGAGCATCAGATGATTCCAAGACACTGCTATGATGTGGCCATGGAAGGAGCACATGTGCTGGTGGTCTCTGTTCTGAGCAATGCATGTCCAGTAGAGGTAACACTGTTTTGTACAGGGCTGATGGAGGAGGCCAGGAGACTTCTGGTGACAGGCAACACTTGACACTTCCCCTGTGCCCAGGGTTGCTGTGCTATTTCCTTAAGAATCAAATGTAACTGCACATTGAGAACAGGAGTATTTTATTTTCGTTGCACTGAAACGGCTTCTCAGCCTCCCCTGGGTAGAGCAGTGCAGCCTCTGAGAGCCCTGGACAGTTCAACTGGAGTAACTCTGTCTCTTATATGAACTATATGGCTCTCTTCCTTCCTCCCCCACGAGATCCTTGTCCATGTTCCAAACCATACTCCCTTGCCTTCAAGCTGGAACGGGCTCTGTGGCAACTCTCACGTTGAGCTGGGGAGTATGTAAGGGAGGAAGGAGGGAAGGGATTTGGATGGTGCTCTCCAAAAACTCCTGTGCACTCACTGATCCACACACAGCTGCTTCTGCTGCTTAGTGGAGCTGGAAAAAGAGGAAATGTGGCCTTTGGAGAAGACTTCTCTAAGGCTATTATTAGGCAAGGAGATTATGATTTGAGCACTTTCTTCATGTAGCTGGAGAAGCAGTGCATGTTCCACAGGTGTGTGCAGAGCAATTTAGGGAGCCTGGTCAGACTAGAGTAGAGCAGCTGTGTGAGGAAACAATTCCTGACTTTTGAAGCAGGGTTTTCCCATTGCTGTCTCCAAACTGGAGGATCAGTCCTCTGAGTTTTCACCTTGTGAGAGAAGAGCAGGCAGCTGAAAAGGCAGGTAAATAGGTGAGTACAGATCCTGATGCTCCCATGGGCTGCTGGTTACAGCCTCCATGTAACGGAGGAGGGAAGGGAAAACTTTATGAGACCCTAAAATTAACATTTAAAGTGGTGAAAGCAAGTTGGACTGGACTATCAGTGCTAAGGACACTTGAGACAGTGACCATGTCTAAGACTGATCTCATTTAACAGAAGGCTGCTTTAGATTTATTGGAGGATCAAATGACACACTTGAGGATCTGCTACTCCAGCTAAAACTCCATATCCATCTCAAGAAAGGTTTTGGGGTGTTTATCAGAAGGGGAATGGTAGAAAGGGGTGAGAGAGAGGTGAACTCCTTAAAATATAATATGTTTTCTGACCACCTTCCTTTCATAAGAAAAAACCAAAAAAGAGTTCATCTTAAATTACAAGCATACAGACAAGCTCTCAGCCCCAGAAATTCATCCTACATGTTGATTAATGACCAAACTACTAGAGCTTTAGCATGAAAAATGGGCTAGGCTTCAACTGAAGATTGCCTGTAGCTAATGATGCAGTGGAATGAACTTTTCATTCCAGCTAAGCCATTCCTGTTCCTGTAAAAATAAAGAAATCCAATCTTGGGTTATGAAAAAGACTCGTCGAATTCTGCATACTTCTTGGGTTAAAATAATACCCTGCATCTTAACAGACCTGTAAATGCAGAGCATGTTACCTGGGAAGTCAGACACCCCTATGATTACACACACATACACACGGAGTATAAACATCTGAGGTGAGTTTAGGGAACGGAAGAGAACTTGGTAAGCGCAGCCTAGAATTTCACACGGATGGGCACATTACTGAGTTAGTAGATTTAACACAGCTCCTGTCTCAGGCTCAAAAATGTAAAATCTAATAAAAAAACCCCACAAGGAAGTGCAGTGGGCTGCACAGCATCTGCCTGGCAAGGCGGCTGACACAGGCACAACTTGCCCGGAGATCTCCTTGTGGTTCAGCCCCTGGCGCCATCAGTTGGGCTTGAACTCAAAAGCTGTGGAGGGAGGTAATTAAAAGTGACTCTGCAGCACTGCTGCAGCCACTGAAAGAGGGTGGGAAAGGATTCAGGCATGTGCAAGGGAAGGGATGTGTCTCTCCAGCTCCAGTGATTTCCATTATGGAAACACAGCACTTTACAGCTTTTAACCTTTATGCCGTTGAAGTCAACTATCAACATTCTTTAAAATTTTGTTTTCATTTCAGCACATGAAATGCAAACTGCAGTTTGGGTAATGTCAACAGCACGTTCTCCCTTAAACCACAAGGAAGGTGCAGAGTTGAAAAAGCAGCACAAGGTAGAAAGCTGAGAAGTGGAATTACACACATGCAGTGATCGCCACCAGCACATCCGCTGGCCAGAAGAGTGATTTTCAAGATTATGGAACTCAGAGAGAGTGTGAGGGAAAGCCAGAAGGTTCAAACCATCCTGCTGGCTGCAGGAACAAGTTATTAAAGAAATTAAGAGGAAAGTCAGACCCCAGAAAGAGCACAAGACACTGTGTTCCAACTCTAACCAGCTGAAGGAAAGTTTATATAAAAACAATCACTTTGTTAGTGACTCATAAGGAAAGAATCCCTGAGCTTTCTTCAGGGAAACCCCAGTAAATAACATGTCTAAAAACACATTAAGATGGTGCTGTCTGTTCTGTTACAATATTCAGTCCACATGATAAAACCTTTGGCAGAAGAACAACCTACTGAGCACAGATCCTTTTGGGAAACCCAAAAAGAACTGCTGTGGCTGCTTGCTTAAGTCTGCCTCATATTCCAGCTCTTGTGTGACATGTCTAATGCAAACTGGGAGAAAGTGGGAAAAAACTGCTTTTTGTTACAACTCCTCTGTTGACTACATGCAAGTGCACTCTCAACATAAAGAAATGCCAGGATTTCAATGTATTCTGCAGGTTTAAAACTAAAAGTTACATTGAAATATCCTGCCATACCACATCCAAAGACACAGACTGGAAAGGTCACCCATCTCTCAGAAGCATCTTATCAAACACACAGCAGGCTGGGCAAAGAACAGTCCTCTGTCCAAAGAAGGGATGGATATACTTTGCAATGCAGAACTTCTTTGGCTATGAAGGTTTTTTTCCCTTTTACTTTCTTTCTTCTCTCTCTCTCTTTTTTTTTTTTTTTA
>VWYO01008057.1:262613-281007 GCA_013400275.1 Rhadina sibilatrix
TTTTTTTTAATTAGCACAACATTTTGGAAGTATGTTATGTGTTTTTAAGCATACCTTCCAGCAAGAGACTTTAAACTCAGTAAATTTGTAAAAATATGAGAAATCACAGTGGTTTCCCAACAAATGAGCAGATCTGAACACTGTGATGTCTGAACTTGAAGTGACTAGGAAATTCCAGGTAGGAATATTAACAGAAACATTCTGTGTCAAGCAGAGATTATGTTCTGTAGCAAAACCACTTAGTTTTTGCAGATATCCAAGACAACTGAGTGGGAACCTGGGAACAACTTCTTAGCAATTTTATCTCACTCTCTGATGAGCTTTTATTCTAAGTGTGGACATTTTATTTTGAACTGGAAACCTCCCCTGCCCAAAGTTATACCTTTACATCCTGAATAGAATATGTTTTAGTTTATTCTCAGCTGCTGTAGAGCCATTGCAGAATCCAGAAACTTTCCAGGATATAGCCAGAAAATGGTCAAAAAAATAGAAGGCTGAAAGCATTGAATAGTCATTCCCAAGGGGCTGAGAAGTTACCATAGTAAAGCAGTGTTTTTACCCAAATGCTCAGCAACAAAAGCAGTAGCATCATCAATATCTGAACTGTAATTTTCCATCGTTAGTAAGGGTTGAATTTGGAAGGAATGACAATCTTTCAGGTATTTGTGACTATAGCTTAGTGTTCTAGTCCCTATGGTGAAACATGTTTTATAAAAAGCCAGGAAACATCATTCTAAATGCCACCAATAATGAAGAAGCATGAGCAGCTGCAAATAAGATATAAGGAACTCCTTTAAAAAGGGAGCATGTTTCAGGTCAAGTAAACCATTCCAACATGCCAAATGGAAGATTCAACTAAAAGGAGCATAGACAGGAAGATTTGCTTGAAAAAAACCCTAGCAATGCAGGAGAGAGGAACAGGTCACACTGAGAGCCTCACTAGAGAAAAGATGTGTATTTAAGTACTCCATTGGAAATTTGAGTTCCCTTGCTTTACTGCTCAAAGACAATTACCTAAAAAGCTGGAACTTCCAGGGACCCACTGTCAATGAAGAGACAGTGAAGCAGTTCACAGCCAAGAGATCCAGACTTGGAAGGAATAATCATTGATTATTCTAAACACAGACTCCTAAAAAATGCAATTCCCCAGTAGGAAGCCATCAGAAAAGACCAGAATTTTAATGGGAAAATTATGATGGTTATATACACTAAAGGCAGCCCATCAGTTCATGTTCAATGTGCCTGAACAGAGACATTAACAAGGGTCTTGGAAAATACACACTCAGTCCTGGGTACACAAAAGGAGGGAGAAGTTCATATGCATGTCTCCATCTAGGACACTTCACGAGGATTACTGATGTTTTATCACTTGAACAACTGACCCAACACACGCTTTTGAGCAATTTTCAGTTGTACTCTAAGCTGAGTGGTTCCACCATGTAAGGATGGACACTCAAATCAACAAGTGTTCAATTTCAGAGAAGAACTGAAGAGGATCTGGGAAATAACCAGAACAGGAGGATCAATCCCCTTTATATTTAAAAGACAGGCAGTGAGGTATTTTTAAAGAACAAATGTCCTTTACTGGGCAGACCAGTGCCAAATAGGTAGTGTGCCCAAAACCCTGTTTCTAGAAGCACTCTAGTGCTAGTGACAAACCTTTAACAAATAACACTGTCCTACAATAATCCATTGATTCTCTCATGTCATTCTTAGACTGCCAGGAACCATGTTCTTACTCTCAGTTTGTAAAATGGGATCCTGGTCTGCAACTGCAACTTCTAGACAAATAGTATCTATTCCCAATATTAAAACCAGCTGCTAGAAAGGCATCATGCTGGGGATTACAAAAGAAACTGTACAAAGAAGAGGGAGCTCAATAAAAGAAATGGGACATGGGGTAGAAATCACAGCCCCAGTGAGGCAAGGACAGGATTGGTTTTACCAAAGGAGAACTTTATTTTAGCAGAACACTAATCAGACAGCAAAATGCACTGGAAAAACCCAAACAGTCCCCAAAGTCATGCAGCACTAAGGAAAACACCCCCACCCACAACAGGTGAAATTCTCACTCTCTGCAAGTGATGCCATTGACTTCCCCATGCCCATCTTCCTGCCTGTCCATGACCCAGACTGGCTGAAATGAAACCATTTCTGAGCACACACATTCACCCATGACACTAAGAGGTATTTTCTGCAGAGCAGTGTATAAAAAAGAGGGAGCTGATACTTTCAACCTATAAAGACAACTGAAAGTGAAATTTCCTAAAGCAAGAGCCTTGATTTTCACCACATCAAGGGCAGCACAGGTGGTGTTAAGGACTCAGGCAATGCTGCATTTTGCTCTCACGAGACAGACCATCACCTATGCCAAAGCCCTCAGCTGAGGAACAGCAAGGAACTCTGCCCACAGAGCTCCTTGGTGCACAGAGCTGACAAGAACACATCTCTTGAGTGTTTGCAGCCACATCTTAGGATCTGAAAAAGAAGCTGAGCTTTTTGAGGATGCCTGTGCCCTGTATGCAGCTGCAAAAGTAGACAAAAGCTGAGCTAAGGTCAGTCCTTAGGAGGAGCTAAGCACAATCTCACTCACACTGCTTCTGAGAATTTGCTGTCTGAATCAGCCAGATAACCTTTAATAACTATAATTTAGAAATATGGTACAGCAGTTGTTTCCAGACCCTGGTCATGAACAACTACATATTTGTAGACAGTGCCAGCAAAACACAGCTAGGGACAGCTGGCCTGTGACTGGAAAGGCTTGTGTTCACTACAAGAAGGTTCCTGATTCTACTGGAAGAATATGTGGATCTGAAAATCAAACAGTATTAAACCAAACTACAACTGAATGTGAAATTACATTGCACAAGACTAATTTTTCTCATGGACTTTATCTTCCATGCTCTAGGTTAGCTTCTTTACTTGATTTCCATAAATGCCCTTAGGTTTGCTGGCACTCAGTTTAGAAACCCCAAGTGTTGAACAGGTCAAGATAATACTGTGCAGCAAATGCAACCAGAAAGTTTGAATATCTGTTGCTGAAGGGTCTGATAGGGGCCTGACATGGTGTGTTACAGCTCTTGGTAATTTTGTACCCACCCACCAAATGAGCTTCTACCTACCTCAATAACCTGTTATCTGAACCCAGTAGCACATACAATGGTACATAATTCTCTCTTTTAATTATAAATAACTTGCTCATAGAAGAGGAAGAGCAGAGGTCGAGTTTCAAAGAGAAGAATATAAAGGAAACAGAGTGAGATCACTCGTTTCTCTGCTGCAGGAACAGGGGCTTCAGGAACAAAGGTGTGAAAGTCACCAAAAAACTACATTGATCAGACACCTCAACATGTCCACAGACAGCTCTTCCTAGCGAAATCACCACTCTCCAAAACTGCCACACTTGATATACCAAGTGTCATACTCCAAACAGAGAAGAACAGGGAAGAAAGACATCAGTCAAAGGCCACAGTGGAGCTGGGAAACAGGAGCTGAGGAGTGACCACAGAACAGGAACACTTGACATCATGGAAGGAGAGTTATGTAACTAAAAGAATGTAGCTCCAGAATGGAGGATTTTACACCCATAATATGGGCCTTGATTCTGACTCAGCACATGGAGAGTAATGATAAACCTGTCTCCACAAAAAAGGTAGGTAGAGAAGGTTAATGAAATCCAGGATGAACTATGTGTCAGAGTAGGCATTGCATATCTTCATTTTAGCCCAAAGCACAGTCAGGGAAAGCAACGTTCAGTTTCTCCTGATCATCTTGTTTTCCTTTCTAGATGAGAAAAAAGGACTATCTGGCTGCTCACCAGCTGCCCTCCACCCTCATGTCCATTGATGACATTTCCTGTTACACTGTACATGCTATGGAAGAGTGAGCCTGGTGACATTTTTGGCAGAAAAAAAAAATTCAGATTTTTATTTACTCCTAACTACTATTCAGCTTTTGTGCAATTACTAACTTGGAAGACGAGGAAGATATTTTCTGCTTGTCCCAAAACCTTGTGATAGTTGTGTGTTTCCCCTGCTGTTCAGTCCCCCTCAGGGGGACTAAAGGAGCAACCTGCCCTTCCTGACTACAACTATTCCAAGATCTGGAGCCCCAGGGACTCCAGCTGCAGGTATCAGTCTGGGCTCCAAAGGACTTTTGTGGCTGAGATTGGTGCAGCACAGCCCAGAAGCACCTTCCTCTCCTTCAGCCAACTTTCAGTGCTCATTGACCAGGTCTGGGAAAGCACCCTCAGAGTTTGGCCACCCTCACCGCCTTCCCCAGGGCAAACCTCACTGAATGTCCAGACTGGGGCCAACATTCATGCTCCATGACCTCAAACTTCACAGCCAGAGAGCTTTCACCTTTCTGCAGTTTCATCAAAATCCCTTGTCGGTGTGGAAGTGGTGCAAAAACTAGCTGCCCCATAAAAAACGAAGAATTTAAAAATATTTTCAGTATGCAGATGCCTTGCCAAAGGCACAGTAAAGAGCCCACCGTGAATACATAGCAGAAATAAAAAAATGTTTGTTCATTTCTAAATCTCCTGGAGTTTGCTTAATGTCAGCAGCCCCAGTTAAGAGCAGGAACATAAAACCCTGTGACAGCCATTGAACCCCCGACCCCCATCAGCAGCTTTGCCGAGACTGGGTTTGGAATCATTCAGAACATCAGCCTGCATATTGTTACACTCCCTGCAACCCATGCAATCCTGTGATTCTCCCCTGGACATTTTTAACTCTCTCAGGGCAGCAGTTATTTTACTCTTACAGGAATATGAACCAGGGCTGCTCTGTTTCTTCGGGAACGTTTGGGGAACAAGGATTCATCTAGTTTCTGTTTGAAGTAGTAAATATTTAGGAGAAGCAGAAGATAGCTTTCATCTGAAACATGTTTTCACATCCTTGGAGCAGCGAGGCAGTGAGAAGGGGGCTGGAAAAGAGCCTGCCATTTCCTTTCCTCCCTGGCTCTTGGACTGCTGTTGACCCAGCGTGTGTGCGCATGCACGCTCAGCCCCTCGGGCTGCTCTTTTACACCGGGACTTCCTTGTAAAACCCAACTCATCTGTTCAAAGCAATGACTGAAACACTGTCTATAAAATTATGGCATTTTTCCACTTGAAAAAAAATAAATAAATTAACACTTCATTTAAAAGTTATTTTTAAACCTAGTTGGCTTGAAGCCACCTTTAGTCACAAATGAAGCGAATTCTTCTTTTCCTAGAATTCAATGCCTTCCTTTTCTAAAATACACTAGTTTAAAAAAAGTAAATTCAGTAAATGCAGACTTTACACTTCTGACTACACTGTTTTGCCCTCTGACATATCAGCAGTTTGCCTGTCAACAAACCCAAACAAATCTTTACTTTTTCTCCTTTAGAGACTTATCCTGAGCAGGGACTTGAGCAAGCCCAGAGCAGAACCACTCACCTCCAGCCTGAATCTGGCCGGGGCACTGGCAGAGCATCACCACAGCCAGGAACAGAGTTATGTCTGGGAGGGAACTGAAGCCCTTTCAGAAACATGGCCAGACTTGAAAAGAAAGCACCAGAGCTTTATTCCAGTGCGAAACACCTCCAACTTCTGGCACTGCACCTGCATTTACATGGAGGAGCCAAGCACGAACCACATGAACTGAGAGTGCTGTTGTCATATAAGCAGGGAGAATGAGGATCCTGACTTCACTATGTTCCCAGTTTCCAGGACTGTCTCAAGAGACAGGAGGACATCTGGACTCCTTAATGAAGTAGCTGATCTGGAATCTGGGTTTAGTAACACTAACTCCCCTTTAAATAAAATATTTTTTTTTAATGAGGAGAGAAAAGAAAGACTTCAATTGAAGCCATTAATATGTCACCAAAAAGTATTTGAAGGACCAACAGGCAAACTGACCTGACAGGAAGAGTATCTTCCTTCTCTTTTCAGAGGGATTCTGCTTTTCCTAAGAGAAAATTCCAACTAAATTACACTGATTTTATATTCAGTGACCATTTGTATGTGCAGCATTACCTGCACTGGGACAGCTCCAGTGAGATGTGAATATGGACTTTATAGACTTCAGTCCTACACATTTTGTAAAGGGTATCAGCAAGCACAGCAATGCAAAATAATTAGAAGGCAAGAAATTTGTGGTCCCTATCTGTAAAAAGTAATTTAAAGAAATTTTGGTTTTCCACCTCAAAGTTTCTCAAGTCTCAGCTCAGAATTTAAGTGTTTGGTACTTTGAATCAAGTAGAAATTATTGGCTAACTCAGGACTTAATAATGACAAAGGAAGGGTGACTTTTTATATTAAAAAGTGGCACTTTAAGGTTTTGAAATTTTTTCTGTTGAGTGCCCAGGGATTCCGAATCAAAGTTTTACAAGGACCCAACATCTATCTACTTTTTAACTTAACAATGTTAGAAGCACATGGAGATGGACTCTGGGAGAATGGTTCAGGTTTTGATACTGTTTTCAAACAGCAGCGTCTGTAGGGCTGTTTTGAGGGGATTTGTTTTTTAAATGGGGGTAAAGAAGATGCACAGGTAAGCAGCAAATCAAGTAAGTGGTGGGTTAAGACAGTCAGAAAGAAGCTCTCAGCTCCTCTGTCTTCAGTAGCTGGGCTGAAGCTAGAGAGCTCTGCACAACTCTGGACAATTCTGCACTCATTCCCCATGCAAGGCTGTGGAGTCCAGTGTTAATATTAGCAAAATGCAGCTTGCCAACATGTGCTTGCTGAATGAGGTAGGTCTCCATTACCTCATTCTACACGACCCTTTTGCAGATTTTATCCAACAAAGCTTCTGAAGATATATTTATCTTTAACCATGTGAGAAATCTCACTTACAGTAATGATTGTGCAATAATAAAAAGTAAAAATAAAAATGATTAGTAGTCCACTGCTGATTATAAACCCTCTTCACTTCCCTTCCTCCCCCTTTTTCTTACGGACTCATTACTCCAATGTTTATTTTTACTTTTGCAAGCCCAAGAGCGCAAAGCTGAAGGCAGAGGTATAAAAGCGGCCACAGTCTGAAGGGATGGGTGAGTACAGGATCTTGACAAGTGAACATGACAGGATGCAGTGTATGAACACCACACTGGGCAGCACTGGAGGAGGGTTACAGCTCTGGTAGCAACCCTGGAAAGTTGTGGCAGTAAGGACAGTAAGAAAGGATTATGCAGCTTTTCAGCATGAAATTGCATTAGAAGCTTTAAGACACTGTCACCATTCTCAATCTGCCATTCCTCTCTTCCCCTGACCTCTTCTCAGAAACTCTCTGGTCACCTCTCAGTTTTATCCATCTAATTTTCCAACTCCACTAGGTACAGAAATCTCAAGAAGACTGTGGAGTTTGAGCAGGCAGCTGCAGGTTGGCTCTCTCTGTCCAACTGGGATAATGTGATCTCCAGACTCCAGGAGGAATGGTGTGTGTGAAGGAGAAGGGGGACACACAGATGATAAGACACAAATCCTTAGACCTGAGTCAAAGAGGAAGATCGGGATGGTTTCCTGGAGATTTCTTTTAAAGTTATCTTCTGGCTGGCAACCCAGGCCAGAATGGAGAATGTTTCTGAACATACATCAAGAGCTGCCCTTGGCTCAGAGTGAAGGAAGAGTTAGGAGTTCCCAAACCCTCACATCTCACAGGCTTGTCCTCTCCCTGCTTACGGGTATCCTGCTGGAATCTGTCAGCTGCTTCTGGTGCCGACCTCCCTGGGGTGCCCCACAGCTCACAGCTCTGGAGAACAGAGCTGGTCCATGCAACTCCTGACCTCCAGACTCAGCTTGTGCCAGCACCAAGAGTTCACTGGTGTCCCATCTATCCCCATTTCCCTTAACAGAGCATCTACAGTCTCCTCTGAGATCAGAGCAGCATCCACTGCAGCAGCAAAGCCATAAGCCAGCATGTTGTAAAGAAACATTATAAACCTTGACATTTTAGTGTACACAGTTAACATTTACACTTCACACCACCTCCTATGTAAAGTCCCTCTCTCCCGGCCATCAATACACTGATTCTCTTAACCCCTCCCCACCCAACAACTAAGAGCATCTTTTCTCAGGCAGGCAAACAAAACAGAATATTTTTGGTGCTTCTGGGCCCAGCCACTGTGGAAACAGGAGTGGTCAAAAAGTGGTTAAAAATACAAAAATTAGAAGCAGACAGAATTCCCCAACCTTCAAAACCTACCTGGATCTTTCCCAAATACCCCAGAAAGCTTCCAGCTCACAAAGAGATGCTACAGGCAATATTCAAAGGCTACTTTCAATGTTTGCTGTGAAGCATCTTTTGATGCTCCAGATTCATCTTCCTAAGGGTTAATACACCAAAACAGAAAGGAGAGGGGAAAAGAAGTCACAAAAGCTGTATAACTCCTTTCTGAGGTATGACAAACTCTCTCAGCATCTTATTCCAAAGTGTGAGATGTGCAACTTCCATTCTTAAAGCTCAATGGCATTAACAAGCCCTAACCCTGGGAACTGCATGATTATTCATCTATCAGATCAACATCAGCAAAACTGTCTTTTTATGTGCTGCTTACTTTCAAAAAAAAAACCCCTACCACGCATATTTCAGTTCTCCCTCTCCACACCCCACACCCTTCTGCTGCTGTCCAGCTGGAACACATCAAGGGTCTAGAAGCCAAGTCAAATGTTGACCCCACCCTCCTCCATCCATTTTAAGGCACCTTCAAAGCCAGTACACTGATCCAGTTCAGCTTAGCCAACAACGCCAGCAAATCTGTTATTTAAGACTTTAGTGCTGGGTTTTTATAACTGCCCATTAATACAAGCTTTGATGTATGGTCAAAAAACCCAGCTGTAATGAGTTTCATCAGACTGTAGTAACCTTTCCTCAGAAGGTCTTTATTACTATACCTTCATAATCTTTGGGCCCAATATTTTATAGTATCATTCTTGCTGAACCTCCTTAAAAACAGCTCAGCAACACTTAACACTCTTTCCCCAAAATTAAAACAAAGAGCCAGTAATAGTTTTTCTTGAAGACACTTTTGCACCCACATTTTTAATCACATTTTACTGTTAAGAGCATGCAGGCAAGTAGCTGTTACAAAGTCCTTCAGACAGGCTACAAAAGGATTTTGTAAAAGGACAAACAACTTACTTTGTTGCTCCCCTTTGCAGGATGCAGCAAGGAAGAAAGAGAGGAAAAGAAAAAGAAATATTAATTATATTTATTTTACACGCATTCAGCCTAACCTGAACAGTTCTGGAAATGGCTCAAACCAAATGAGGAACTGACTCAGGGAACATTCACTGGATCCTGTAGTCAGACAGCTTCCAGGGGAACACAGGACATTCGCAAAGGACTTAAACGCTCAGCAGAGCTGCCTTCCTCACTACACAAACATTCTGATCCTGCTTTCACTTCCCTCGGTGGAAATCAGGAGCAGGGAAGCCAGTGGATACAAACACAAGGGAGAAGAAAACAAGGCCTGAAGTGATCTAGGGATGGGATGGCAGCCAGAGGGATTTTCGTGTGTTGGTAGCAATGAACTTCCAGTACGCAAAGCAACCCACTAAACATCTCTGCTGAGCCTTCCACCACGGCCATGCCCTACAACTCGCCAGCAAATGGAAAGTTTCAAGATTCAAAGCATTTTAAAAAGCAACTACTGAATTTTTAGATTAGTAATAAAAATAAGTAGGAGATGGCATTGGAGGGGTGGGGGAAGAAGGAATGGGCGGTGCTAACAAGGCAAAGTGCGCAGAGCAGGTTACGACAAACATCTGGGCCATTATTTTGGTTTAATTGTGAGTTTTGCCATGAGCTGGCATGAACAGTGTATATTATACAGTGGGAAGCCAGCCAAAATAAACACCAGCCTACACCAGTTGAGAAATACAGTCTGGAAGGGTTAGTCACAACGTTGTAGTCATTTTTTAACCAAAAAAAAGGAGAGTTTTGGATGCATCGGTCCAGAAAGACAGCAGTAAAGTCAGCTGGTAAATGGATATCCCATTTCAAAGTGAATTGGCCACAGGATGATTTATATCAAGCAAGCTGACTTGCATATGGGTTGGAAAAATAAAAACACTGATTCATTGCTATCTGGGTGGCTGTCAAAGCCCACGGCCTGACAAAGGCAAAGGGATTGCGGGAAGGAGGTGACTTGGCAAACTGCAAAGAACTCAGGGGCTCGCAGAGCAACGCTGAGGGCTGATCAGAGCTACTCGTGGGCCAGGGAATATGGGAACATCCTCACTCTGTGCATCCCCACGGCCAGAGGGACAGGGAAAACAAGCACAATGAAGCAAGGAAATGGAGGAAGGGGGTGATATATGGCCTTCAAAATATTAATGAGATTTGCTTAGGCAAAAAGAAAGATTATAAATCTAGAACCTTGGACTTGAGCTTACAGGATTAAATGAGCAGCAGAGACTCCATGTTAGTGGCAGCAAGTACTGAGCCCCATTAACACTGTAATCAAACAATTGTATGTTGCACTACTCTAAAAAAAAAAAACTCAAAAGAAAAATGAATATTCTTAGTTGAGAGGTTTGCCCTTGGTGAGAATTTAGAACACATCTCTTTAATCGGTGCCAGATTCCTACTTTTCCTTTAGTTTTCATTTCTAAGCAGCAATTCTGCTACTGCTGGTGCCAAAGCCCTGATACTCAGATTTCCCAGCTGTGCCCCACAGGTAAAAGAGAGCAAGAAGTTTGGTCTGGGAAGGGGCTAAGGCACCTCTTTGCCTTTTCAACTCTGGGATCATAAAGTTGGGGGAAAGCACTGAAGTAAACTCAAGTTGCTGCCATTTCCTGGCAGTCCCTCCTACTTAAAAACATGGTCTCTGAATCTTTGAAGGAAAATAAAAGACTGTGAGGTGTCTCTAAAACTGTTTTATATTGTCAGAGGAAGGTGTGAAACTGAGGAGCATGTACAGGATTTTCATGAAACGTTGCACATTTTTATTTAGGATCCACTGGATCTTCTAAGGTACTTGAAGCCTTGGAGATTTTGCTTTGTAAAATTCAAAACTCTTAACAGCAGACTCACAGTCCACATTTTAACCTCTGGTCCTTTAGGACTAAAGTTCTGGAGGCCTGAAGTAGCACAGAGCATCTTTCCTGAACAGCTTGATAAACTACTGGGCAAATTTCGAACTACAGGCATTTGGAACAATAATATGTACTCTTTTTATAATGTAAAGACAATTCCAGCCCAAAGGAGAACTGTATTTTGACTCCCTTCTACTTCTTTCAAGGAAGTCTCTCATCTTGCATCTAAGACTCCTTTGACAGACCAACTTAAACAAAACCAAGAATTCTTTGTAAACATATTTTGAATACCAAGTATTTTTAGGGGGAAGGGAGAGACAGGAAGACAGAAGAGAAGTTCAGAAATCCAACTAGTTTGTCTTGTTTAAGGATGAAGTACCAGATATACCGATATGATAAAACCATCACAGAATACAAGATTAAACCAGAGGCAGCGACAGGCTTTTGTGAAATCATCATTAAAATCTAAGCAAAAAAACCCCAAAGCAATACAGTATATTGGTCCAAGTAATTAATTAGGTAACCTCTCATAACAAATCCCCATTAAGTGGCTTCTGATATTCTTTGGTAGGAACGGATCTACTGGAACAGGCAACACACTGAAAAGTCACCAACACTGTTTTACTTTTTAAAGGTGAAGTCTCAGACACCTGGTAGGTCTCCTGCTAAATGCATATTTGCACTGTTCTCTAAAAAAATCATCATCATTACCATCATCACTGTTTATTTCTATAATAACTGGAGAATCCAGCAGTTCAAGAATTTCTTATTTTTCTTTTTATGGTAGTCTTGAAACTTTGTATGAAGAGAAGAAGCTGAGCTTCTCTGCATGAATAGCTTCTGGAGGAGATGCAGACAGAACTGTACTGGAAACCATGCAGCCATCACAACCATAAGGGAAGAAAAAGATGAAGACAGAAGACAGCACAAGACCCTGGACTAAAGGAACTTGGCCTTGCCATGGAAAACAATCAGGAAGAAGAGCAAATTCATCAGAATCAAAGCATCACTTCTCAGAGCAGATCTTCTGCCAAAGGCATCCAGCGCTCACTGCAGAGAGGTGAGCTGTGCATTACAGAAACCTTCAAAGGCTGAACTGCCAGGCATTTCTGCTAGTCAGCCTTCTCTTTGGATACTTCTCCTCAAATCTTCACTTGAAGTAAAATATCAAGATATCTAGGTCCAAAAAATATTAAATAGTAGCTGGACATTCTGTTACCCAACTTTCTGTCATTTCTAGTATATTAACAGAGGCTTTTTTATTATATCCTGTTCAATTTGCTCCACATGATGATTAGCTGAGTAAAACTGCCTTTGGAAAGCTTTAGCGTGTGTTTCATACACAAAAAATGATGCAGTGAATAAGTAAAATAAATATACATGATTGCCTGGAATGCTTCTGTCAGTTCTGTAATACAGAGCTTGAGGGAATAAACTCTTCAAAGCACATCTTCACCTTAGAAAACATTAACAGAAACAGCGAAGCTCAGGAAACCCCAAATTGCTCAATGCTTTTACTGCACAGATCCAATGAAAAACACGTTGGAAGGTCTGGTTTGTGGTTGGTTGGGTTTTTTCACATTGAGGTTTGACGCACAAATTGGTCTTAAAATATTTCATTATGAATATTTTGGAATTACCACAGACTCGTACAATGAGAAGGCTGCTCTTTCTTGAGATATCTGCAGACATTGTGTTTTCCCAGATGATACAGTTGGTTTTTTTGACTCAAACAGAGCAGCTACTGGCAAAGCAGTGAGCTTTTAACTTACTGAGGATTTATCAGGATAGACACCGGCTCGTAGCAGAGATGCCTTCCAGCTATCCACCTCCTCTTGGGAGTCACAGGCTAGCTCAAGGAAACGGTAATCCTTGTAAACATTCCTAGAACAAAGAGCACCACATTGTAAAACTAGCATTTTACTACTCTCTATCATGCACACAGCATTTTAAATTAAAAATCCTTTGGGATCAGAAATTACTTGGTAATTGTTTTGGACAACAGACTTTATGGGACAGGTGCTTGTTTAATAATAACATGGAGCACTTAAAAATATTTTAGACTGTTATAGCACAGCTCTGGAAATAATAATCAGCTAAAAGCACCGTGAAACTACTTAAAATCAACTTTCCTGCTCTTGCTAAAACAGAGCACTTTTAGAGGAAAAAAGGGTGTTGTGATGAAGAGGACAAACACGTAAGACATGCCAACGTAACAGCACAGTTTGTGATGGACTGCTGCTGTAATCAATAAATACCAAAATTATCACTGATGCAACTTCTTCCCATGTTAAGTCCCTTCAGTCCATTTTATAGCTTTTTTCATTTTTAGACATCATCAGTAAAAGAGGAAAAAGCCAGCAATAGTAATCCAGGTATTTTTAAACAAACGAAACAAACCTCTGATCTCTCTCATCATAGTAAGAAAACTGGGACATGTTTAAATAAAACCTCTCACAGGTAGTTCATATAATGAGATAAATACAGGGAATCACTTAATGGAAGAAAAGAGAAAGGAGGAAAATACATCTGTAGGAAGGTGGTACTTGTGAATTCTTCAATAAACAGAACAGATTTTCCCCTTATGGTTTAGCCATTAGTTTCTGAATTCCAATTCTATATACAGACGAGATCACTGTACATTTGTCAGCCAACAGTCTTTTTAGGAAAGGCCACGGGCTTAGCTGAAAAGGGCTAGGAAACCACATTTTTGCTAGATCTTAACAGTTGCACAAGGATCAGTCTTCCATCCCAACTAGACTGTTTTCTTCCCTTAGCAAGCTGTGGAGGAGAGGGGCTGCTGGAGATTGCTTCACTCTCGATGCCAAGGGACCCTTTGGTTTCATTATGCAACTACAGAGGTCATTTCTCCCATGTCTTTTGAGGGGAAAAAAACCTGAATTCACTATAGAACAAGGAAATAAAGCTATTATTGTCACTGCCTAGACATATTTCTTTAGCATTCAGGGCCTGGTGGGATTTCACCACCACGCTGCTGGAACACAATAGACTTGATGTAATTCCCACTCACAGAAGTGATTCTCTCTTAACCAACAATGTCACCAGGCAGCTCCCAGCCTTGCTTTTTAGGGGCAGTCTCAGGAAACAGGTTAAAAAAAGGTAAAAAAAGTGCAGTGGAACCTGAGCATGAAGCAGCCATGACACCAAATCATTAAATTATCACCTCTGAAACCACAGTACAGCAACCAGAGCACACCCACTCTGAAGAGAGCAAAATGAGGTATTTTTTAGCAGACTCACAGGTTGAATTCAAAACTGCAAAGAATAAAGGACATACTCAGATTTATTTCCTTACGTTGGTGATTCAATTCTCACCAAATTCAAAGGCTAAATCTGAGCACACAGCACCAGGCTTGCACTATTCCCTTCAAAAACTCAGACTGGAAGTGCCACCAGGGCATTTCCTTCCCACAGAAATCAACCCCCAGAGGTCACAAGGAGGCACTAACTGGCCTGATCCCACAATTTAGCCAAAGCCACTGACTGGATGAACAACTGAAAGCTCTGTGGATTCTTTCACTGATTGAGAAATTTAAAATTAATCCTTTTTCTTCCCTGACTCCCAAAGTACTAATCCTGTCTTAAGGCAAATAACAGCAAGGATGACCTTACCAGATGCTGTTACCTCAAACTGAGCAAACACCTCAATTTTATTAAATTTACAATATTGTGGAACTCCAAGTCAACATTTACTGAACAAAACAAAGAAGTCAATTAAAAAAAAAAAAGAAAAGAAAGAAAGAAAAAAGAGAAGCATAATGAAAAAGCTTTAATTTGTTGTCAGGAGAAACTTCTACTGAGATAAGCTTTTCTGGCTAAGATAACGAAGCAGCTATAACTTTGAAGAAATAGGAAGCTGAAATGGTAAAAGGGTATTCTCAGCAAAGATGACTAAAAATAACAATAGAGCAAATAAAGGCTGTAAAACATAGTGATAGGGAAGTTCCAAAAACACTTATCTGCAAGAGCAAAACAACATGACACCAGCTTGTGAAAACATTTTTTCAGGCCTGTCATGTTATATATTACACTTTTTGGCATTTTGTGGCTTGCTCCAACCAGCGTGGTTGTGCGAGCAGGGATTTCAGCCAAGCGCTCTGAGCACGTGGGAGCTGACAGTCCTGCATTCTGTCTCGGTGTCAGGACTTCTCCTGGGGCTAGGGACACCTCATGGCCCAGCAGCTGATGGCTCCAGATCTCCCTGGCCCTTCTTTCTCCCTGTAGGACCTGAGAGCTCTTTTTTAGTGCAGCTCATTCTACTCCACCACCACTGCCAAAGGCACAGCACGTGTGAGGAACTGAAGGATGCACACCCTGAGTGCTCCCAAAAGTGTCACAGCAGGGCAGGTAAGGGGATGCTTGTCTCCCCAGCTGGCTTCCTCGCTGCTAGACTGCCCCTGCATGTCTTTCTCCCAGAAAGGCTGACAGGCATTGGAACTTTTCAAAGGAAAAAAAAAAAAATAAAAAAAAGCCAAAGTAACTTCTTTCAGTAACTTCTGAAAAGAGTGTGTCCTTTTCCTCTTACCAGTGGAATCTTACAGAAACATATTAACATGTTTTACTCATTAGGAATCCACTGGCGTCTCATGGAAAGCTGTAAAAACGTTCTTGAAAACAATTCAGATTTTCTGGTTTTTTTCTCTCTTCCACTTCTTAAAATTGCTGAAGACATCAGCACAGCCACAGTTACTACTCAAGCCTCACCTACGTTCTCCATATGGAATACCATGAAATCATGTTCTCACTGTCATCTCTATAGCAGCTAAATAGGATATTAGACATCAAAGACTATGACAGAATGAAGGACACCAGGAAAGATGAACTCTCAACAATACCAATCTTGTTGATATTCAGGCATCTGTAAACTTAAGAGACCAAACAAGACAGATACAGAAAATGGCAGCATGCCTACAAGTACCATTCTGAAATATTATTTCCCTTGAACATTGAACATTTCTTAAACATTAACACATAAATGAAGAAACTGATGAAATGCTGTATGCACCTATCACATCTATCTACTCCACTTCCTCCTGGAGTCTCATCTCTACATTTTACTACTGTAAAGCAGTATCATGCACAATATATGAAAATATAATTATAGTGGCATTACTTAAAATGAACATAATACTTTTCATTTCTTCCTTTTTTTTTTCCCAGAGTGAAAAACACAAAAGGCTACCATTTGTTATCTGCAGATTTTATTATACTCTAGATAAATAAACTTCAACTTGGAACTGTATTTCCACTAAAAATACAACACAATTGCTCATGAGGATAAACAGACACTTGGATAAACAGTTGGGACTAAAAGCATAATTTCCAGTTCTGGAAAGGTTCCAGACTCAGGACACGCCTTCTCTAGGCCAGGCCCATCACCTGAAAGTCCAGCAGACACCCAGCTGTGACTTTCTTCACTTTATTTTTACCTTGATTTCTTCATTCCTTTCCCTTGTATAACTCAGGGCCTAATACAGAAATGTCCATAGGCGTTTCTTGAACTCCTCCCATCACAAAAGAATCCTGACAGGACTGGATTGAGGTATTTGAAAATGCCCAAGAGGAAAGTGAGAAACACTAGGTAAGTTTGAGGAGTGACCCAGCTGTGAGTTACTGCGATTTCCCTTCTACCCATCCCAAAGCCTGGCGTGTCAGCACTGCCTAGGGAAGGCCTGACTGCCTATAAACCAAATCTCTGCAGTCCAGGACCAGGGAGTGAATACCACACCTGAAAATCAACCACAAAGAGCAGCCCTTGCAACATCAGTGGGTTCCCTCCATGGTGGCTGCACATCAAGATGGACTGTATCTCTTATAATTTCTTAATTCTAAGAGAAGGTTAAATATTTGTCTCCAGCAAACCTAGAAAATCTTGAAGGGCAACCACTGCAGGCACATTACAAACCCAGTGAACATGTGTGCATATATATTAATGCACACTCACATAGAAGCATGTGCATGGAGAGCTTTTAGGCTGAGTTGGATCTGGATTTCACTAGACAAAATTGTACTGGATATGTATGAAATTTCTTTTTATAGAGAGAAAATGCAAACCAAGATTAATTAAAAATGCATTTATTCTTGCCAGTGTGGGAGGAGACAGAACAACCATTACACAGCAAGAATACTAGTGACATTTTTTTAGAATTGGGCCTATAAACTACTTCAATTCTCCAAAGAACACAAATCCATATTTAGCTTCAGCAGTCACACTGACACAAGTGAAGCTACTCACAGACTGAAAGATAAAGGAATATCTTCTTCTACGGAGATTTCAAAGTGATTTTTTGTAAACATTTCATCTCCATCAGAATGGAAGCAGAATTGAACCTTAGAAATATAGAACTAAATGCAAATTGGTCCCATTTTATTCCATGAAAAACACAAAAGATTCAATTCTTAAGTATTTCTTACTTGATTGAAATTAAAAACATACAGAATATGGGTTTAATGAATAGTCACCTAAAATAAAAAGGGGAGAAAATAACAGAATCCAGACACTCTAGCTATTGGGAAAGCTAATTGTGGATGAAGTTGTACATTCTCTATCTTTTTAACCTGCAGCTCCACTGTGCACGCTCTGCTTACTCAAATTTAGTCTCAATCTGTGATTTTGGACACCTGTAATTGCACAATGGCTGGTTTGACCATATGCCCTTTTTTTTTTTCCCCCCAAACAAGAAAGCTCTACCAGAAGCCCTGCAAATCATATATTTTGAAGAAACAAAAATGGCCATCTGCTCTGAGTTAACAGCAATGACTAACATTTTCTATCAAGGCATACCATTTCAGATCACTCCAATGTGAATGCTAATTAAAATTAATTACACATGGCTCCGAAGATTCCTTTTTTTTTTCTTTCTGAATATCCAGAAAAATCCAAGGAGACAATCTCTGAGACAATGTCATGAAATAACACCACTTTGAGATTTTGCCACCTATGTCATGTGAGTGCTCTCCCAAAAGCAGACAGCAGTTTTCAAGTACACACACAAACCCCCACAACTTTAAGGTGCAAATGAACAGAAGATATGCTGCTCAGTATATAGGTCAGCTATGGCAATGAAGTATCTCAAGTCCTATATGTAACCCAGAACAGAAATGCAGCCAAAACTAACACCACACAGGCCAAAATCCACAGTAGTAACAGTGACTGCCACTAAAATATTCCATAAGCCCCTGGAGGAGAAGGTTTGATGCCTTTGGCGGGAGGGATGGAAGCCTGGTTTGGAATCTGCCTCGGGGCCACACAGGCACAAAAGCTGCCCCCAGCTGTCAATACCTGCACCACACTCTCTCTTCTTATTTGTCATGCAAAAAGTATTTGTCAATAAAGACAAAAAAGAATGTATTCCAGAAAAAAAAAA
>VWYO01008057.1:281067-315934 GCA_013400275.1 Rhadina sibilatrix
TTTTTTTTTTTTTTTAAGGGAAAGCAGTTGGCAATAAAGGCTAGCTATTCCTTGGGTTTGTATATTTTTCCCATTCCTAAATATTGTACTCTCCAGCATTTTAGGAGTTTGTTTAGAAATGTTAGCAGCTTTTTTTCTGGATTAAATTTATAGGGTTTTTTAATTAAACAGATTCTCTCTCTTCCATTTCAAACAGAGAGAGCTCTGAATAGCTTACAGTCCAGCTCTTCCTGAGGCTTAGCTTTCGGAGTAATTCAAAAACAGTAACTAAACATACATCTCATTTTAGGCTTTCTCCTTTAGCCTGGCTTCTATCCAACACCTCCTCTGACCCGGTCTCCTTTCACTAGTTCCCTTTATTTTGGCTCTTGCCCAATTTCCCTCATATATGGATAGCAGTTAACCAGTTGCTGCCCATGGCCAGAAATTCAGTATTCAAAGCTCTAGTACATTCAGAGTCCCAGAAACAACCTGTCCTCCATCCCCTTCTAGAGTAACACACGGCTAACAAGATCTACCCAGATTTGCAGCAATACCTTTCCCTGAGTAGATGTGTACTTTCCTGGGTGTAATTTCCTGGGTCCTGCCAGACACCACAGTTCCCTGTGCAATATGATTCCTGACAGACAGAGTGTACTCAGGAGCCAGTGGCTACAATTCCTCATCTGGCAGTTCTATTTTCAGTCCTATTGTGTGCCCTCAAAACGGCCTTTTGCTCGCTCTCCTCTGGACATTTGTCTGTTTGTCAGATTAAAGATCTGTTTTTACAGACAGGCAGCTCTGGAGCAGGGATGACAAATTCTGTCCCAATGCTTCATCATTACTGAGGGGTATTTTGCTCTCAGGAACCCACTCTTGTGAAAGCAAAAGGAACAGTTCTGCGTTTTGCACTTTCTCCTCACACCCCTGTGTGACACAGAACCACAAGGGTGAGGAAAGCAACGCCGTCACTCGCTTCCACCTGGGCCCTGGTTGGGCAGGAAGGTAAAAGACAAGGAGAACTGGAGGCACCTTCCTCTGCAAGGAAGGCAGAATTTCACACACTGCTTCTGCTCCTTTGGCTCTGAGGAAAGGAGTGAGTCTGAAGAGAAGTAGAGAAAGGCTCAGGGACTCTCCACCAGGCAACCCTTCCTCACTCTGTGGTTGCTACTCCCAATATTGGCAGGGAAAGCTTGAAAATTCACCAATTTAACAAACACTTCAGCCTACCTACCATTTATAACCCCCAAATCCTGTACCTAGTAGAGTCCTTACTCCTATAAAAGAGAATCTGTCTCTCCAGAGCTGGAGAAGAGGTGCAAAGAAGCTTTTTCTCTGCTTCTAGCAAACGAAGACAGGTCTTTTTACTCAGCATCATTTCTTTAATTAAAAGGGAAGTATTATATAAATGGAGTTGTAACACAGTAATACAACCATTTCTTGACCAGTAAATCAAGAAAAAAGTGTAATTACACTACTGCAAAGGCAAGAGATTACTTTAGAACAACAGACAATCTGTCAAAATAGTACCACGTGGCTCAACAGGGCACGATCACGAGAACTAACGACTGCTTGCCCTTCTCAAGGGAGATGGAGAGGTGGCACTTGCACAGATCCTTAAGGGAGACACACTGAACACTACAGTTCTTCTCTAGGCCACAGTACTTGTGTAATAGAAAAAGCACCAATAAATGAATAATTTTTACACAAAATACATGGAGAATAAATCAAGTATTTGGAATGAAATCCTGTAGGGAAAATAAATTTTCTGAGATGGACAGAATTTGTTTTCTTTGTTCTTGAGCTGCGAACAAGAGTCTTACCCATGCAGCCATGAGAACACGACAGGTTAATCTACTGAATGTTAGCTGAGATGCTGACAAAATCCTCTCTTCTCCATTCTTAGCTCTGCCTAGAAAGTAAAGCAGTGGCTATATCTACACAACTTCACAGTAAGCTCTACAGCACTACTGCAAACACTCTTTCTTTTCCTATAGCACAATTATTTTAAAATACTCAATATATTTGACCTCTTTTTCCAGTCCTAAAAAAACCAGACTTGCCAGGAGTTTCCTGTGGAGAAGATGGCTCTCCACAGGAAAACAGCACTCACTTGAGAGCTTTAGGTTTAGAAACTCACTGCTTGAATTCACAGCTCAACTTCAGTTACTTAAAGGCAGGCTCGTGTGGAGGGATATGGCCAAAAATGACCCAGGAATCACAGGGCACTCACTTGAATTTACTTGGTTTTAATATCTAGTACTCCTAAGGTAAGGAAACTAGAGGAGTCCATTGCAAAGATCTTCCACAGTGTCTATAAATTAAGTAGATGGCCCATTCAAAAGCTTTAAATTTATTACTTACTTGGCAGAAAAACAAACCTAACCTCCTTGTTCTTTAAGTAATACCGTAAACTATTTCAGCCAAAGTTTTCCTTTTCCCACCCTCACCTTTTTTTTTCTTAAGATTTAATTAGAAAGTAACATGAAAATAATTTAATTACTTCACAACACAGCCTTTTCACAAACACACAATTATGTTCATTTCATGAGAATTTATCTTCACTGTGAAATCAATCGTCACAGTCTCCATTTACTCTACATTACCAAGTCACATTTGATTCCTGTCAGAGAACTGTTGACTTCTGCAGTAAATCAAAATGACAGATACAGTTAGTTTCCTTCTCCATCTATCCCCAAGTCTCAGCTAACTCAAGATGGTTTTTCCTTCTCTGCAGTGAAATGAGTATTTTCCTGGTAACTGTATTTCAGAGCTGGAAAGGTTTTCATAAATGGAAAAAATGCAGTGCATAATCCAGGAAACTATTGAAATGTACAGTATCAGAAACATATGGCTGGAGCAAATACCTATGCAGTGAGGGGCTGGGAATGAAAAGGAGAACAAGCTCATTAAAATTCTTCTCCTAAAGTGTTTTTGCTTGAAAATTAAAATAATTTAATTGAACATTAAGAAAGATTTCACAGTCAAGGAAAAAAAAATGCTGCAGATTATAGGAGAGGAAAAAAGAGATACAGAATAATCTCCATGCTATCATGGAAGCTGGAACAGATGATTTTGCCTTTGTTCTTTAACGATCTACATCTTAAATAGCAAAATGGTTCCATACCCAGAACCCTCAGTGGGCAGACTTCGAAAGCTGATTTCTTTCTCAGTTGCTAAGGTTTTTTTAATTAAAAAAATCAACCACTCCACCACCCTCCAACAAAAAAAAAAAAAAAAAAAAAAAAAAAAAAAAAAAAAAAAAAAAAAAAACAAAANAAAAAAAAAACAAAAAAAAACAAACAAACAAACAAACAAACAAACAAACAAAAACACCCCAGAAACTAAGTTAATTTCTTACAAATTTCTTACATGATCTTTGAAAAGCAAGCTAATACTCACACACACACATCAGAAACCAGGATTCAACAGACTACCACAAAGTAAAATAACAATAAGAATTCTTAATTCAATGTATCTTTATCAATTCCTTCTTTCAGTTTCCTTAGGAATGTGGGATAGGGGACAAAGTCCCGAGCCAGATCACTCTACTCGAGAAAAAAAATATTCCTGTTTCTGCTGACACATCTATAAATTCAAGATTCAGTGGAAAGTGATACTAATCTTGTTTTGATCAGTTTGTGCCAGGAGGCAGATTTTTAGAAATATCAAAAATCAGCTGTTTTACAGTAACAGAGAAACTGCTGCTTTAATTAGAATTCAATAAATATTTCTTCAAAAACAACTTCTGCTTCCCTTAAAGCTGCAAGACTGACTCCATGATGTGCCTCTCCCATGGCAAAGGTATTTTGTGGTCTTACTGCTGTGCTGTCATGTCTTAACATGCCCATGTGGATGTAAGGATGTTTTTAGAGCAGCTTGCAGAGGCTGTAGGGTCTCCTCAGAGCCCAAAGAGGCAGGGCTATTACAGACATGGCAAACATTTTAGACATCTGATTTTGAAATCCTTGATGTCTAGTATGGATGAAGAGCAAGTGAAAATGAGAATGTTCAGCTAAATACCACCTAAATAAATCCCAAACTTGCCAATGGAAACGCTTCTCTTGGATTTTCACAGCAGTTCAATGATTAATATTTGTGATGAATGATAATATTCAAAGCCATTAGTCAAACCAAAGGACAAACAATGAGCTAAAATTAACAAATTTCTCATGGAAGTAACCTAATACGTACAGCTGCTATCAAGCCACCAGGACAAAGTTACCTTTCTTGATGGATGTACACACAACACTGGGATGATCCACACACAACTACAGCAAGAATCATCAGAATTACATTCATTTCCAGCATCTGAAGATCATTTATGTTTTTAAGAACATGAAAAGCTTTTCAGAGCTTTTTTTCTCTGTTCCAGAAATGCAACTGCTCAAGCATTTGAAATGTTATTCCCAGCTAGTATGTGTGTGACATGCTTTCAAAGGGCATCTCCTGGCAGCCCATGTCCCCTTGCAGGCTGGCTGAGGTGTCAGCAGACACAGGCAGAGCCTTCCTGGGTTAGTTCAGACTGAGACTGACATTGTGTCCTCACATTTCTGGGGTCAGCAGAAACTTGACAGCCCAGAAATCCTGTGCTTTGCTTCTGCTTTGCAGGAGGGAGGGGCACTCCCTGCTTCTGAAATTCTGGCCACTATTTCTGGCCAGTTTGGGAGCAAAGACAGCTGCCTCTGCAGAGAGGCACATCCAGCCCTCATCATCTTGAATGTCTGAAGGTAATGCCAAGCTTTGGTGATGTGAGGGAGAAGCAGGTGTGAAGGAATTCAGCAGAAGAGGGAAACAAGGATATCTATCCATGCTACCCCTACCCCAATTTACTTATTTGCAGGAAAAAAAAAAAACTTACAGGAGTTGCCCCTTATCTGCTAAAATGCAATTCCACTGAGACAGTTACAAATGCAATTCTCCTCCTCAGTTAAAAAAAATAAGAATCACATGCCACTTTTATGTCTTCTGTAACATTTAAGGAAACTGTTTGTGCACAGTAATCTGAATTGGCTGTGCATAAGGAGTAGCCTCCATAGAGCACCCGCCCCACTTAAAACAGAAGAGTCTGGGAGGAAAAGTGTGGGGCAAAAACTAAAAATCAAAGATTTTATTAATTAGAGAAGCAGAGGAATCTAATTTTCCTCCATTCAGCAGTGTTTAAACCCAAACAAACAATCAAATGAGTCCCAAGATTAGTGACAGGCAAGATTTTCCACTGGAGAAAGTGAAAAGCAATGACGCTTTTATGATTTACACCACTTGAATCTGGTCACAAGGTACAGAAGTCATGAAAGTTTGGGTAAGCCTAGGTGACTGCCAAATAAAACAAAAATAGGATCAGGAGATGATTATTCAGCCATAAGGAAGGACTGGCTGACTCATCATGGAGCTGTTTTACCCCACGAGTGGCTCAACGGACACCAACCTTTCATCCCATGGTTACGCAACAGCAAAGCAGCAGATAAATCAAGAATATCAAGACCTTGTGTACTCAACATGGTGGAAACAGCAGAGCTGCTGTCACAGTTACTAAAAGGCTCAGCCAGATATCATTTGATAGAAGTATCTGCAGAAGAGCACATTTTCTTACCTCTGCTCTGTGTTAAACAATGCAAAGATGTGTTTGCTGGACATGAAGCTCTTTTCAACATCTCGCACTTTCAAGTTGTCCAAAGGCAGCATATACTTCTTCTCTTTTTCCTAGGAAAAAAAAAAAAAAGGATTAAAACAACCCTGTGTGAGGAGAAGCCTGATGTCAGCAAGCTCTGTTGAGTTGGTAATGACCTTGGTACATTTGTTATCATAAGGAAATACCCAAATTTAAATGTCTGCTTATCTTTCATAGACCTACCTGCAAGAGAAATGAAACCTCAGTTTCAGTTTTGTTTTTCAGTGACCCTTTTAAAACATTTCCTAATTAAAAAAGTTCACCTCAAACATATAAACATCTACATTTGTTATTTTTCATTCCTCTGAATTCTAAAAAGGCAAAGGTCAGACTATACTAAAATAAAATCATCTAATCAAAAAAGAACTCTTCTATGCCTGCACAGCAAGTGAACTAACTGGTGACATAAGTTCATCTCTGCTTTGGTGCTATTATTAATTATGTAAGCATGGATGGCATTCAATAAACCCACAGAGAAATGTTCATTTTGCCAGTGAAAAACACAAAACCCATACAAATCAATCAAAACAATACCATTATCAAGGTTTTATATGTACCACGTACAAACAAAATCTGATTTCATCATCTTAATTTAACAGACTCTAATTTAACCACCTTATTTCTCCAAATGGGAATGAATTATGCACTCTTGCTGTAGCCAACTGCTTTGCAATTTCATCTGTTGCATTTACAGCACAATAATTATAATTTCACCTTGTCCAGGTTTCTTCCTTCCTGTCACTTCCAATTAAGAGCTAGCAAGGTAATTTATTATAGCAGAACAAAACAACTCCTGAGAACATTGGCTGTTTCCATTGTGTTAAACTTATTTTAAGTGCTTGCACTGATGGATAAACTGAAGCAAACCTCTCCAGTTTGCTTTGCAAACACACCAGATGTTAAATAGAAGGATCCAAAGACAAGAGGCCATCCTCAAAGCCCTCATTCTGGGCTTGCACATCACGATAGCACTGCTGACAGGGGTATTAACACAGCACAGTGGAACAGCTTCTAAAAGCCATTAAGGTACTGTTAGGGCTGGTGCCACTATGGCAGCAATGGAGTGCAGAGAGGCTTTATGCCCTGGAACCCTTCCAGTGGATACTAAATGGGGTTTTCGTGAATTTGGCTACCCATTGACCCAACAGAACTTCAATAAATCTCCAGAACTGGAGAGATTAGATTCCTTTACAGTCACTTATCAGCCAGCATGAAGCAAGGCTGACTGGTCTCTGCCCAGCCACCACCAGAGCCAGCTCTAAAGTCCAGCACCACTGCACTTCCCAAAGTATTCTGAGCTGGGACATCACTCATGGAGGTTGGCTCAAGGAAGAAATATGCATGGGACATCAGTTTGTTGTATGCCAGAAGACAGGACAAAGGGACAAACCAAACCAGGACTCAGTCTTCTCAAGATGTGTTTCCCAGAATACACCAAGCAACTTGCAGTCACAGAACTGGAAGACATCCTGGCTGGACTGAATGTGTGTTCTGTGAGGGCAAATGCAATTCATCTTGGCTGAGCTTCAGCAGATTGCAAAACAAAGCTGGATGAGAAAGGCCCTAAGAGTGAAACTATAAAAATACTGTGACATGGCCAACAAAGGCTCACTTTCCTAGACAGCCTCCTAGCAGGCCTCAGGAGAGGAAAAAGCAGATTTCAAAAGCCCTTCTGGAAGAGCAGAGTTTCCCTTGTTGTTGAATACAAAGGTTATCAAATTCTGTGTATTACCTTAAAAGTATTTGATGGATTTCAAAACTGCCTCTATCATAATCACCCTAGAAATTATTCCTCACAAAAGAAGATACACAGGTATATTCTTCACTCTTTCATCTAACCTCTGCTCCCATGAAGGAGTCCAGTTCTGTGCCACTTTGTAGCTGTTTATTACAGTTCATTTCTATATTCTGCTTCCAGGGAATCTGTATGGTCTGAAGCCTTGAGGTTCTGCAGCAAGGACTCTACATTGTCACCTACTTAGTGAGAATTACCACTGAGACAAATAAAATTAGGCCATGTAAATTCATAATTTATCAATTTAAAAAATGAATAATAGTAAGCAATACTAAATAGAGATCTTATAAATATTCATCTATACAAATTAGAAGTACCTATCCTCTAATACTGATTAATATTGATATGATCTGTTTTGCTATTTATGTCCTAACTAGTATAGTAAATAAAAGGATAACAATGTATTAACTCTGCGGCCATGACAAAGGGACACACTCTTGAAAAATATTCTAGCATATATTAAATTTTGTATCAAAAGCAAATATTTTCTTTTTCAGCCGAAAGCTGGACTGCAAAGCAATATAATTTGTATTCTATTCCAAAAACTTAAGACAGATTATATATTAAAAAAATCTTTTTGGCAGGAATATTCCATTTGGGCAGATATATTCCATCATAGCTAAGAAAAAAACTCCAAGATAAATTTAATTTTCTCTTTAAAACTTATCTTTCAGTATTACAGAATAGGCTTATCATGATTTACTATTCAATTACTGAAATTTTAAGAAGTTTCTGATGAAGTGTTTCTTCTGACAGACACTATTTACTGACAAACCAAGCAACCACAGATGAATAAAAATAGAAACTGATGAAAAAACTATACCAAGAATCTGATTGTCTAAACAAAAATTCCACAAGCAGGAAAGTTATATAAATGTTTGATGCCAAACTGTGAGAAAGTGTTTCTTCTGCAGCCACCAGGAAAAAGGAAATGCCTACTGAAGGCTAAGAAGTGGTTGGTATTTATTTACATGGCCTCCTACCCACATGCTGAGACAGGGCAGTTTCCAAGAAGGGGAAATCACAGGGTGCCTGTGCTTGAGGCAAACAGAGCCACACAGGAGAGATCAGAGTTAAATACTGCTTAATTCCAAGAGAAAGGTATTACTGTGATACTAATGTGTGGCAGCAAAGCTCTTTGCAATTTTCTTTTCCCTCCAAAGTGGGGAAAATGTACAGAAATGGAGAATGAGCTAATTCAACAGCAGATGAGCCCCATGTTTCAGCCTAAGCTCAATTAGTGCTATGTTATGGTAGGGCAAAAAAAGCTCCAGCCAGGACTATTTGTGCATGTTTCCCATCCTGAGAAGCTGACAGCATAAGAAACAGGGAATGCATGAAGCCTGGCAGGAATGGGGCTAGGCACACTTCGACGAGTGACTACATGCACATAACTGTGGGTCTAGTTTGTCCCCCTCAGCATTTGTTCTTTTTTATTTATAGATTTTTATTTTTATAAAGGGGCAGAGAACTTAAGCGTGACATGAGGGGAAAAACCAGCACATGCTGATCTCACGTAGAGACTTCGCCTCTCTTTTTCCAGAGTAGAGGAGAAGAAGGAAAAAGTGGGAGGTAGAATGGCCCATTCCTGTCCCTGTGACATGAAAAAAAATTCCCCATACTCCACCTTAGAAAAACAAACGAACCTGCTGGCCTGGGGAGGCCTTCCCACCCTGGAGACGATGTTTCACCACTCGTGGATGTAAGGAGCACTCACATCCTTAATGGACCAATTCTGTTCTCCGACAGGCAAGGGAGCTGCCAGGAACTGACAGCATGATGTAAATATGCCATATTACAACTGCCCCTTCCTTCTGCACTGTTTAAATGTACTAAAAATAAATACTGCTCGAGTCCAAAATGGCACAAGGGATACAAAAAATACAACAGCAGCTCCCCTTCCCCCAGCAGGGTCTCGGCCAGCACTTCCAGGCAAATGAACTCCACTGCATTTTCAGCCAGGGGCAGAAACCGCTTCAAAAAGCGTTCTCTGCTTTTGGAACCTTCAGGCTCAGTCAAAACAGCAAACGAAACTTTGGACACAACGTCAGCAAACCAGATGATAAGAGGAACAGAATTCCTTTGCTTCAAAGAAAACAGATTGTTAAATGACTTCAGCTTCTTCCATCAAAGGTGGTTCTTTTGTCACTTCAGGCTGGCTAAGGAACAGTAGCAGCAGCACAGGCTCTTCTCCACAAGAGAACAGAATTAAAGCTTAGGCAGCACAATTCAAGCACACGATGCTCAGGTTCTGAAATGCAGGACTGAGCCAAGCATTGGCCCAATTACACTTTCAGCTACATCAAGAGAATTGAGCTGGTTTGCTCACCATTTACCAATGCCTTATAGAACACCAGCTTTGAAATGGAGGGCTATGACACCAGCCAAAACCTGTCTATGTGGGGACATCAAGTTCAAAGAAATGAAGCTCCCAGCTGGAAGTACAGGCCACAATGGAAAGGTTGGAACAAAGGGTGGTTTACAGCAGGATTCATTCTCTGCATCAGGTGAGAGTACAAATTTCAGGAGTATTTGCTGAGAACAAATGTAGATATCTACAAAATGCCTCTGCCATTAGGATGAGGCATTAACAATTATTAGGCATTGATGAGGCAAAAGAGTGAGCTACTTTAAAAATCATAAACTGAGGGAAAATAGCTTTGAAATAAAAGCTGGGAACAGCATATAAACTCAGCATTTCTACCTCTGGACTAGATTTCCAGACCAACACTGTACTGGTCTCTGCATTTGTTTCTGCATTTATACTCAGGGACAATACTTACCTTGCTCACAGGCATTGTGCTCAACATTGTTTCTGTGATGGCAGGGCACCATTAAATATCCTGCAATCAGGGCTCTAAAACATGTAGGTGAAACACCCAAGCCAAGCAACCACTTGGCAAAGCAGTTAAGCAGCAGAGGCAGAAAATAATCCCAAAGCAAAGATATCTTATGTACTGTACTATTTTATATGGCCAGAGCAGTATCCACATTCTACAGAGACACAAGAAGCAGTGGCCTATAAACCTGCTGAGCCAGAGTGATCCATATTAAAAAAAAAAGAAGAAGAAAAATAATAGAAGTGTAAGGAACTACTGGTGGTCTGTGCCTGTTTACTCCTGAAAAGGAAAGGCTCAGCCTTGTTTACACCTCGGAGCTCTGGCTGCCAGTGCCAACAGCCCACTCTGAGGCATTTGATGAAAGTGAAAACTGTTAAGATGCCTCATAGAAACCTCTAGAGTATTCAAATCAATATCCAAGAGTTTACCATATTCTGACTTTAAATATACCCAAGAGAATTTTCCTGTGTTTCTGTTTCAGTTTATATTTCTCTCTCAGTTGACAAAGCTGCACATCTTCACAATGGTCTCTGCTTCACCACACTTGGCTTTAAAGCATACTTTGAAAAATGAAGCATGAGATTCTCAGACACTACTGCAAAATTCTGAAGAAAAATAAAGCAAGTTATTTTATTACAGACTACTTGGCAGTGTGGGATTCAGGCCTGAGCATGCTCCTGGGTACAGATGTAGAAAACATAACTCTAACATGTCTATAAAATGAAGAAGGAGCTGCTTTACCAGAAAAACAATGCGTACCTAAATATTCCAACATTTTTATGAAAAGCACTGCAAAAGAATACTTAATAAGTTGCAGATGAGAACATGTTTCTTCCATCTATGCACCTCTCCCCTCCAGTCTTCTAGAGTCAACTCCAAACTGGAAATCCCATGACAAAAATGTGACAGCAGCTCAGGCTGATGAGCCAGGCTGCTAGAAGAACAGAACACAAATATCAAATCTTATATTCCTTCAGTCTTACAAGTCTTTATCTTATGCCATGGTCAAAATATTGAGTTTCTTATATAAATCAAAGCTGAAAATGCCAAACCTGAAACTGTAGCTGAAAGAAAGATCTCATGATAGAACCAAGCTATTTCAGGTTTCAGATATTATCTTTCTCTATTTTGCACTTGTGCTATATTTTTCAGGCAATTATGCATACTTCTGGCACTTGCAATTTTTTCCCCCAATCTTTTGGTATCTTTTTCCACAACATATTATTAAAAAAATTTAAGAGCCTTGTGATATTTCTGCTGTTCCTTCAGAATTCAGCTATGGGAATAAACCTGATGCTAATGGTAAATCAGTCCTTAGTCTGGCTTTATTGTTCATTTTACAGAGTATTGTTCATTTCTCAGTGTTTTTCTCTTTTAAGAACCAGCATTGTATTTGTTTCTGCACTTTTCTTTTGCTTAAATTTCTTCAGGAATAGAAAAAACAAAGAGTTTGCAACTCTGCATTTGAAATACTACAACAAGAAATGGTCACTGGTGCTTCCCCTGAAAGCAGTTTTCTATTCTGCTGCATGCCAAGACTTCCCAGAAGGACATCAGTAGAGCTGTGTCTACATCACTATTTTGCAGCACAGGTTTCCAGGTAGCTGAAGCTGCAGTTTGAATTCCTACAGCACACCCCAGAGCAGATGCCTGCTCAGAGCTAGGGAGCCCCAAATTCCTCCTTCTCCTTGCCTGGAAGAGAGGATGGGCACAGAATCCTTGGGGAGAGCTGTGACCTTGCAGTGGGAGCTGACAAACCTGCTGTACCCTGGCTAATTCCATGGGGTTGCTGCCTGCACATCTTGCCCTCATTTCCCTCAGTAATGGGGGAAGGGTGTCTAGGCATCCCACTGCAGAGTCTGAATGGCTGTATTAAATAAAAAAATTATTGAAAAAAAAAGGAAATCTAGTAATTCCACGGGAGGGAGGGGAGGTACTCCCCTCTGCCTTTACATAATCAGCGCATCAAACACAAGGGCAATAGTTTCTGGAATATGTAACAAATTCAATGTTAAGTTTGCTCCTCTCCAAAAGAGGTGTTTATTATCACAAGCGAAGGGCTGCTCTTTCACTGGTCTGTGCTGTCAGTAAAAGGATCAATCTGAGAAAGGGCCTGATGAAGAGGAAATCTCTGTTTAGCTGCTATTAGTCAGGATCTTGAAAGGTCATTTTGAATTTGGGAAATCTTGTCTGGGAAAGAAGCCAGCAATTCCTCTGAACTGAAGTGATGCTGGCATTTAAAACTGAGAGAAAGGCCCGACTGATGAACCAGTGACAGTCTGGAAAAATTCTGCTGGATGCGCCAAGTGGCTGCTCCGAAGGTAGAGGGGGATAAATGTATCCTTTGACCTTTTTATCCCTTGCCATGAAGCCTGCTTAGGACAGCTTGTTTTTCTCTGCTGGTGCTCAAGTTTTTGTTTTTCACTCCTCACCTCTGCAGACCATCCAACAACCACAGTGGTTTGTGGGAGCAGTAGTGCAGGATGAAAGGCTTTGGAGCAGCATGTCTGTGCTGGCATAGAGGGACAATGATACATCAGGGTCTGAGAGATCAGGCTTCTCAGCTGGCAATTTGCATTAACAATTTTAATTATCACACACACATATGTGTGTGTATAAAAATATTGTGGTTCATATATATATACATGTGTTTTGGTGGTGGGACTTTATTTACAGAAAAAGCATAATTCTTGAAATCTCTTCTCTTTGAATTGAAGTGCAGCTCAGATTTCAGTCTTGCGAAGGTGATGGTCTAGGAGGATGAGCCTCTCTAGTTCTAATGATCTTCTGCTAGGAATACTAAGGTAATATGGAAAAAGACCCAATAAGTAGCACTGTATTTTCGGCTTCCTCAATGACTTTAACTTGAAGATAGAAAGAGAATCTTTCATTTATAAGCCTCCTGAAATTCCTTGGTAGGCACATGACAAAGATGCACCTTTGATACAGGACCTCTTTGTCTTCTGGAAAGGCATTTCCTCAAACTCCTCCTTTTTATCTATTTCAGTTTCTATAAAGTGAACCCTAGAAAAGCTCAAACTCAGGAAGCCACCAGAGACCTTTCCCTGAGTACCAGCTGAAGTATCTCCAGAGACCCTACATGCTTCGTGTATGCAGTAAAAAGATCTTCCCTGCAAGATGTAAAATGATAAATATGCAATTACATAATTCTGTAAAAAACATTAAGCAGGATTTTCCTGAGGTGATGCATCTGTCTCTGCAGGACTCCTAAACATGCAACATAATGCACACACGCAAATAAGCTCAAGGCACTTATGCTGCCCTACTTGCCTGTTATCATTAAAAGCTTTCAGACAGCAATCAATTTCACTGTGGTGGAGATTACTGCAAAATGCATTAAGAAGTTCACGCCTGTGGCAGTGGTCACTGAAAATATTTTGGAAAGCATCCCAGAAGTATAAGACTTTTTCCAGACATCCGAGAGAAACTCTGCTGTGACAGAGCTTCTGGTGTCAAGACTTCTCCCCCAGCACTCCTCTTCTTTAGTTGTTTTTTGGGTTGGTTTTTTTTTTTTTAATATCAGCACTTTTTGAAAGGTAAATTTCAGCTTTTTCCTTTTTTTTTTTCTTTTTTTCTTTCTTCTTTTTTTTCTTTTTTAATTGAGCCAAGATATTTGGGTCATGGAAAACATAAACTTCTGAGACAACTGTCTGAAGCTGTCTCCTTCCTTGCTCTACATCATATGTATAAATATACTCTAGCTTATCAATTTTGTCAAAGAAAAACTGTTGAATTATAACACAAGTGATAAAATCACCTGACTACTCTATCACAACAACATATTTGGGGTTTTTTTTGTAAAATAAGTAGTCCTGGGAATGTTCCTATAACTAATAAACAAAACTGAATATACCATAACCACCAAGCACTATTTCCACTTCATATCAAAAACATTACCTTCAAATGCTAAGTCACATAATGCCATCAAATCCTCAAGGGAAGGTTTTGAGATGTGTCTCAGAATTGACAAAAGATATCCTAAAATAATTACAGCGATGTGCAGGAAAACCTGCAGCTCTGTGTCCTTGGAAATCAATATTAGATTTAAATCTCCTTAGGAATATTCATCAGGAATGTTCCCATGAAGCTGTCCCAGACTGAAGCACTCCTGAAGCTCAGAGCCAAAGCTGCTGTTTAAACTGACCATAAGTTTTCTCTGTTCTCAAACCCTCCTCAGCCAGAAGCCACCTCTGAATGTCCATCACCTGCCCCAGTAAACACTGGGATGTGAGTGGGGATTGACTAAACTCAAAAGGAGGAACCTGACAAACAGGGGCATAGGAATGTGGGAAAAAGGGTTAGTAAAACATCTAAGAAAGTAGACATTTTTCCAAAGATTCAATGTCAAGATCCTCTGGTTCAAGTTGAGGCCATATCCTCTTGTCTTGCTGGTTGTCTGGGAGAAGAGACTGGCCCCATTTGACTACAGCCTCCCTTCACATAGCTGTAAAGAGCTATCAGGTGATCTCCGAGCCTCCTTTTCTGCAGGATGAGCCACTCCAAATCCCTCAACCTCTCCTCATATGACTTGCACTCCTTCACCAACTTTGCTGCCCTTGTCTGGCCAACTCTATCAAAGTTACTGCCATCAGTAGTGGCAAAAAAAGTGACTGCAAGGTGTCAAGCAGTGCTGGTCTCCTCCTGACCCCTACCAGCAGGAGTGTGTGCAGAGGGAAGTGTGCCTAGGAGAGCTGCCCAATATGGTGGTTTTCAAAGTGCAGATGCTGCAGATTAAACGCAAATGTCCAAGAGTTGCTCTTTCCTGCTAACTGCGTGTTAGTTTGTCACAGGCAGAAATGTCTTCCATGAAGGACACTGGACACATTGCAGATCATCTTGATTGTGCTGCTCAGCTGCTCCCTTGCAGCATAACACAGAAAGCAGAGAGCCTGTTCCAGCATCACTCCAAGGGAAAGTATGCCAACCCTACAACACACCTTAAAAACACATCTGAAACAGAGGGACAAACTCCACTGCCTTGGCACGTGCTCCCTTTAAATAGCCTGGAAGGTGCTGAGCTCAGGCACATACCTCAGCAGGAGGTACCACACTTTGGGGAAGCACACAGCAACACCTCTGGAAGGATAAGAGATGTCCTCAAATGGACTGTTCAATGTTGTCACTGCCTTTCGTGTGGTGGCAGACCTTGGGTTTTATTTACTGACAGATCACCTTTGTCAGCTTTATCCAAGCCCACCCCTGTGCCCTTGCTGGATCACAGTGAAGGGTAACACCCCTAACACCAAAGCCTCTGTTCTAGGTAGCCTCTCCAAGGCATCAACAGCACATCCTGAGTCATGTGGGATCAGTTTCTCTATGTCAGAGGCAATGGGCTCTGCTTTGTGCTCAGGCAGATCACTAACTGTCCCAGCCAAGAGCTGGGAACAAAGCTGGCCTGCCACTGAGCACTGCGAGGGGTACGGGGGGAAGTGGGGTGCTGAAGTCAGGAGACATCTGTGATGCTTCTGGCTGCCAGATTCATTCTTAGCAACAAACTCTCAGTGAACTACAGACCCCATCATCATCGCTGTGAGCGACAAGCACAAAAAAACTGGGCAAGAGATTATCTCCCTAGAGTATCAGTACCTGGGAGGAGGCACTTCCCTTGCTTTTGCATGGGGATGAGGTCTTCAAAAACTGCCAGATTTAGGAATCTTACAGTCATATTCTTTGGCTATCCCAAAGTAAAAACCTTCCTAATAACTCAAAAGTATTTTTAATTGTTTTTCTACTTTTCTCCGTATCTCTTCCAATCCAGACTAATGCCAAACCTTGTCTCTTCTTGCAGTGACATTTAAAAATATGTCATTTCTCCTCTGTATAAAATAACATCATCTTTAAAGAATTCCAGTTCCCCTATGTCTGGATTCCTGCAATCAACTACTGCTCTGATTCATACCTAACACCCTCTTTTATTCCACACTGTTTGCTTAGGGAGGGAAATGCAGATTGAATACACCACTGTGTAGACTGAAAGTTGTGTTAAGATGACAAACACCTGCATTTACTTAATCATCTTTGTTAAGATACTGTCAGTTGGCTTCCCCAAGAGCACGATTAGAAAGGAGCTTTTCCTAAGGAAAAAACCTCTAACCAATGATCACAATAGCTGTAAGAACTATCTTCATCATGCTCTAAAAATTTGTAACATTCAGCTTGGATAGCTATTGTGAAGTGATATTATGAAAATAAGATTTTTGAAGACTCAATAAACAAGGTGTAAAGTTTTGCTTCAGCAGCACTGCCTACACATGCTTAACCCCAACTGTTTCAAAAAATCCACAAAAGGTATGATGGCTTTGAAAGTCTCCAGGAGCTTGAGAACTCCACACAAACAGTGGTAATGCCAGAGGTAATGACATTATTGCAAACACAGAAGACAACAAAAGAGGCGTATTGAAATCTGAAATTGAAACATGCCTGCAAAAACGGTGAATTTTTACAGTACACGGATAAGGAAGATGAACACTGTTGCCTCTCTGGAAGAAAGGGAAATATTTACTGTGCAGCACTTCCTCAACAGTGTAACACTTTATCAATACTGACCAAAAATATTGGAGACTATCAATTCCCTGGCCCTAAACTTGCAGGACACTGTAACAATTGTAAAGAATCACTGCATTGTACGTACACCAATTCTACATAACACTGACATACAGCACTGAATTCCCAGACAGTCAGTCAAAGCTCTGGGCAAGTAACCAAATTCCACGGGCTTTTTTTTTTTTTTTCTTTAAACACTATGTCAAAACACCCCTATTACTCGTTACTTGTGCTTTGAAAGACATACTCCATTACTCCTTAATGTCATTAGCTTTTACAGATACTGCAACGAGGAACTGCTGCTGGAAAAATCTATTACAACTGCTCTCTAACACTGACATTTTGAGTGTTTCCATGGGAAAGCAGCATTGTCACAACAAAAATCCAAGTGAAAACAAGATAGTTAACTTACAAATATACATACAAAATCAAATTTCAGTACGGAATCTAGAATAGCGGAACTATGAAACTCCCAAGTCTATGATTTTTCACAAAGAAGTTGGTTCTACAATGGATCCTGAAAACTGAATTTATACAACTAAGCCTTACCCGTGTAAACCATCTTAACAGCTGTCAATGAGCTCATTTCACACACAGTTAATTCTGTTATCAGAGATCATCCTTTAATGTGTTCTAAAAGAACATTTTAGGCAGACATTTTGTTTTCAAGACACTCAAAGACACAAAGCAGGGAGGACAGCTTATTGCAAAGTTGTCCATGCAGCGAAATTTAAAAACTACAATATAAAACAAAGAAAACAATTCAGCTAGTTCCCCTCTGGCCTTCAAAAACCTCAAAAGTATTGAAATAAAATACTGAAATAAAAAGTTCATTACAAGTGTTCTATGCCTGTCCAAGTACTATTTTAACATTGTATTCAGCAATTTGATTTTCTGTGATCCATTCTTTGCATTTACATTACTCAAACTAAATGTATATTTTAAGTATTGTCTCAATTAATTCCTTTTGCTGAAATAACGTTCTGTGCTCCTCTGAGGATATTCCCAAAGTTACAAAAACTAGATTGTCTAGCAGTTTAGATTTGTTTCCAATGTCTAATGGTACATTTTACTGAAATAGCTTGAAATAATGAGGGCTTTATACTAATACATTACTGAAATATAATTACTAGTAATTCCCAGAAAAAAAGTACATGACAGTAGACAAGGCTAAATGCATGTATATTTAAATAAATGCACTACAGAACTAATTGCCATTACTCAAGAAAGAAAAAAAAATTCCTCCCCAAACCAAGTGTTATAAGCCTGGAAAGTTTACATTTAAAAGAAATTCACGTTCCCTAATGAAAACAGAAGGCCTCAAAATACATTTCAATCTGCCCTGAAATTGCACTTTGGATATGTGGGTGGGGAGAACCTAATTCAGAAGGGGAAAAATACAGTTTAGTCTAAGCAGACAAAACTATGATTTAAAATCAAATTCACTTGGCAGCTGCACAGAGCCTTTACAGGTGAATCCTGAGTCCCCTTGGTTTTCTTGTACTCACTTCCTTTTCCCATTCACTTCCCACATCTCCTGCAAAAGACGTTTGGTGCAAGAAGTACATTTCAAGTTAGGAACTACAGAAACGCAAAGACAACTCTTGCCAGTTTGTGCGTGGACAAAGACCACCACTCGCAGGTGCTTTCTGCAGAGAAGGGCACTGTTTGTAAAGCAAGTAGAACCATGCACTGCACTCTTACAAAACTGACACTACCACCTCCTAAAAGGGAACTGAAGATGGGAACCTCTGATATCAGTGACCTCTGATATTTTCTGCAGGCATAAACAAAATCCTAGACCCCTTCAGAACACTAAGACATAAGGTTGCCTTGAAGAGAAGCACATTACAGATTGTTTTTCTTCTGCTCACTGAAAAGGAGGAAAGTTTTACATATCATAACAGGCACCCCTCAATCTAAAATAATTATACTCTAATTACCATTGGATACTAAATTCTCTCAGCTTAAACAACACAGCCAAAAAATCTTCATTATTTCATGATTTGGATCATTTAGCGCAAAAGTTGACTGATGTCAGGCACTGAGTTCCATAAGAAAACATTTCTAATTGATTTGAATTAGGCTGCAAATTCTCAGCTTACTCTGCAGTTTAAGAAAGTCCTCACTGCCCTCACACAAACATCCACACAGACACAGCACCTCTTCAAAAGGAAAAAAATTCTACCATAGAATGGTTTGGGTTGGAAGGGAGTTGAAAGCTCATCTCGTTCCCATCCCCTGCCATGGTCAGGGACACCTTCCACTACCCCAGGCTGCTCCAAGCCCCATCCAACCTGGCCTTGAACACTTCCAGGGATCCACAGCTTCTCTGGGAACCTGTGCCAGGGCTTCACCACCCCCACAGGGAAGGATTTCTTTCTGATATCTGATCTAAATCCATTCTCTATCAATTTAAAGCCATCAACCCCCTTGTCCTATCGCTCCAAGCCCTTGCCAAAATTATCTCTCCACTTCTCTTGGAGCTCCTTTAAGTCATACTTTAGCTGCTCTAGTGTCTCCCTGAAGCCTTCTCTTCTCCAGGCTGAAGAACCCTAACTCCCTCAGCCTGTCCTCACGGGAAAGGTGCTCCAGCCTTCTGAGCATCTCAATGACCTCCTCTAGACCTGTTCAAAAACAACTGTTAACTACAGAGTCATGACACTCCTTTCTCTGCTGTTCATGTCCTAAAGGGGAGGTGGGGCTGGAAGGGAGCAGAATCTAACAAGGAGGACTATAAAGCAATTCAGAGTACCTCAAAGTTGAAAATGAGAAAGTAAAAAGACCTATTGATAAGTACAACACATGGTGACCTGGAGAAATGGCTGTAGAGGTGGGAATAAGGTTAGGAAGAAACTGCTGCACAGTTATCTAAAATATCTGTAGACTGACTTAGTAATGGCACACAAACAGGAAAAGCTAGACATTTTTAATACAGAATCAAAATTACTACTTAATTGATCTAACAGAGATCTAATGAATAATTTATCTGGAAAACTGACATATCTTTATATCCTTGTTTAGAGAGCTGGACGGAAAATAATTGGAAAAGCGTCATCTTTCATATCAGAAGCACACGGATTGGTGTGGGGTTGGCACAACAGAGCGTTCCCAAGGGAATAAAGCAACAAAGAGCACATGCCTCACCATCACCAGGACTTTCAGTGATCACATACAGATCCACGGTAGAGAACTTAATGAGGTATTTTAACTATAACAGACACACCATGGAAAACACTGTCCTACTGCTTGGTTGAGGAGGAACCCTTTAACAGGCGATGTTGAGAAAGCCCCAGTGTTCAATCCTTCTTTTACATTACTCTTCACAAAAAAGTCTATAAAGCAATAAAAATTATCATACCTAGATATTAGGAAAATAAAATTATGTTAAGAAAACAAAGCACTAATATAAACTGCGAAGCTCAGTTAAGCCCTCACCCCATTCCTTCAGCTCTCTCGAGTGTCTGAGTTTTAAATCAACAGCCTGAAGTCATAAGAGAACTCTGCAACTGATATGTGTAAACCTCTTATCTAAATTACAGAGAGAGAACAAAGCAGCAAACCTGACTTTAAATGCCCAAGAGTTCCTTGGAACTGTGCCCTGCTCCTACTCTGCTATTTACACTGCAAGCAGCATCTCTGCTGTTCAAGACAACCCACAGACTTCACCAAAAGGAAAGCCTGAGAGTCTCAAACGCTTTTGTATTTCAAGCAAATTCTCTTTTCTCCTCTGCTTCATCCCAGTGCAGACAATTTTCCATGCTCTAGGCCTGGATCCACCAGCTCCTTCTCTCCAGAACTTTTCCAAGTCCCAGCTCCCATCCCACGCTCCTCAGGAAGGTGCTCAGGGTGGTGTGTTAGACTCAGCTTGGCAGAGGTGCTTGAGACAGGGACACGAGACATGGGCCCTACCAACAGAACTAAACAAACTCAATTTATCAGGAAGGATGCAATTTCTTGTTTGTGTGGAGTTGAAAGGCACCAGCACTGTGTGCTGACCCAGCATGAGAAGCCCCACTCTGTGGAATAAAAACTGCGAGTTCAAACCAAACCCAGGGAAGAGGAGCGAGTCCAGCTGAGCAGGAGACTCAATCCATAGAGGCACCTTTATCTCCCATTGGGAAGTCAACATCTGGGTCTGCTCCAAAAGCAAAGGGCTCAAGGCTCTGGGAAATAAAGCACCACACCTTCATTTATCCCTTCTTGGCTGGGTACCAGCCTAGCCCAGGAGTAACTACTCATCTTTTCCATTTGGTAGAGTAGGGTGTTGGTCCATCATCTCAGTAGCAAATCATTCACAAAAAAGCATCAATTCACATGTCTCACATGAAGGCTACAGGAACATGTGAATTGCAGACAGCAAAGAAGATCATGATGGAAATAGTGAAGAACTCAGAATTCTACATTTCACGTAACTTGTGCCAATAACATGTTGGTTATCCCCAAATTAAGGTTGTTATACAAACTGTCCCTAAACTGTTGAGTATTTTTTTATCTTTAAGCAGGGAGAAACACAACTATAAATGTCTGAAGTCCTTGTCCACATTTTGACCTCAGATGCCTAAAGGCATTCGTTGTGCTCCCGCAGTGTGGAATGCCCTCCCACAAAGCACCCTGTGGAATCTTCAGAGGCTATTTTTGCAAAGCAAAATAAAAAGACATTTCTTGCTAGACTTTCTGCTGTTAGCAGCACAGCTTACTGACCACCTCTGTGGATGCCTACACTTTCCCTAGTATTTCATACGGAGGGGATTTCTTATGTGCAGTTACCCATTACAAAAATCTAACTGAAAATTTACAGTTGTCAACAACGAGACAAAGGAGGAAGCAAACTTCTCTTTATGTAGGGATGCATCTGTCTTCACAGTGAAAAAAGAAAATATTATTTTCACGAGGTTTACTGCAAATTTATTACAGCAATTAAACTGTCCAGTGAATCTGTCTGTATCAACTTATTTCCAGATCCAAAACCAGATGCAAAAACCACCTTTCGTTTAATTTCATTATTCTAACTTGTGTGGAGTATGTAGAAACAGATATTCTGGCAACTGGTTGCTAACGAGCTTTCCTAACTCTTTAAAGCTGTCCTTGCAATGCTTTTTCTACAGTATTTGCCAGGAAAAGCTAGTGATTAGAAAACAGTTAAAATCCTTGCTCCTCCTGCAGCAGAAATCACTCAATCTCTCCTGCACAGAGAAGGGTTTTAGACCCAGAGCTCCCCGAGAATCCACTTTGCTGCTTGGCTTCAGTGTGTTTGTCCTGCAGCTGCACAGCAAAGAGTTAGCAAAGCATCCACACTACAACGCCCATTGCCTACTCCACCCATTAGGGCTTCTAACGTTACCAAAAATGTGCAGGATTTTTAACCCACTGTTGGCCACTGGCATTTGAATGCTCAGGAGGAAGTATTTGGGGTTTGACTTTATGCATTTTGTAATCGATCTATGCACTCTCTATAAAGATTCATTATTAAATCCAAATCTTACAGGGAAGATGCACAGGTTTTTATCAGTGAGTTTGCAACCCAAGAGACATTTATTTGATGTTTTAATCTAAAACAAAAAAACAATACTGTATTCGGTAGTGTAAGGTTTTACCTGTTCCTCTAAGCACCCACCTACCATTCTGTAGCTTTAACACTGATTTTCTGTGTTTGTGAATATTGTTTTCTCCAATGTAAACAGAAGATGAAATCTAACAAGTCACTGACTGTTGCATTTCCTCTGTGAAAGCTGATAAACAGAAGTTTCTTTAAACAAAGCACATACTTAAGCTATGACCTGCACTGATGCCAAGCATCCTTGAGACTGAGAATTCAGTGTGACTCAAGAAAGCCTTTCCTATGGATGTTCCCAGCTGCATTAGAAAAGGAAGAAGGAACCCATGCAAGGAAAATAAAGTTCCTAAAGCCACGGAGGGAGCCAAATGCTGGCCAGCCATCTGCAGTGGGGCTGCAGCACTCTAATAGATTTAGCTCCTCTTGAGCATCTGGCATTTGCTGCTTTGACAAACACACTGATCTGATTCAGGACAGGAATTGCTACTTTTCAAAATGCTGTCATATACACCATGTCAAAAGCAGAGATTTTTCTTTCCTTAGCTTTTTCATTACGGTAAAGTTTTGATTACAGCTAAAAGATAAGAAAATTGCAGACACCTGTCTAATTTTATGTTGACAGTATCTCTTTACAGTGAGTTTAACAACAAGATAAACAGGAGAATCAGAAACCCAATCATAGCTTTTAACTTTTCATCTTATGTTTTAGTTACAAGACAATTCTTTCTTGCAAAATATTTAAACCACTACTCTAAGTTTACTTTTCACTTGTTAGCCAGGCAATAAAAATAAAAGTGTATTGCAAAAGTGGGAAATGAAAAGAAAAAAATTTAGGTAGATAGCACATTAGATATGCTTAGAAACATGCATGAGCACATGGGATGTCTCTTGTAACAGATGATGGATCACATAAAAGCTACTCACAGCAATGAAAGTTACAGTCCATTTCCAGGACCTTTATCAATAGCCTAAGATTGACTAGAAGTTATATAAAACAAATAACAGAAGAGATACTGTACCCAGTCCTGTAGCTGGTCTCATCTGCAATGATTAATCCCACACTAATTAAACTAGAACATTGCTTATTTTCAGACTGGAGTCACTGCCATCATTTACACTGATGCTTTTTACCATCCTCATGCCATCTCTGTCTCTCCCATTTTTAAGTAACTCCATGAATGGGAAAAAATCACAAATTTCTCTTTAAAAACAAGAGTACATTAACTCATACTTAAATGATTTCTTTCTGCGCCTGTTTCAGTGCATTGATCATGCTGAGGCCCCACATTCTAGCAGTCAGGAGAACAGAAGTGTTCCAGCCAAGGCACCGTATGCCAACACTGCCTGAAAGACTTGTTGACCTCATGGTCACCTTTCCTAACTAGAAGTTAGGTCACTTACTCAAGATTCCCAGAAGCCAGGTAGCCAAGTCAAAGCTCCTGCACACAGACACAGCTGCAGCAGGCTCCATGCCCAGGGCACAAAGTGCTTCAACCCCACGTGTGCTCTGAGGTCAAAATGGGACCATTGTTATCAGAGTTACACACCGTGCATTCATTACCTGCCTGACCTTTCCCAGCTGGACCTAGGGGAGCTTCAGTGAGGACATTCCCTGCTGCAAATGGCATCAGATTTCAGAGACATGGGGCTTCAGGACTATTCTCATTCCTCTCCAGCTGTAACACCAAAGTGACCATCAGGACAGTCCACTGGGCTATTCAGCAAAATATTCCACAAGAAGGGAGAAAGTTGCTTGCAATGGTGATGGCAACCATGGGCACAGACAGACAGCAAGACTTGAAATACAAACAACAATTCAGGACAAAATTCAACAACTCTACCTACAGCATGGGCAGATGCTGGTCTGTCCCCTCAGTACCAGCAGAGAAAGGACATTAAGGCAAAAGAAAAGCATTATGGGAACTCTTCCAAAATGTGTGCATTCAAATATCAACTTATCTCATTTGCCATTCTAAAGAGACACAGAATGAATTCAAATACCATTTCTTTAAAGAGCTCATCTGTGAGTAAGATAGACCCCCAAACCAATAGAAAAGAGGAATAATGGAGCACAGCTACTATACAATTCCCCAAAGGAATGTTATCACCAAATCAAAAAGAATGATACCTTTTCCCTACAGACCAGGATAAAATCACCTTCAAAGATGTAGAGGGGAAAAACCCAAATGTTTGGAGCACAACACAGAAACAATCATGACAACCACCAGCCTGACACACTACCCCGTTTTCTGATCCCCTTCCTAATAGTTTTTGCTCCAGTACATATGTTGTACTCTGACTGCCAAGACAATAATTTGGTTCCCTCAGCTAATAGAAAATACCTTTCAAAAATTAAACCATTATTTAAAACCACTGGATTATTTAATAGGCCAGCTCACTCACTCAAGCTACTAAAATAAGCAATTAACAAAATGTTTCAGTCAAAAACGTGCTATAATTATGTTTCTTACTTGTGGTTAATGAAGAGAGATGGCTCAGCAGAACTCAAGTCATATTCTGATAACTGGTAAAAATACACATTCAAATGTGTGGGTCTATAATGCAATGGGAGCAGGAAAAGGTGGTGAGGTCTGAGAAATGCAGATTGTGTCAATCTACTGCTAAACTCAGGACTGGTAACTGGACTGTTACCATCACCTGCACTGTGGGAACAGCTAAGGAACATTCCACACTGGCACTGTAAAAATACTTGTAACGTTTCTTGCCCCAAGGGCTGACAAGCCTTGTCACCATGAGTAGAAGTCTGGAGGCCACCTGGCAGTGTCCCAGTAACATACACTCTCCTCTGATGCTGGAGCTAGACCCTATTTCAAAGGTTGCAAAACCACGTCATGTTAGGAAAATGAGGATTATTAACAAACTGGTAACTGGTAAGATTTGCCTCCACACAAACCTCGCTCAAAATAAGTATGAAGTGTAAAGCTGTGCAAGTGCACAACAAACTGCATGGACCAGTAACAAAGTAGTGCTCAGACTAGACAGTTTAGTAGGATTTAAAGTCTATTGAAAGGACAGATTCCTCCCTCATCACTATTACTTCAGTTTTTTCTCCTTTGTCTTCAAAATCCATAAATATCAAAGATCCTTTGCTAGACTGACCAACACTGGCAGAGAGAATCCAGCCCCACCTGTGCTAAGGCCAGAGAACTCAATGCAGCAAGCCCTGCTAGATTGCTCTTTGTCACCAGGGTATCATTCTACACATGGCAACTCTGAACTGAATGAAGAGCTGGAAGTAGGACAGATCAGGTTCCAAAGGGCTACACCACAGGTTAGTGAGCCCTGAATTTTAATCAGGTTATCAGCACAGGTGCCTGAAATACGGCTGAGCAGGAGAGATGCTTTGGAATATCCTCTGATCCTGAAGAACTCAGCAGCAGTAACTCCAACAGCACTTAGGTACGCTATGAGTAACTTCTGCAATACATTCTATAGCTCCACCAGCTCTCAGGCACAAGAAACATTCCTCAGGTCTGTCCAGCACACTTCAAACCAGCTCCCATAGATGAGAGATCACAAGGAGCAGAAATGTGAGCATACCTGCTGAGACAGCTCTGTCACAGAGTTCCACAGCTCAGCACTAGAGGCGCCACATCCCACGAGCAGGAGCACACAATGAGCTTGGAAAAGCGTCCAATAATCACTGTGGTATGCATGAACCCCTGAGAGAATCCAACAGTCCTGGACAATTTGGGTTGGCTCCAAGCTGTTTGCAACAATTATTAACTAGAGCTTTGGGCAGTGTCTTGTACGTTTGTTTTTTGAACATTGCAACTGAAGTCAGTTCTTCTTTAATTTACAGGGGACTCTCTACTCTAACCAGGTGGTTATGATTTGCAGGGTTTTCACAAATCTTGCTCTTCTTGCTGCTTTCTTCCCCTCAGCTTAAGGTTCATACCATGTTTTTGTTCAAGGGGTTTTTTGCTTTGTTTTCAGATTTAAGTTTAAAAGCATGAAATAACCTACCTCCTGCTTTTTGCCTGGTTTCTAATTAATGCCATTAAATATCATCACCCAAAAAAGACACAAGGTGATCTGAATCTTTGTCAAAATTGACCAGGAAGTGCAATAATTGTGAAGATAAGTGAAAAATTTACATGACTAATCTCTCCACCAAGACACACTTTGTTAGCAAATAAATTCAGAAAAGAGCCTTAAAGATCTTTTGGAGTTCACTGGTATCATAAAATAACAGATCTGAAGTTCTCTGGCTGAATCTATGATATAGGGGGAAGGGCACGGAACAGCCCTTGTGAATAGTGAGGTGGGAAGTGGTTTTATGTTTTATTAAACAGCTGTGGGAAGCACAAAGGACTGGAAAACAACAAACTGGGAAGAAAGCACAGTACCTGTGTGTCATCACAAAAGACATCAACATTTAAATGCCCGTATTTGCCATGCAACCACAAAACCTTTGGGGCTTTCTCTGACATTTTTTAATAGATTTTTAAAAATATCTCCTGCTTTCATTACTCAAAACAGTGAAAAAAGCTCGGAATAGAAGGTATAAAAAGGAGAGCAAAATAAGTTTAGGTAAAGCATTAACAGCATTGTGAGCATAATTTAAAAAAACAGTTATATAGAAACAGCTTAACTTCAGCATTTAAGGAAAAAAGAATGAACACAAATTGGGGATTCCCCCCTCCCTTTTCTCCCCTGAACAGGATTCAGCAGTTGAGCTTTCTGGGCTCCAGGAAGACTACACTGAGTAAACTCAGCCAACCACAAGGTTGAAATTGTAGCACACGTACCATAAAAATTTAGTAATGCTTTTAAACTACTTCTCACCTCACTGGTTTGATGGTGGTGTGGTACTGTTATACAATATGTGCTGTTGCCAAGGCAACTCCATCTCACCTCGACAGCTGCTGCAGCTTCAGCGAAGCAACACCACGAGCTGTGGCAACTCTGAAATTTACTTTTTTTCTGAAGAGTCTTTCCAACTATAAAGCATTTTCAGATGAACCTCTGGAGCTATTTATCCAAGGACTACAACTATTTCTCAAAAATATCTATCACTGTATTCTAGTGGAAACACTGTGACACTAAGTTCAAAAACATATTCACATATTCTATTAAGTCAGATTTGTGCCAGGCACTTTTACACCTGGTGCAGAAACAGTATCGTGCCTCTGTGCTTGCTCAGGGTAAGTGCAAGAATTTTACATCCCTGGCAACACTACGAGCCTGCCTGGACAGTTTAGCGTGTCCTTTTCCATTAGAGGAGGGGAAAAAAGTCTAAATTCTTGAAACACAGAAAGCCTAAGTTCTAACCCATCCCTTCAACAGGAGCCAAACTGTAACGTTGCTTCAAGCCCGTTTTAAGCAGAGCTAAAATAAAGAGTGAAGTGCAAAACAAGATTTTGTGAAAAGAAATCGGCACAGAGTCCTTCTGTGATAAAGGCTTTAGTGGAGGGAGGTGGCTACAGTCTTGTGGTCCAAACCCCAAAGAATTTTTTTTTATTTTCATGTCCTTGGCTTCAGGGACAGTGCTGTGTGAGCAAGGACTAGAAAAAGAATCAGAACATTACAAGCCTTCCCCGCAGTAAGTATTGATTGCAGCTTTTCAGAAGATTCAGTGCTATTTCTTTCTTTTTTCTCAACCTACTTGGGTACAGAACCAAAGTAAACGTAAGACAGTAGAGCAAGCCGGTGAGGGTGTTTTGTGAAACTCAGCCAAAGTTTCTGCTACTTTAATTTGGGGAGAAAAATAAGTGTTAAAAAATGTCTAGGGGAAAGTTTGTGCTGAGAAAGCACACAAGCATTTAAAGGTAGGCAACACGATTTATTGAAGACGAAGAATAGAAAAAGTGCATCAAAAGAATTTAGGGAAATGCCAGATTTAGCTATTTCTTTTTAAATCAACAAAGCAGTAAAGCAAAAGTTGACTTTTCTCCAGTCTAGGCTTTTTTCCCTTCCTTGCCTTCCCTTGCCTGTTGTAAGAGCAAACAGCGGTGGCAGAGGAACGATGCTGGCCCTGCCTGCGTGTGCTGTGAGTCCTGAGCCTGACATTTAACCAGTTCTGGGTAACAGCATGTTTACCACCTTCCTTTCCACTCCAATTCTCAGATACAACACAAGGAAGGGCCACTTCTTTTTTTTTTTCCCCCTTTCTGTTTAGTAAATTCTCTATATAAAAGCTTTTAAGCGTCCCTCTGCCTCGTACCCAACTTTCACCACAAAAATATTCTGATACAGAACTTACAAATGCCTGGTAGTGCTCATGAAATTTTCAACGCATAACACAAAAACACACAAACATGCACTCCTTGTGATTCTCCTCTACTATCCTGCAGCTCAAATCCGCCAGGCAAAAGCTCCAGCTGTAGCACTGAAACTGCAAAGAATCTGCTACATTCTCTGATACTTAAAGAGTTGGAAAAAAACAAAACAAAACCAAAAAACCAATGAGCAAAGAATGTACCTAATTACCACTAATCCTGCCTATTAGATTTCATTCAGACACCACAACTTCTTTCAAATAACCCCAGTTTATTTTTGAAAAAAATTCCTTTCTTCAGGCAGGATATGGGGGAGGAGTCAATCAGTGATGTTTTACACATGCACATCTGGATACAGTCCAATTATTCCCCTTATACATTCCTCCAGTTGTTTTCATTTTGCTCCATGCTCTGGCATTCATAAATTTGTGAGATTAATTGTGTGTGAGCGTCTGCAGCCCTGGATCTGGGCACGAGTTTAGCTGCAACACAGCTAGAAGTCAACATTAAAGAGAGCTCCAGTTCAGAAAACACAATTTACATTTATACATCTTTGGTAGAGTAAGGATTGAAGCAGCCATCATCCTTACCACATGCACCAAATTGGTAAGATTAATTCAATATCAACTACGTTTCATTATTGTAGTTAGTGTGAACCTCATGAATACTTAGTTACTCAGCGTTAACTGCAAAAGCAGGATTTTTTTTTATTTTTTTAGGATTTGTTTGGTTGGTGGGTTTTTTTGGACAGTTTTTAGTTTTTCTTGGTGTGATTTCATTTGCCTTTGCAAATCATAAGCCGTTGCAAGGACAGAAGCATTTTAAACCTGGGGTCCAGCTAACCCAGTGGATTATGCCACTCTGGCCACCACCAGGATCTACAGAGCTGGCAAATCCAGAAACCTGGGAATGCCCCTGTCAGAGGCATTCCCCTGGGCAGCTCCAACTCCTTGCTGCTCTTAACTTGCTATTTACAATCTCCAGCAAAGGCAGACACGAGGGTTGTGACTGAGCTTCTGCAATGCTCTGGCCATTCCAGGCTGCTGGAACAGCCCCCTTTGGGGCCAAAAACAAGTGAGCTCAAACCAATCACCAGCACAGAGAAAGCAAGGGGGCTAAACCCTGCTTCTCCTCTCCTGGGGCCGAGCCTTCCATTTACTGATGTTTTGTATTTTATGTGCAATTTACTAACCAAAACCAGCTGTTTCCTCAAGTTCTCTGCAATTTATTGTTTTGCAAAATCAGTTTCACATTACACTTCTGATCAGTGCAGTTCCACATGAGAGCTACACAACTGAGGTGAGGTATTAAAAAGCCAGGGGTTGAAGACCAAGAATCTGCTCACTTGACTGTGACCCAAAGCTTTGTGACCCAAATACAGTGCTGGATGCACAAATCCCACTTGGGGTCCAAGAGCTCAGGCAGTTCCAGGCTGTGATGGAGCAGTCAGGACAGGGTTACAAGAGAGACAAACTGTGCCCAGTTCCTGAAGCTTACCCAGAAGCAGTTCACTGCTGGCAGGAATACTGCACAGCCACAGGTTGTTTTGGTTTGGCTGGTTTTGTGCAAGATGGCTGTTATACTTTTGAACAATTAATTATCCATCACATTTGATGGGATTTTTACAAAAGAAAAATTGAACCTTCTTACAACCACCTAGTCTTTTCCAAAAACCTCGATGAATTGTGCAAGAGTCAATCTGGTTATAACACCATTTCAAATTCAGCAGATGATACTAATCTAAAATTAACTCCCTCACATTGCCCATTGTTAATCCATCTTGTGGATTAATCATGAAGCTCTCTCAAATCTGGGGCTCTTGATAAGACACAGCAGGGGGAAAAAAAAAATAAAAACAAAAAACCCCAAAACAACTCTTCAAGCCAGGAGATTTTACAATATTTTTTTCTCCAACCCACGAAATTCTTCTTCGCTTTTCTTCATGCAGAAGGAAAATATCTTGCATTGTGCATTCATCACACTACCTGAATGTGACAATGAGTTGCCACTGAACTGAGACAATTTTCTCATCCTGCCAGCTACCGCTGCTAATCCCTACAACTTCTCTGGCAGTGCTGGAGGGTGAAAGTCTAAAAGGCAGAGAGAATGGTTAGAGTAAGTTTATTACTGGGGCAAATACAGCTGATCTCCCCAGCACTGCAGTGCTCCCACAGCTTGCACTGTGACACTGAGAACTGGACCAGCTGTGAAGCTCAGCCCCTCACCCTGAACCTTCATCCGTAGAGTTGCATCCAACCTCAAGATTTGAATAAACTCTTTTAGTCTTCCTTCCTTCTTAACTTAACTTCTTAACCAAAACCAACCCGTGTTACAACTTGAATGAAATTCTTTCAACATCAAGTACCTGAGAGGCAGGGAACATCAGATTTATGGTTGCACACAGAACCCCCATTCTGCTCCATGTGTGTAGGCATTGTGATTAAGTATCTGATTCCGTGATTGTGCACTGCTTTTCTCCAGGACTCCTGCCTCATTCACTGTGCAGAAAGCACATACAAGAGGAGAGAATTACATTTGTACAAACAACCATAAATCTACTATTTCCTAGCTTCTGAGTACTTGACTTTGCAAACAATGTTCCTTTCATGTAGATTTCTGGTTGTAATACTTGTACAGCATACACCTAAAAACATTGCAACAACCTGCTTGACGGTCTCGTCTAAGAGTACAGAATCAATTTTTGAAACCTACTCATTTTATGCATGTAACATTTGCAAAAACTCTCATTTCATGGTTGCACTATCATGCTTATAAAAGTCATATTTTCCACACAATAGAGGCAGTGTAAAAATTAAAACAAGCTGCAGACTGATTGACCAAGTTGTCTGAATTATTCTCTTTCTTCCTAACAATGAACTGTGCTCTCTGAGCTCCAAGTAAACAATTAAGAAGGGTGGGGGCAGGGGTTGGAGGGCAACCTATAGTAAATAGCATTTTAATTGCGCTCTTACAAAAAATACAAGGAAAATAGCAACACATAAAATAAGCCCCATTTTCCTTTTAAAGCTACTGGAGACCTTGGAGCTGTTTTAGTAAAGCAGAAGCTCTGAGCTGCAGGCTCAAATCTTACCCAGCACAACTTGAAATAAAAACAGAAAGTACCTGGTACAAATGTCTGGAATCATGTCTTCCAAGGCAGTATAAAGTAGCCTTTATACCTGAGTTGGACTATCAGAGCATCAAGTGCTACGATGGAAGAGACCCAGTGCACACTGCAGTTGCTGGCTCAGCAGGTGGCACTGGATAAATACACACATGATACTTTTACTCCATAGCTCCCAAGCAGATGTCCAAAAGCACTGCTTATTAAGCTGGTTCTGTTTCAAAAAAACAACCATAAAAATACTATTGAAGGCTCCCATATAATCAGGTCTCATTGGTTTTACTTTGAGAGCTCATGGAGGAAAAGCCCATGCCAACTCAGCCAGGGATCTCTGCCACACTCCTGAATCCTGCAGTTTCTGGTGCTCGAATAAATCTGGCTCGCTCACCTTCTTTAACTACTGGGCTATTTTTTTCTGGGCAGAAGCAAATAGAACTTTGCAAACTAATGTTTGTGCTTTACTCTCTCATAGCTGTGTGAGCAAGTAAGGCAGTGAACATCAGAAGGCAGTGAAATTAAAATCTAGACCCTAAATAGTCATCACTAAGAAGATGACAAATAGAGGTGTGGTATCTCCCTGAGGATCCATCCCCTTTTCTGGTTGCATTCCGTGCTGCCCAAGGCTTGAAAGAATTCTTAAACTTTCTCTTTGACATTGGGAAGAAACTGGCACAAAGTTCTGAAGGAAATATCCCTAGCAAATTCAAGATTTTCATTAGACAGAGTAAACACTTCAGCTAAATTGGGTTTCTCATTTCTATTGGAAACAAGTAAGCAGGTCTCCAATTCTGCCATTCATTCAGGAATTTTCATAGCGTGGCTTACAGTGAGTCTTAATGGAGATGGAAAGCAGATTGCAGCCTTTTCCAGTGAAATGTGACTTTATTACAAAAGCTGTATGGAAGCAAGGAGAGGTTTCTGTTAACGTACAAAACCATACTTTAGCAATGCCCTCAATACAGAGTGTCTACACTGAAAGGCACAAACAGGGTCATTCATTTTCAGGAGTTATAAGAGAAAATTACAGGACAGCAAAGCAGGACTTTTCCCCACGTGCACACTAGAGAAACAACTTTGTTTCAAAATTAATATTGTTAAGAACACTATTAGCAAACCACTGTGAACAGCAAGTAATGAATGTACAGAAAGAGCCTCTAGGACTGACCCTTAATTGCCTAGTGGGAGTGTTCAATGTCCTTCACCTGCTCAAACCAGGTCAAGGTGAACATTTTCAGGTACAATAGACACAAAGTGCCAAACTTAATGATCTGTGTTTCCACACAGCAGAAGGCAGAACTAACATTCCTTCCTAAGCAGCTACCCAGCTGTGACTGAAGGGTTAACTAAATACCAACACCTTCATTTCTTAACCAGGGAACAAAGTCTTCAAGCACACCTACTCCAACCTTTGGATGCTCTTTCGGCATCTGACACCTGCATTTGCACCACAAACCCTTGGAGTACTCGGCTGCTGTTGCCGAGTTGAATTTTTATCATTAAACTTACAACCATCATATGAAGATTTCTGGGAGGTTGCCAATATTATTGAGGCTCCTTATGGATTTTCTAGCAACATATGCTAAGGCTTGTAGTGCCACCTGCTCATGAGACGATCTCCACCACAGAGCCTGCTCCCTTCCCAAGCTTGCTGTCCTCCCCACTTCTCCATTCTTTTCTCTGATAGCATTTGCTCAGCATCTTTCCTACTGCTTTTCCTTTACTGACATAGGCTCCACTTTCTCTTTCTTCATAAATACATCCCAAGGTCCACAGAAAAAAGAAAACCTGGAGATTTAGCAAATCTTAAGATGAGGCTACTTCTATAACATTTACTCCCACAAGCCACACTGAACAATTTAATTGCCTCAGATCAGGTATATATCACTACCATTGCAAACCAAGTCACTGATTATATTGGCGAAGGTAATTAGGGGTAAACAAATGAAAAACAGTTATGATTCACCTATGAAATAGAATTAAGATCAATCCCACCAAAAATACTTAACACAGACTCTAGTCAGGTAAGCATGTTCTGATATACAATACAAGAGAACAAAATTCACTGATAGCAGCAAAGCTACATTAAAAGAATGGATCACCACGACCTTCATAAAGGTAAGCAGTGTAAAAGATCAGATTCACACACAAGACTATGAATTGGGCACACATTTAATAGCTCTCCCTGATGTTACTTTCTGATACTATAAAGTAAGGCCTCATTTCTGACTTCCTGGCTCTAGAGTATGTTTTTCTTTAATTATATGCACATACCCTATGTAAAAGGAATTTACCATTAGTTTTTTGGCCTTTAACAGACATATTTAGTAATTACTTTAAAATATTGACATTATGATCAGTAGTGAAGATAAATATAACCTTTATGCAAAATTCTGTGGGAGTTTTAGACCACAGCAGGTGAACAACACAGGCATGATTTCCACAGGTTCCTCTCCAGAGGATGTTATTTCCAAAGTCAACTCCATGTGGTATAGAAGGGTCTCAGATTATTAAAGATTGGCCAAAATCTAACAGTTTTTCTTTCTATATGACCAGCTGAGTGCAAAGCAACAAAACAACAGAAGAATAAAAAGAAAAATAAAACCCAGATGTCCATTAGAATATTCACAGATTAATAGCTAAATGGTTAAGTGGGACTAGACTGGTTCTGGGGAGCAAAGAGACTGGGTGCAGAAAGAATTGCATTATTAAATCTTCCAGAAGGCAATTCTTTGGAGATCATGGCTTGCAGATACAATAGTGGAAGAGGGAAAGTCACTGGGAGAAGGAATTGAAGGTCCCCTAAGTCAGAGATTGATAAATGGGGATGGTATCAGTTCAGGATGCTGAAAGACCATCGCAGTCGATATGCGGCAGCCAACATGGACACTGCACTCAAGCTGCTTCATTAGAATCATCAGAAGGGTTCAAGTATCAGCATCTTGTTATTCCAAAGTCTCCCATACCTTTTCTCTGTAACTCCCAAGAGCAGCTCCACACAGCTCTGGCTCTGTCTCTCCTTCAGTTCCACCTCACTCCTTCCTGTCCCTGGCACGGCCACCTAACCCTGTCTGTCCCAGGTACAGCAGCTCACCTTT